>CM063250.1:17700078-18262578 GCA_032158295.1 Pycnopodia helianthoides | reverse complement strand
TGGGTTTTGGCAATGGAAAGAATTGTACCAAAAACTAGCCTTTTTGTTTTCTTCTTTAAGATTCGCAGGAACGATCAGCGACGAAAGACGACGAAGAGCTAAGCTCGCAAAACACAGGCCTGCTAGCTGCAGTGATCGTCCTCTCAATTGTGGTATTGGCACCATTTATCGCATTGGTTGTTATGTCACGGAAACGGTGTCGTAAACAGGTGCATCGTAAACAAAGAAGGGTATGTACAAATTTAGTCATTATAAAAGTTTATAAAAAAAAAAATTGAAGATTTTCCCCCGGCAATTTTCGGCCTATTTAATTTTCATTCATGCATCTTAAAGGAACATTACAGAATTGTTTTTTGCTAACAAAACAGTTCCTGGCAGTGTAAGCACTTTATGTAATCCACCACACATAAACGGACAAACCTGTAGAAGTTTGAGATCGATCGGCCATCTGGGTCACGAGAAAATAGTGAAAAACCGATTACACATTTGCATGAATCATATAGATTCAACAAATGAATAAAACGCTCACTGAGCGATAAACTCCAATCGGAAAATTAGGTTATTCATTTCTTATCAAATATGGCATTTCAGACAGAAACATTTCAAGGGATGTTTTCTACTATCATCATCATTAGACCGTGTAAGTTTTATGCAAATCTGTGGTCAAAAAGTATATTTTACCAGTTTTTTTTCTTACCAATTCTGTAATGTTCCTTTTTAAAGCGATTTTTTGCCTATACAGTTGCAACCGTCATTCAAATTTCATTTTGAGGTGTGCGAATTTATGTAGCACTTAATATATTATTCAAATAGACACACTTAAAGTCCCCGGTCAGACGTGACCCTGTGATCCATTTATGGGTCAGTGTGGCCCGGAATCTGTGTCAAAATGACCCAGAATCCGTGCTAAAATCACTTTGAAAAAAAATAACAACCAGTTTCCGGTGTCAAGCTGACCCAGAAAAGGGTTAGGTCCCCGGGGTCCAGGATCCGGGTCAATTCTGAACGTCGGGAGTTTTCTGATTGTAAAGCATCCTTTCTAGACATACGAAATCTGTGTTCAATTTAGCAGAGGTATAGGCGCAACTACAGATTTCTATCAGTTTGTTACTTTAGTTTTTGATTTCACAAAATGAGGAAACAAAATTAATTCATACCATGATTCCTTTATTTCCTTATAAGTTGAGTATCCTAAAGATCCCGCACAACCATTTTAATCAAAATCGATAAAAGTTGAATTTCCTGTAATATTTCTTCGATTCGTGTGCCAGAACAGAAACTCTGGGTACGCTTTTGTTTACATGACAATTTTTACGTTTGTTGTTATTCCAGGAATAACTTGGCTGTCGATTTAAACGGAACGCAGTCAAGTTTTCTCCCCCGTCTGGGAATGGAGACATCACCATGCCAGTCACCATGCCAGTCTACCAGGAGCTAATTGTCTAGGCATGAAGACCCCTCGATTTCCAAGAGTAAAGAGCAAACTGTTGGCATTGGGAGTCTGTCCCTATGAACCTTTGGGATTCTCTCCAATGACTTTTGAGATTCTCTCCAATGACCTTTGAGTTTCTCTCCAATGACCTTTGAGATTGTGGTTGATAAATTATTTTCTTTGTATCATTCCTTTTTATAATAATGAAGTATTGTGTTGTTGTTGTCTGTTTGTTTTTATATTTTTTTAATGTTTTTTATGTGTTTATGTATATACGGTCACAGGAAATTCTAACCAATTCAATTGGAATCAAAGGCACCAGAGTATGTACATTTTCAAATAATTCCTTTTCTTGGGCAGCGGCAGTACGTGGGGCTTCATAATTTGTTTGATCTGTCGGTTGTGAACAATGTCATTATCACCATCACTCTCTTATTAACCATCATGAGGGACGTAAAACCAACCGGCCAATGGGATTTGATGCGGATTGCAACAAGAGTCAGTGTCTCCTCGACCGTCTTGCAGCGGGTGCCATCAGTTTTAGTTACTGGGGAGGCGCTATATCCCTGTTGTGGAAGCCCATACCTGCACTTTGATGGACTGGAAGTTTGGGCGGAGGTTATATCTTTACTGCGCAGCCCATCTTCAGCGGTGTATATAGGCGAGTTTGTCGTGAAACTCCTCTAGGTCGCTCTTGGCCTTAGCTTTGAAGATACCCGTAAGTCTGCGAGCTTCGTCTCTGTGTGTCACCATTGAGACTTGCAGCGCGGTTCTGGTCAAGCACAACCAGAGTACCCGGGAGTCGGCCGGGGGCGTCGCTGTGCGTCTGCCAAATGCCGATGGTGTCTGATGCGGCAGAGATAATTTCTGAGCGAATGGTGGATCAAGCGGTCTCTGTGTCTTCGTCGAGAGCACCGAGTGCTTGAACGTTTTGCTGACAGCGATCTTTGTAATTGGCTGCGATGTTTGTGTTGCCTACGATTGAACTGAAGTCAAGTGGTAGCCTTTTGTCAAGGCCTTCGTGGCTTGGACAGCTTCGTAAACAGCGGAGCGACTGGAACGGAGAGACCACGCGTGGTCTCCCTTTCGTGTCGCTTGGGATTGAGGCACTACGAAGCTGTCCAAGCCACGAAGGCCTTGACAACTGGTGGTTTGTGGTGGCCCTGGATTTTTGGTGCCTCTGTCCCGAGTCAGTCTAAAGACCCGTACAGCTACATGAGGGAAGTGAGGGATCTCTAGCTGACACGTGGTCGATCTCCTTCCTGGTGATACTGTTGGGGAGCCCTACTCAAGGGCCCCTGCATGTATAGTTTTTGGGCATGGAATTACCAGGGAGGATGCGAGGGTCCGGAGAAAGAGGGCACCCCGATTTTACGAGAAATTAAGGGCCCATGTGTTGATGTTGAACTGTTTGCTCCGATAAACAGTGTACAGTTTTATTATCGTTTTGAAAGTATTCATTTATTTCATTAAGTTTGTCCAAATTTGGTTACACACAGAGATCCACTATCTTGAGTGAATGTCTGTCAACTTATTGCGGTACACAATGTATAGTACTCTCTGCATGAAAGTGTTACCAACTTTGGACAATATTGCTGAAAGTTACATGTAAAGTGTGAACTGCAAGTCTTATGCAGATGTAGTGCTATGTAGACTTTTATATTGTGTAATAGTTTATAAGTAGTAAATTTATTATAATCAATAATGAAATTAGGCATTATAAATTATGTTAGACTTTAGGAGGGTATTAGTTTAATCAATTGACCATATAATGTCGTTGCAATTCATGCAAGGTTGAGTGTGTGAGAGCTTGGAGCTATAGTGTGAGCGACTACCCGTTGACTGATAGGTTGGTTGTTAACAATAATGAACAAACAGGGTGGTGTGAGAGACTGAGGCCGTGCCTAGATTCAAAACCAACGGGGGCGGCAAGAACTATGTCCAAACAAAGTAAGAACAAAGTGAAGGCCTCGATATCCTGGGTCGACAAACAAGGGGTACTATTGGGTGACCTTGAGTCGCCTATCCTCCTGAAGGCTAAGCTCTGGGTGAATTTCTGGGTGAAACACTTTGCTTCTCGGATTGGTAAACTGGTTCCCCAATGGAAAGGAGCGATCGATCGATGGAAAGACCGGTCGATCGATGCAAAAGAACGATCGATAGATGCAAAAGAACGATCGATGCAAAAGAACGATCGATCGATGCAAAAGAACGATCGATGTGTTGATCGGATTATTTGCCTCTTTGGCGTTCCATACGGTAGCACCGGAAGAACAGGCGGACTGCTGGTCAGGAATCGGCTGAGCATGTTACGTCAGATTGATGAAGATTTCGAGTTAGTTGTCTTAGACGCAGTGTGATCTTTATTGGAGCTGTTATATAGTTATAGGTTTACGGGGATATATATAAACTTCAGGTGTACATAAAATATTGATATATAACATGTATATAAATTGTATATAATAAATGAAAAGTGACATTTTGTAACGCTGAATTACAAAGTTACTAATAACAGTCAGCTGGCTGGTTGAGTAGTTCAACATGATGGGGACACAGATTAACACCGAAACAGAAATATATGTTAACGGTGTTGTACACTCTTGGTAACAGCTCAAAATCAGTGTCCACATTTTGTGTTATTCAACATACTATGCGTGAACAAACAAACCTGTGAAAGTTTGAGCTCAACTGGTCATCGAGGTCACGAGAAAATAGTGAAAAAGAGACCTTATGTGTTTTCTGTTTTTTCAAATATCAAGTTTTTATCACGCGTGATAAAAACTGTTGTTTTACTCATTTCTCAGAAACGATGGGCAGAAATGTTTTAAGGAACCCTTTCTACCATTATTTACTTTAAATCATGTAAGTTATTATGAGAACCAGTGTGAACATTTGTGTTTTTTGATCTCACCAACAGTGTACAGGGCCTTTAGGCCTAGGTTATTTTATTCACTCGAAAGTAAATAAAAACAATTTACCTGGTTTCCAGGGCCCAAGGGGACCTGAGTCATTACTGCGTCAGAACGACCCGGGAAGTTGTTTTAAAATGGGAATTTGACTCGGAGTCGACTGTCCAGTTTGACACCACTAGTCTTATATCATTTTGTCACAGAATCTAGGTCACAGAACCCATCAATGGATTCACCCCCCCCCCCCTGAGTGAATTCAGTTTTTAGGGTGCATTCGATGTGTTCCCAAAGTCTCACGTTTCCACAGCTGTATTCTCGTGACGAGAATTGGGACTTGGACGAGGATTTAGGTGTTGTGCAAATCAGCAACCTTTTAGTTTTACCACCACATCTCTTGCCAGACTATTAACGCCAATGTAAAGTCTGGTAGTGTTTTTGTAGCCCCACAATGTACAAATTTTACCCTTGTGTGTAAAGCGATATTTTACTAGTCAGAGGGTGTGGTTTAAATGCCTGGTGGTGTTATTATTTGTTCGTTATACTTTAGAACTGCAAGTAATAATTACGGTGTAAGAGTATACAATTTAAAACAGCTGAAAATAAAATGAATGTAAATGCTTATTACACGTTGGATGTTGCCTTCTTTAATAATGTGATCATTGAGTATCTCTGTCCTTGCTCCATGGTTTGATCATGGGTTTGGACGGTTTGGTAAATCCTCGTCGAGAGCTGTATGACTCAATCTGGTGCTTCGAGTAACTCAGTGCCGTGTTGAGAAAAACCACCCTCGGGCCTAAAATAAATCAAGTCGTAAGTAGTATAGCGCCACCTAGTGTTCTCTTAATGTTATTATTTCAATCAATGTAACTAAGACATTGTGACTCATTTAATAGGCCTACTAGAGAAACTTCAGAGAGCAAATCAATTGCCCATTGGCCATCGTTAGATTTAATTACCAGTATTTAGCATTGATGCAATTTTGATGAAAATGGCAGTATTGAATTTCTTTGTTGCATACAAATTTAGATACTCTTGCCTAAAGACAACCATACAGTAACTGTTTGAAAAAAAGAACAAAGAAATGATAATTCATAGTTATTTGTTAATAGAAAGGTTAGCTTGTTTAAAATCAACTTTAAAAAACTCTAAAGTCCTGTCCAGCTTGTTGGTCGATACTGAGGAATGAACATACCTGGAAGAGCTAAAATAACAGGAAAAGTTTCAAATGGGTGTATGTGGTGGTGGTGGGGGGGGGTGTCAATTCAATCTACAGGAAAATCAACATAGATTGGTCTTTGGACTCCCGCCCGTTGCACGACGCGGATTGCGCCTCTGCACAGTGCGCTTCAACCATTTCCTCCACTCGAGAGTCAAAATTCCCTGTGTAGTGCGACTCCAAATTACAAAGTGGCGGACGGGATAGGTGCGTGTAAAGTAAGTGCGCTGCGCGTCGTGCAATGGGGTCTATTTTGCACGCTCTGTCCCCCTCCCCCCCTCCCCCCTTGAACTTAAGGATGAGGCTAGCTGGTGGGGCCGAGCGAGCAAACGTCACGTGCTGCTCCCCCCCCCCCCCGGCGCGGGCTGCGATAGGGGGAGAGAAGATCTCTAGCTTTTACCATGGAGGTATAGGAAGTGAATGCAGCATCCATCATTAGAGATCGAGGATGGAACTGTATTAGAACACATTTTCATTATTAAAAGTAAACCTAAAATGATGATACAACACTTGATAAAAATGGAAAAATGTGGATTGTTAATTATTATACCTACTATTAATTTAATCTTCTCGACAGCCATTGTGTCAATCAAAATCAGAGGTGACAACGCATTTCCACTCAATGATGACTAGATCCTTCCCCTTCTTGGTGTGACGAAATTTTTTTCAAGAGAGGGCGCCCTCCGTACCTCTCAAGTTCAGACTGTATTTCACGATTTCACCTCCTCCGTCCCCCTCCTCCTGATCCTCCCCACTCACTCCAAGTCAAAATGTCGTAAATTTTGCGTACTATTTTATGCTTAACGTTAAAGTTAAAGAGTTCGACAAAATAGCTGAGAATTGTAACATTATTTTTGCCGGATGGACAACCCCGTCTGTTGTATGAGAGTGACATCAACTACACGTCGAAAAGAGTCACATTTGCCCTAATTGATTTGCACGGCATGAAGACAGAACGGTTGGGCGGATGATCGACGTTATATCCTGCATCATGTTTGACAGTTTTGGGTGTAAGGGTTCGCTGGAAATGACTGCAAAACCACATAGGAAATGAGTAAGGTTAGTACATCATTATAGTGAAAAAAGGGTTTCCTTTTTTGATCGGGAATATCTCGAAATTGTTATTTTACATAGTGTGGGAATAACCGGAACGGCGGATTGCCATATTTTATTGTGTGCATGGTGTGTTCATGTACTATACTGTTTATGTGTTACACCATGTACACTGGGTTGTGTGAAGAATATTTGACGTGTATTTTGTGTCACACTATCAAAATAATTTGCTGTCTCGTCCGGGCGGTAATTTCCCTTCTGTTCGGTCTACTTACCGGTGTGTAGAGGTAATTTCCTTGAAAACTGGGTGCTGATTAAGTAGTAATTCAGGTATAAATAACTGTTTTCCTTGTTCTAGAAAGTGTTACTGACACTACTGAAGCTTTGTTTTAATTTTCATCAAAGGGGATTAATTTTGTCGTCCCCCCCCAACCCCCGCACGGTATTTTAACCTGAGCTGAAGGAAGTTGATTCAAGAGAGGGCACATTTAAATATGGACTGGTCTTGTCGGTTAACACCAACCGCTGGCACAGCAATGAGCAAGATAAAAGACGTATTTATATAATTGTTGTTATTGTGTGCTATTAATATTATTAGTTACTGCCATGAAAGATGTTATTGTCACTGTTAAGCGAGCACCACAAATTTCCTTATTGGACAATAAAAAAATAGTATTATAATATAATATAATATAATAAATATAGGTACAGGGCTATTTGGAAAGTTACGGCCCTGAGAAATTGTAATTATATGGACACTTACTACTAAATAATAGGAAACAATGTACCTTACATTACATTGTACATGTACATGTACAACCTTGCCTTCAGAACACAGAGGCAATTGACGTATTTTTACCGTATTTTTTACCGCATGAGGGCGCTTGCTGCAAATTTCCTTGCACCACAATTACAGATCTTTTGTTTTGAGTGCCTGCACAAATGTGCATTGTTTTCTATAAAGTATCAATAGCTGAACATAAATAATAACAGTGATAAAAACAGTTTGTTTAATACTTAATTTGTATTACATAAATTTGGTCTGTACACCCCCTCACAAGGTCAAAACAAAAATACAGCAAATTGCATCTCTCCATTGGTGCCCCTTGAAATACATGTATGCCAGCACAAACATACTGTCCACTAACCCCCTTGCTGTCTAACCATTCAATACCATTCACTGTGGTTTTGAATTATAGATAAACTATGCCAGCCTGCAATATGATACCATGAGGGAATGCACGTACACAGTACACAAGTTAGTTCTGTGCACAGTTGTGCCACCGTACACAACCTTGGCAGTCGAATGGTTTCAAATAGTTGGTCAACTCACTGGAAAATGTTGCCAAGAGTCACTGACAGTCGGAGGGTTAATTTCATAGTAGATGCGTACTGACTTGCTACCACCCTATTTACAAATCAGTTCTGATCGCTTCAATTCACAGAATCAATGGAGGAAATAGCCTCCCTCCGGTCATAGCCACTTGAAATGTTCCTACACAACTTTTAAAATCTATAGAGCTACCACCTTTTATTAAGGGAAAAGTACCTTGACCTTAACTAAAGCAAGGCATCAGGCCTATATTTATACAGTACAATACAAAAATTGACAAATTTTTGATACTGGCATTAAACAAAATGACTTGATTTACGAAAAACTTGATGCTCAGAATCATTTGTTACATGTTTGATTTAGGTTCATGCCAAAGGTTTGATGCGTGCATGCGAACATGTACCATGTTGGAGGGGGGGGGGGATACACTACATACCATTGGTAAAGCGTCACATTTTTATCTGGGCAGTTTTGGATGAAATAAATAATTTAAGCCATGGGGTAATAGCTTTTTATCTAAGAAAAATCTTGATGAAAAAAAGAACTTGATTTCTTGGTACATAAGACTAGACATTTAGGTCTACATGTATAACTCATAATGTTGGCGCTCGATTTTCAATAAAATCAAAACATTTCTCATCGCGTGAACCATTTTCCATTGGCCTAAAAGGAGAAAAACCAAGACATCTTTAAAATGTGAAGGAATCTTCTATCCAACTCTAAGATTTGTAACACTACACAGTAACACACCCGTACTTTATGAAGACAATAAAAACCACCCAAAACCCCCCAATAACCCATAACATTGTGGCAATATCTCCAAAGTGCAAACTGCACACCCACACAGTCTATTCCACTCAAAACACGCCCTGTGTAGGCGTAATGATAGACATTAATATTATAATTGCATTCCTTTCATAAGTTTGATATCACATGGTAAACCTTTTAGTTTGTCAAATTGCAACGTAAATAAATGTGAGCATTTTATCTGAATATTAATTATTATTTATTCTCTCTCTCTCTCTCTCTTTTCCATCCCTCCCTGTCTCTTGTTCTTCTCGTACATTCATTTGTTTTTTGGATGATTCCAGCATTTAAAGCCTAAGGGGGAGCACTTTTAAGTGGTCAGTTATTAAATTGGACCATGTGACTTGACCTAACGCTTACCCCCTGACATTTTGCAAACGCTGGAGGGCACAACATAATGTGTGTCTCACATTCTTTTCTTTTTTTCAAATAATGCTCCAACTGTAATTTTGTGTGAATATGTTTTGATCATGAATACTGTGGTAAATACATGCAATGTGCCCACAAATAAGTACAACATACTTGTATTTGCTAATGTTGCTAGGCCTACCCCCCCCCCAAAAAAACGTGTTTGTTCCCTGTAACCTGGCGTACCAAACTTTCAAAAACCTTCCATAACTGTAAAATAATTTATCAATAACTTGTTTTGTTAAAATTTTGTAATATTGGATCAAATCTGATCGCATTTTTATGAACACTGTAAGAATTCTTTCCCCATTCCACAAAATCTACGTGAACAACACAATTGCAGTACTCTGTAGGTCAACTTCTTCTTGGTCAATGAACTTAAATGTTGGTGTGCACATGTAAAGTTCAACTACTGTACAGTACAAGCCATGTCAATTTGCCTTCCTCAAATAAAATTGTTTTCCTAATTCCTACCTACCAACTCGCTTTTTTTACAGCATGTTACAGGAAACCAAAAAATGTTTTGAAAGGCCCTACATGTACTGTGTACACTGAGTTTGAGAAGAAAGATGTGTACAGTACATGTACATGTACATGTAGTGAACCATGTACATGTACACGGTACAAATGTACACATTGCAATAATTTGGTTCAATTTGTTGTAGTTTTTCTTTTGAAAAACAATTTGTTTTAAATCAGACATGGATGGCTTCTTTTTATTTTAAATTCTGAGAAAACCATGACTAATGAAATGGGAAAAGTGAGTCGTGTTGTAGTGTTGAAGGGTGGGGGAATTGGCAAAGACATTCACAACTAATGAATGGGTACATACTG
The DNA here is from genome assembly GCA_032158295.1 of Pycnopodia helianthoides. Taxonomy (NCBI): domain Eukaryota; kingdom Metazoa; phylum Echinodermata; class Asteroidea; order Forcipulatida; family Asteriidae; genus Pycnopodia; species Pycnopodia helianthoides. The sequence goes on along the minus strand of CM063250.1, from coordinate 18,252,586 downwards.
TACAATGTACGTCGTTAGTCGTTAGTATGTTTCCCCTTTGAAGATGTTGCCTGACATGCGTACTACGTGTACATGTACGTATAGTTTTATGGAATAACTTATGTGGACAATTTATTTATGATTTACAATAGGAAAGTTCAAACTTGACGGTTGATAAAATGAAAGAAAAGTGATGCAAACAGTGTACACATGCTATATATGCCTAGATAAATCTACCGTCAAGTGTAGATTCCACTTGGACAACAGACAAACCGACAAAACACTTTTCACTGGACATTACGGCACATTGTGCTGTGTACAGGCCTGATGCTTCGTTCTTGAGGCACCAAGGTGGATTCATTCTCCTTTGAAAAGGGCACTCTCTGTGAGGAAATGGTGCATTACTATTGAAACATTTCAAGGGGCACCAAGGCAATGACTAGATGAAGCATCAGTCCTGTGTTTGTATTGCAATGATTTGGAAAGTGTTGGAACATTATGGTTTTAAAATACACACATAATAAATGTTTGAACAGTGTTTAAATCATGCATACATTAAACACAGTTTCTTTTACTTTTCATTTATAAATGTGCACTGTTTGCAGATGTACATGTGTAGGTTCAAAATGCGAATGACTCACTGTATTTCTTCACTCTACTTGCATTACACGTGCAAAGGATTTCTCCACGTAAAAATCTGGCCATCAAGCTTTTTCTCAAGAAAGTTTTTTTGCCGGGTTTTGCGTTGGTGCCATTTCTTGATTTCGTCATTACATTGTGACAACGAGAAAGTGGATGTCAATTAGATTGATCCTTTAAGCTCCGCCCCCGCTAATGCCTTGACCAATCACAGCCTGCAAACACACGCCCAAAGGTCTCACATATTCATAATGCTGTTACAAAATTTCAGCAGGTTTCTGAGATTTGGATTGCGTCATGTCTTTTGGATGTGGGGTCTGGCAGAGTTCGACGCACATTATTATATCGTACCCGTTGCCCGCAAGGATGTCGTTGATTGACAGTCGCTATGGTGGGCGGGGCTTAACGGATGAGTCTTTTCCATCTGCCAATAAAAATGTAAATTTGTGTTTTAAAGTAAATAACATGAGTCCTCTTTAATTGTCTTAAAGCTGCGTGGGCATTTAATGAAAATCCATTTTGCTTCCACCCACACAATGAAATGGTTTTGTTAATGATTGAACATGTTGTTGAACAGTTCAGCCCGATGGACAATGCGTGCATGTGGGCACGGACACTGTAAATTTGACTGTACCCAACCATGGTTATCACACTGTGCAGTGTGTGTGTGTGTGTGTGTGGATGTACAGACTTTATGTCATCCACTGGCAGGGTTCTCCACTGGCAGGGTTCTCCCCTGGAGGATTTTTCGAAACTGGGGGCCATTCTAGACCCAAATTTTTAAAGTTTGGCCAAAGCACACTCAATTGAAATGAGGTCCTCAGAATGTTTCCTTGTACATGATGTACCACGCCTGTCTGTATGTCACATACTGTACAATCTTTCTCTTATTTGTATAACACATTATGTAAACTCCATAAAGTATTCCAAGCTTGTACATGTAAACAAAGTCTCAATTTACACTGTGCACTCTATTTATAACAGTTCAGCTTCAAAGCATTAAAACAATGCTTTCAGATGTCTTAAACCTAAACTGCCAGCAGACATGCAGGGCCTGTTGTTCAAAAGTATAATGTCGTGTGCATAATTTGACTGCCAGTGGGCATGCCCTTAAGTATAAAAAATGTAAACATTATAGACTGTATTACAAATCAATTGTTTATTTAGACAAAGATTTCAAAGTACAAACAAACAGTTAAGAAAAATTGTTGTTGTCCAAATTTCAGTTGTTCAAACTCCAAAGTTTATGATTTCATCAGTTATTTTCACGAAAGCGCAAGTTTACTTTGTCATCAAACTCCAAAGTTTATGATTTCATCAGTTATTTTCACGAAAGCGCAAGTTTACTTTGTCATTATCAGATTTGAACCAACAAAAATGCAGAAATAAATATTGTAATTAGAGTAAATTACATACAGCTTCATGAGGGTAGTACACACACTGTAGCTCAACAAGTCAATTGGGTGTACACTACAGGACATTATTGATGTAACCAGTTACCAGTAACCTTCAAAATACAAGAATTAAGTCATGTAAGTGCCCCAAAACTTCAAACCATTTGTCAAGAAAGTGAGAGAAAATTTCCAAAAATAATCTCAGGGGAGGCACAGCATTCCAATGTTGACATATTAAACCATGGTGCAAGGACCTTTAAATTCTTTACTGTGCACTAAATGTTGTGCACTGAAGAACACATTGTGATACCAAAGTGTGTCAACTGAGGGTCCGTAGTCCAAGATTGCAGTTCCCATGGACGTCACAACAGTAGGGTTAAAGAATGTGATCTATGTGGGAACGGGAAGTCAACTTTCGGTTTTGAACAATAGCTGGCCCAAAGTCTGGCTTTGTGTGAACAGCACTGGGGAACTTTTGTGCAACTTGTGATCATTTCAATTGCATTTTGTTAAATAAAGTTTTAGATTAGTGGGAAAGTTTGATGAGGTAACTGCATTGTGTTGACGGGATCGGTTGTTAACAGATGGGATTGTGAAATATTTTAGGAACACAGCAAAGCTTGCAAAAATGGCATGTAACTTATTCCTTTAAAATAAACGTGCAATTGTAAAGCCTGTACCCTTGGTTTGTACATATACAGTGTATGCACAGGCTGTATACATGTACATTCATTCAAAGTTGTGTATGAGTGTTCGTCTTAGACGTACAGTTACGCTAATGCTTGGCCCGATGCTTGCTACATAGCAACTACAGTCTGAGAAGTTCAAATTTAAGCGGTAGCTTGTGACTAAGCAAATCATTCTACCTGTACCAGACATCATTGAAATCTGACTTGCAAATGGCTTGTTTAAAACCCTGTGGGGGCACAAACAATTTCAAATAATACACTACAAGGCGAAGTGTGTGGAAGAAACTCCACAATTAGGGTTCACATGTAATTAGCCCCCTCTCCCCCTCCTCCTCAAAAACATTTCAATCTGAGAAACGTTTCATGCAGGAAAATTTTCTCAGACAATGTATATTCCATTACGGATTATTCTTCCTGCATGGACAAAACCGCTCCAGTTTTTTTGGCGATATCTCAAAAACGCTGTACCACCTTTTAAAACCAAATTTTCACAGGGTAGGATTAAAAAATCAAACGGTTAAAAAAAACAAAGGTATACTTTGCCTTTGAATACGTATTGTAGGGTGTGCAAACGTTTTGGAACCTAGTCCAAACCCAATATGTTATTCAACTACATTAATGGCAGTGAACTACCATCTATTGTACTAGCGGGAGGTGACGTGACCATGTGGAAGGTGAAGAAAAAAAAATTGTGGATTCGTTTTTGTGTGGAGGTTCTTCCGCACAGTCTTACCCAGGAGGGGGTTTGAAACCTTCTTACTGTCTGACCATTCAATATCATCCACAACCCGATGCTTCGTTTTTGAAAGGGCAAGGGCACCAAGGCGTTTTCTCCTTGGTAAAGGGCACCTCTGTAAGGAAATTGTGAATTTCTATTGTAACATTTTGTTGCCTCCGTCAATACATGTATCAGGCCTGCATCCAGTGGGCGGCTGGCTGGCTCACAAAAAATCCATGATGAGACATATGCAAGACCTTTTAAAGAGTGAAGGGCATCAACTAGTAGGCCTCAATAAAAAAAGTATAATGGCACCGATTTGTGTAAAGTACTGTATACCAGAGGCATACAGGTATTACTTGGATGGGATTCAAATCCATGACCTTTGCCACTCTAGAGCAAGCACTACACCACCGAGGTAACTAAAGCAGTTCAAATCCTAGCAGCAACAAGATGTTAAATTGGCATCAGGGATAAAAAACATTATTTGGTTTTTAACCATTCGAACTGCCTCTAGCTACTTGGCAATTCCAGTGGTCTCGTGGTCGTGGGTTCGAATCATACGCATGAATATGCCTGGATTTAGTTTTTGCACAGGACTCGGGGGGGGGGGGAGGGGGAGTACAAGTACTGAGAATACAACGCTTTACACACATCAATGTATTATGGGTAAAACCAAACATCTTTCTTTATCCCTGATGCAAATTTAATTAAAGGCTTTACAGGCATTTATTATGTAGGTCATACACAGGTCGTACAGTTCATGTCATTGTGTGTCATGGCCGAGTGGTTAAGAGCACCGGTTAAAAAAGCACAGGACTCAAGCTCTGGTGTTTCTGATCAGCAGAGTGTTGGTTCGAGCATAGAGCAAGGACAGAGCCCTTCGAGTCCCGGTCATGACACTTGTGTCCTTGAGCAAGATACTTTACCATATTTGCTTTGTCCTTTAGATGGGACTTTTGTACTAAGATTAGTAATAGTAGTGCATGTTATTGTAAAAGAACCCAGAACACTTATCGTGGAAGAGTACATGTAGTAGGGGTTAACCCCAGTGTTTCTGGTTAATAATAATAATTATAAACCATTCTTGTATAGCAAGAAGTCTCTATGCGCTTTAAGATGAAAAATAGAGAAGTTATAGTAAGAAAATAGAGAAAGTACATCATCATGATTGAAGGAAAATTTAGCTGACACAGTTCAAGAAATACTAAAGGCTTGCAAAAAATAAATTGTGTTTTTAGCTAGAAATGAACTCACTGTTTGTACTTGTTTTATGTTGTCGGGAAGACTATTCCATAATTCTGCTGCTGCTACTGCAAAAGAAAATGACAGTACTCATTGAAGTTTCAAGCACCCTTATTTATAGGTTTTCTCAGGCTTGCGAGCTACATGTACATGTACACGGTATGTACAGTGATTAAGTTCACTTATTACATGTAGGCATCCTTTGTTTCATTACTAGAAATAAATGATTATAATAATAATATTAATAGTTTTTCAGTTTTAACACTAAAAAACTGTGATACCTGTACATTGTGCAATGACCATTGATGATGCACGTACACATTTTATGACTTTGTATAAAATCGTTGTATGAAAACTTCATGGTCAGTTTCCGCTTGCATTTTTCATTGACCAGTTTAGTAACCGGGTGAAAGTGTGAAATGGTCAAGAGCTGGTTACCAGGTTACACTTCATAGAGTACTGTCATTTTCTAAATGCCGAAGGTCAACATCCGGCAGAACCCTGGCTGATGTGTCCCCATAGATTTGTGTATTTTTTGCACACTTGTGTGTCGATCTGGACAAACTGAGGACTTGCTTGTGCTCTCCTATTATTGTCTATTTTTTTTCTCCGTTGGTTTTGTACAAAATCGACTTGAGGACGTCTCCGGGTTGCCAAAACCTTGTTAAATCACAAAACGGCGTACATGTATTTGTAACCATTGAGGTAGGTGAAGCATGCTCTTGTTCATGGGGGATGCGTACACATCTATTGGTATGTGTACTGTAGGGTCATACACTATATTATGCCATCATCTGCGAATTAATTTGCATTTTTGATGGCAGTAACTTATGTGGATAATGAAAACAAATTAAAAATTTTCCTCTATTTTTTTCTCATGCTGGCTGTTAAGTTTGGCATGTTGGAAGACCCAACATGCCCAAAGCAAGGGTGTATTGAAAATCCAGGAGGCTTTTGCTTCAGTTGTTTTTACTTTTGTGTGAAAGAAAATGGTCATTTTTAGTGGCCATAATTCAGAGTAACCAATGTTTGAAACATTTGGCTTCTTTTCCAAACTGTGGCTGGGCGGGTCAAAGCAAATAGTGGAAAGCAAAAAGTCAGTCATTCCGTTTTGGCTGTTGACCGTTCCGTTGTCAACAGTCAATCTTGTCCGAATAAAATCCACTACAGTCATGACACTGACAGTAGACACCACGTTTTGTGTGCTTGATAATTTCCTTTTTTTTTTGTCAAAGCCTGGAAAAGCCAATGAAATATCCTGAACTGAGAGGGCGGTGATCTCAAATATCTGCCTCATTGCCCATCACTTTGTCCTTCAGTGTAGGATATTATTGAATAGTCAGTCAATGTTATTAAAACGATCAAATTGGGGCGGGGTGAGTGGGTCATGACCATTTTGAAATAAGGCAAAAACTTTTAAATATTTGCTATTCTGAACAGCCCCTTAGCAGAGAGAGTGTTTGCTCTGTGGGACTGTGTTAAAGAACATGCACACTTGACAGTGTATGTATGTCATCTGTACATGATCAGCATTCAAAGATGATGCAACTGGAAAGATATCTTCTGCAATTTAATCAGGGATACAAAAAAAGAGTGAGGTCATCTATTGACCCATTTGCTTTCCTGGAAATATGGTGTGGTTTGAGGCAAATCAGCCTGTACCAAGCATCACTGGAGGCGGCCATTGTTAACTTCTCTCAGTGGTTGAGCACACAGGACACCCATGATTTAAATGCAAGAATGCATAACTGTACCTTAGTTTATTACATTGAGTAAAGAGCACTTGGTTTAATGGGAGTGTACAATGTAGTAAGAATGTCTATTGATTCATTGCACTTCATACAATAGAAACTATTTAAATGCCCTTCAAGCTTCTGAAATGGCCCTGCAGTGGTCCCTATGTCATGTGTACACTGTAGGACCATAGAGTCCTTACTCTATGGTAGGACATGTACATGCATGCCGTGGATAATTTGGCACTCTGTGCAATATCAACAAAAGAGCTTCTCAATTTCATCTTTTGTAAGTTCTTTTAACCACATAGTGCAAAAGACAATTGAATAGAAATTCCCATCCATGTCATTTCATCATTTTAGGCCCATTATTTGAAAGCAAAGCAATTTCTTTTTATGGAGATTTTTTCTGGAAGCTCATTTTTTGAAAGGTAAAGGAGACTTTACTCATACTACTTTAATGCAGGAAGCACACCTCACCGAGACTTTCCATTTTCTCCTTGTAATGATCAGCAATGCATGGTCCATGTGTCCATCACACCACAACTGTTTTCACAAAGTGTCAAATCTATCTGTATTAATGACTCTAAAACTGTTCAAAACTTTGTACAATCCTTCAGTATTAGTATTACTGTGCATCTACGTACATGTACCATATTTTCCTGCGTATGAAGCACTCAGTGTTATCCGTATTAAGTCACAAGATTCAAGCATAAGGCCAAATAACAAAAAATACCAGTTGATCGTCCCCTCCCTCATCCTTTTTTGAGGTCGCATCCTTTTTTTATTATTTTTTATTTTACTTTTTTTTTCTTCAAAAAGACCAATTTTCTGTTTTTTGAGGCCGCATCCTTTTTTTAATTATTTTTTATTTTACTTTTTTTTTCTTCAAAAAAACAAATTATCTGTGTGTTTTTCATTTAAACTTATCAATCTTTTAGAACTTGTAACTACAGAAAGTAAGTGGTGATGTTAAACTGAAGAATTGGTGGTCAGTTTGAATTAAAATGCTTGGCGGCCACCTTCCAAAAGAAATAAAAAATAAAAAGGCCCTCATCCTCCTCTTTTTGAAAAAATCTGGACGATCAACTGGTATTCTTTTTTACTTGGCCTTAGCGTACATGTACATTGTGTAAGGGGCACCGCCGAATAAGATTCAGTGTGAGTCCAGTACTCTGGTGTACATAACTGCCGAGCCACAACATCCCACAATGAAAACACAGGTAAATTTCCTCGACAAGTAAAATTCACTCAGGCGGAAGAGTTTCCCAAATTCAAGAGGGGTTTTGCAGAAAAGACATCTAAAACATCCCCTCTGGCTAAAATACTTTTTTGTTTTCTGAAACTTCAATTGGCCGAGACCACATGTTTCCAATGATTTTGGAGAGGTGTTGACTTTTATAAGTTTGTCAAACTGCCAAGTCCTGGTCAACAAAACAGGACCATATAGATTTGTCAGGGCTCTCTTTGCCCTTTCTATGTCATTTTACTATTTAGCTACATTGTAGCACTAGCAGCCCAACCCATCAGACAGGATCTTGTGAAACTTCTGTTGAGAGTCACATGATGGTAACATCATCCATGGACCACAGAAAGTTTCAAGGTGTTGTACATTGGTATATGTATTACTACTAGGCTGACCTGTAAATTGTTTTTGAAACATAGTTTGGTGAACTACATTTATTTCTTGTTTCTTTAGATGTTGATTTGAAAAATCCTGTAAAATTGTACCAAGATTCTCCCTACAGGTTTACTGAAACTAACAACTTTCAGAAGCTATGTTTCATTCAGGCCTACAGGCATTGTGCTTAAAAGCTTTTCGTTTCGTTAAGTGCCCACTGGGCGAGTAAACTTTGCAGTTTACTTGTCCCCAGGAAGTTTTAGTTGCCCATATTTTGGACAAGTTCAAAATTGTCAAATGTATCTTTCTGATGTACATACTTGTGTATTATTAATGGTAGCAATCACAACCCGTTTAATGGTCATACTTGTATGACTTCACATTCACACTCTCAAAAATAAATTAACGCATTAAAATAAATTATTATTCACAGCTGAAAAGGAAGAAGCGTTGAGCATTATAAACAAGTTCATGTACATGTACAGACAGTTGCACAGTTAATTCATAGCCCACAGGGCAAGTTGAGAAGTGGTGTTTACTAGCCCATAGCAGTTTTCATTAGACCAACGTTGGGGCTAAACCTTTTCCTGTAGTCACTGCAAACTCACATGGTAATGTGAGCTCAGTTTAGTTTCCTCGGTATACATACTGTAGTACTACAGTTGGCAGTAACAGTACAATTAGCACTCTGGCCATCACAAGTCTCTACACCGTACTGTTTTGCTTCATTCAGCGGACCAAGGTGACAGGTGGTCACATTTTTTTTTTCTCGCATCAGTGATCCTTTACTCTCCGTCTCTCTCTGTCTCTTTTCATTCAACTTAAAGTGAAATTTTGCACCATTGTGTTGCCTATACCAATCAGTTTTATTACTGACAGAGTACAGGGGTTCGGTATCAACATGGAGACTGCAGAAATGGGCCTAGACCTATATATTGGTATCGTAATGAGTCGAAACAGGGTAAGTGTTTCATTAAAGAGTGCTTTACATGTAGTCATTGGTTTTAAGAAATGAAAATACGAGGAGAGCCCTTAAAGGTAGGATCATAGATTGGTTTTTTGTCAACGTCAAGAAAGACACGATAAAAGTCACATGTGAGTGTTTCAGCTGAATACAGAGTCTACTTGTTGAGTAAACAACAAAAAACTAACACGGTATTTTCACAAGAACGCCGAATCCATCCAAGTTTTGCGGGGTGACAGCGGGTACCGACCGCATCTCTAGTCGCAGCATTCCGGAACGGATACCAGCACCATGTAGTTTCACATTTAAACTGTTTTTATGTGAACAAGTACAAAGAGAAGATTAAGATTTGTTTGTTTTATTGTTAATACTTACTGAACAGAATTGAAAGATATTTATCGAACTCAAAGTCAACATATGAACATAATTTTTTGTAAACAATGAAGTATTATTATTCATTAACACAATATCATCGGACTTGTCTGGTCTGTAGCTTACTGGCCCCATGCTAAAATCACTGGCCTCGTGGCCTGTGGGCCAGTGTAAACTTTGAGCAGTTGTAGTGCACACTGATTGATTCAAAGCAGATGCCCTCCGATATGTACTATGTACCTGTTTCTCTGACTCTGAAGGAGGAAGAATGTATAGTTCTACATAGTTTTTAAAAGGTGTAGGGCACTGGCCAAGACAGGTGCATACAGTGTCCCTGTGTAATTCCAGGCCAGATGGAGTAGAAGAACTGGGCACAGCTCATGACTGTAGGCCTACATGTGGACTGCAATAACACAAGTTAAGAAAGCAACTAAAAATGGCAGTCACATGGGTAACGCATTATTGTGCATCGATGCCTTCTTCATGTCGGCCATGATGTACTTACTGTGAAAATCACCGGTGTATAGTACATTATGCACACATTACAAACATAGCGCTGTGACACTAGAAGAGCCCCCTTTAAATTATAGTGAGGGCAAGCTGTGGGAAATCCCTTGTACATGTATAGAAACCACCCACCCACCAACCCTGATCACATGGTGGTTAGATCACCTTGAAACTATGTTGTTTACTTGAACTTAAGGCAATACATGAGGTTCATAACATTGTCTATGTCTGGTGGGCAAACTTTCAATTTCATTTTGACGGGTTACTTACTGGCGTGTCTGGGGATAACTTCATAAACCTAATGCTGTGCCTGTAATTGGCAATCAGTCACCTAAATGGAAAGACACAACAGCAAGCATCGTGCATGTACGTTGTATCTACACATCCAGAGGAACGTAAGTGTGTTGGTTTGTTTCTTTTAAAGCATTGACTGAGGAGAGTGTCATTGGTGAGCATTTCATCTGCAAGTGTAGTGTGCATGTGCTGTACCACACCACACATCGGGGATGAGAAATTTCAGACTTAATTTGAATACAGACTTTGTTGTGTCTGCTTTGTGAAATATGGGGGTTTTCTTCAAATTTGAAGAAATTCTGTTTTTTTTTACCTACTTCTAGCTAGCACTGAGGATACTGTTTCAAAAACTCCTGGGGTCACCAAAAGGTGCAAATGCCTTTATTTCAGCATAACCCCTAAATTAGCGTTCTAGTTTCAGACCTTTTTGTCAATGTCAATGACTCTCACACTTGATGTATACACTGCACGTACATGTACAATATTTTGTAGTTTTCCGGATGCACATGTACTCACATAGATTTAGAAGGCTAGTTTGGACACGTTTACCAAATTATTTTGTTTTTAATCACAAAGTTTGCTAATGCAGAAAATGTCTTGTTTGACAACTAATTAAGCCTGACCTGTTGTGAAATCTACACGCATAAATTTGTGTATTGATTTATTTGTTTTGTAATTTAATTAAATTGTGGTATTTCCATTTTCAAATGACACTATTAAAAGTCTTTGTACATGTAATGGTATAAAAATATATAATTTGTTAACTGTGGGTGCCTTTCCTTGACAAAGTGAAAGGATGTATACTGTAGGAATATCGATGTGTTTCAAAAGAGTGAATTAGTTCCCACCTGAAACACACTGTTTGATAGAAAAATTGTCACGTCCGAGAGAAAACAACAGAAGAAAAAAGAGGTAAGAAACATTTGTTTGGACTCATTTGGTCCATATTGGACTCATTTGGTCCATATTGGACTCATTTGGTCCATATTGGACTCATTTGGCCCATATTGGACTCATTTGGCCCATATTGGACTCATTTGGGTTTGTGGCAATCAAAAGAAAAGGGGTGCAATGTTTCGGCTGATCAGCTGAATTCCTCACATTTTGATTCTCAGCTGTGCTAATGAAAAATTGAAAAACACAGGTACAAGGTTTTGCTGTACCTGGCACTTTCTTCTCTCTTTTTTTATTATTAATATTTAAAAAAATTGTGGACAAAAATGTGTTGCTGATCGAAGCAATCAGCATTATTTCAGACAGATTTCTCTGCTGGATTCGTACAGGTGCATTTTACATTTGTACAATCATTGAGATTTTGAGTTGAAACTTATCATTTGTTGATAACTGAGAAGATTTTTCTGAAAATTGCCTGATAAATCAATGGAACAGCCTACTGTGCGAAAGGTTGTTGACAGTGAAGTGGAGTGAATGAAGTACAGTATGACAGTGAATTAAAGGCAGGATGTACTTTTGGCAATTACCCAAGCTGTTAAGGACCATAGAAACATACTTTTTAGAGAGCAATGGAGAGCTGTTGATTGTAAAACATTGTTAGAAATGACCCCCTTTGAAGTAATGTAGTTTTAGAGCTAGGAGGTTTTCACAAAAATTTGAATAGGAGTGAAAGTGAAAGCACACAATGATGCAACAAGTTTTTTTTCTTTTCTTCTTCCATTATTTTCTTGCAACATTTCACAGGTCTGTTATTTGTGTACACCAAGTGAGGATACTCTTCTTTGACATACCAAGAGTATTATATCCTGCCTTTGGCTTTAAGTTAAAGACTTGATAATGAGGCGAAGGTCTTTTGTAAAGTTTTACAAAGTCATAGTATTTTTTTTATGACTGTGTAGGTGTTCGACCTGTTCATGCAAACACCTCTTTGAAATTGTTTACTATTGTAAAATTGTCCATGGAATTTATTACCAAAAGGGCACGATTCAAACAAACTTGTAAGTGTCGTATCTCGCCCAATCCATGCAGAACTTTCCAACATTATAACTTACAGTGCTGTAGTGTAGTGGGCCCGCTACAGCACTGCCTGCGTTATTACATGTATGATGATGATGGTATTTAATGATGACCGAAAAAACTCATGCTCAGAATTCCTGTGGCTTGTGCGGTCAGTGGAAAGGTCACTCATTCATAAAAAAGGGCATTCAGTTCCGGAGTACAAACTGTACATGCAGGGACATGTCGTTGTGGTATTGCACGATTTCACTTAGGTCTTGATGTATCCTGTACTAAATAGTGTACATCTAATTAGTCCTTTCAACTGGCTGTATTCGTGGTTTGGTTTGGTTCAGTATTTTACGGTTGCACCACTCATGATTTGGTACACACTGTATTACACAAGTCGGTGATTCCATCTACATGTATGATGATTATCTCTTCTTTCCTCCTTGGTGATTCCAACCATCTCGGATCTTCTGGGAGTCTCCCGGATTTGAGTGTAAACTCCTGGTCTCTCGGGATGTAAAATTCCCGATTCATTAATAAAACTTACCACATAATAATGTTTAAGCCAGATTATTCTTGTAAAATACAAAATTTCATGTTTTAGTACATCTACATGCATTACATGTACGTCTGTATGTAGGCCTACACACATGGTGATCATGTACATTGTACAATGTCCCTAGCTTCATGTAGCTGTACTGTACATGCATCATGTACAACATGTATCCAAATTCAGGGTCCTTGATACATGGTACATGTAATGTACTGTACATACTGTACATGTACATGTACTTGAACGTATGTGTGCGTACATGTGAAATAGAAAAAGACATTTAATGAAAATTTTTTAGCACAAATCTTCATGTAGAAGTGGGGGTTCAAAATGTCTGATCAGTACTGATTTTGACCAGTGTACAATGTACATGTACAATGTGGAAATCCTACTGGTCACCTGTACATATCATCACAACATGTAGAGCGCCATGGATATCCTGTTGCTGGCCCCCAAGCCGGTGGTTCTTTTTAAGGGTCACTTCTTCGGACAGCGCTATTAATGAGAGGATCTTCGATCCCTCCGTTTTCCCTCTAGCGCTGTTACACTGTCCGTAATTAAATAGCAAGTCAATCACCGTTGCTTCTGCTACACATTTAATGTACAGTGGATGCAGCGCGGTAATTTAGAATTAAGAATTCTTAAGAATTGTGGGATTTGAAAAAATTGTCGAAAGCAGCAGAAACATCAAACGGATTTTCATGGTATGTTCTTTTTGTTGGTTGTTGAAATTTTCAATAGGTTTGTGTTTTTTTCTTCACAATTTTCACATTTCATCCTACATATATTGACAAATTGATCAAATCTCTCACTAGTGCTGAGGATACAAAAAATATACACTATGTAGGCCTATTTTTTCCCGGACCAAATTCACAAAAATTATCACATTTAAAAACCATTTAGGATGCTCCAGATTGCAGAGTATGGCTTTTTAAACCAATCATAAATCACCAAGTAAAAAACATTCTGAGGACCTCGTTTCAGTTCAGTGTGCTTTGGCCAAACTTCAAAAATTTGTGTCTGGAATGGCCCACAGTTTTGGGAAATCCTGAGGAGAACCGCGAGAACTGCGAGACTGTTAGGTGGAACTATTCAATCATTTCAACAACCTCCTGGCATTGTATCTTACATGTAGTCCCACATCTTTTTATCAGCAACGACTCTCACCCCCCTAATAAAAAAAGAAGATACAGCAGTTTGCAGTTTTGTGTACAGCAAATAAAATTGTAATGGTCCACCCTAAGATTACATGAAATAGTAAGAATTATGTATCAATATACCACTGTGTACATTACAACATGCCTAGTATTTAATGTACATGTCCCATGTATATTTATTGGGTTTCAGAGCATGCAATAACAAACACATGTCAGCCCAGTTGAACCCTGCTTGAACTGAACCGTGGCTGAACCACATTTACACGTACCCCATCATCATACCCAGCCACGCTCCGCACGTCTACCAGACTACTGCTGAAACACAGTGTACGTAGTACGGGATGTACGGCAGGATCTATAATCACACGTCATGCTCAGAGCAGGATTTCCCTAATGATATGCGCCACCAAAGGGGAAAAACAAAATATCCAGGCCACGTTTGGAGTGACGGCCGCCGCATTACAATGGGACATGAATCCGTATACTCTCAGTGTAGACGTGTCGATGTGTTTGACGGGTAAGCCATTTGGGAGGGCTTCGTACGATCAGTATCTGATGCATGAATCATTTATTCCACGATAGACCAACTGCGGAGGAAGCATTTGGAGATTGCGTTATGATGTGTCTTTTCCCGAAAGTATTCCCCGCTCGGTGATCACGTCATCACCATACATAGGACTCCGTATAATTCCTGCGACTGCGGTGCATATTTACTGCATATGTTTTTCAGCTCCGTTGCTAAATAAAACGTTTCCCCAAGTCCAGTCAGAATTGTTGAAATATCTTTGGGGGCTCTTTCAACAGCTACTCGCCTGTCAACTGTTATCGGGACGCTAAATTCTTAATCCCTCTTCCTTAAATGGACGGACCCTGTTTTTCTCAAGTTTCTTTAACTGGCCAGCAGCCTGTTGAGAAATTCAGAGTACGTTGCAGCGTTCGGCGGAAGCACCATTCATTTGTTGTCTCAGTGGTAAGCACAAGAAATTTACTCTAGCAGATGGCCGGTGCAAATTAAGCAGGTTTGTCTGGGTCTTAGATGTAGAGAGTGACTCCATTGTGTAGTCAGAAGCCAGCAGCACGTCTTGTCGGTGGTTTTGTGCTTTTAAATTTTACGGCCTTTTTTTTATTTTGTTTTAATGATGGCATCTGCTGCCTGATAATTTTTTTCCAGGCTTATTTGGAATCTGGCACTTTTGTTGCGGAGAGTCTCTCAACCTCTTCAAATTGAATTCGTAGGTGGGATGTCAGAGCCAGTCTGTCTGTGGGAGGAGCATCTGTCATTTCCATCTGCTTTTTGCTGTGCGCTAGAAAGAGATGTGTACACAATGTCAAGTGCATAGTACATGTTACACGTGAACTTTGTGCACAATACTGCAGGCAAAAAATATCCATTTTCGTTTCATATCTACATGTATTTTCATTGTAGAACTGTTGTTTTCTTGTGTGGTCATTATGTACACATTGCATGTACTTGTATAAATGTACCATGTACTCCTATTGTGAAATACTTTTTACAGTTTTAGTATCTTTTTGGGTGTTCACATGAAGAGGCGTAATGTGTGCACATTTGCAACACAAACGTGCATACATTCATACATGTACATGTACAATGTACCTGTTCAGTAGTGTTTATTTGGTAATTTATTTAAAATATTAGACTTCCTGACCAGGATGAACAGTATATGACTGAGCCAATAAAGAAAAGAATACAGTTCTTGGAGGGATGTATTGAGGCAATATAACAGTGTGAGAGGCCCGTCTTCACTGCGTGGTAATGACCAGGTTGGTGGCTGGGCTTAATGGACCAAGCCGAAGGTGAGGTATATTAACAGTGGTAAGCCACCAACCAAGGTCATTACCACGCATTGAAGCTGGCTCCTTACACTGTTATCGCCATTAATAAATACCTTTAACTTATTAAAAAAAACATATAAAAATAAAAATCATCAGAATTTTTGTTTTTTCTTTTGACGATAATTGTAGAATTGTTCTATTCATGTTCAAGGGCCATTCTTTAGGCTGTTCAATTTTTGCAGGGGACCTTATCTCTTACACATGTCTAACTAATGCATGTATTTGCAAGGACCAGACTATGAGCGCTGAAAATTAACATCATTATAACAGAAATACTTTGGTTGGTGTTCGGCTTTGTTCTTTGCATTGTTTTGGTTTCATGCGCTGACCAGCTACCTTAAATTGATATGTGGATTGTCTGTGCGTTCATGTGTACGCGTGGTGTGAGCGTGCACGCAGCACCATCTGTCCTTGCCAAAAAAAAAAAAAAAACAATGCGCTCAAAGAAAAACGGGCGATTTGATAGTTCTCGCACAGCACAGTACACACAGAACTTTTGTACATGTACAACATTGCTTGTTTAGCGGCCATCTATATTTGCAAGTTCACAGCGCTGGTCTTTACATCACATGTTAATACATCCCCTAGTGACCAGTCTTCGTGCATCAATCAGAGGGCCTGAACTCTCTGAGGTGTTAATTAGAATAAATTAATATGCATGTAGAGCAAGGTCATTAGTTCTTGCATGGTAATGAGGTGTATTGTTGAATGAGTTTGTTTTTGTTACAACAGATAGATCATCTGACATGTCGGGTCATTGAGAAAGGATGTCTATGTTGAAATGAACACATCCTGCCTGTACAATGTACACACACTGCACACACAGGAAGGGAGAGTCAAAGCCAGTGCTATGGCCATCCGATATTGATCTTTCGCTGACCTTGAAGTTCAATGAACTTTAGCGGATGACGTCACAGTGTGTCAATTTATACCCAGGCTTCTGGGCACTTGACATTCTTGCTGTGATCTAAGATCACAAGCATTGAAACCTAAACTAATAGCCACTAGCGATGGCAGAGATGTCAAGCTGGGGTTGTAATTCTCAGCTTTCTGAACTATGCCGTTTCTTATTCTTCTGTGTATGACAGAATTATTTCTAAATTGATGTAATGCACTGTACTATGCAGTGTAATGATAATAATTGAAATAATAATAACAATAATATTATCCACCAAAAAGGTGATCTTTTTATGAATTTTGAGACCCATTTACGCAGCAGCTTATAAGGGTTTACAAGGTGCTGCCGCACACTCAGCAGCCACTTCCACAAACACCGGGGCAAAGCCCTTTACTTAGCAGTTAGTAAGTGTAACTGGGTTCGTTTAAATATACGCATTACACAGCGCACAGGTCCTACAGCTGTACTTCCCATCTGAAGGACAAAGCAATGATGGTTATGTGTCTGGCTTAAGGACATAGTGTCAAGACCGGGACTCGAACCCATACTCCACTGGTCAGAACCACCAGAGCTTGAGTCCGGTGCACTTGACCGCTCGGCCAGGACATCGAGTACATTCCTGACATTAATGAAAGACAATATGGTTGGCTTGTACACTGTACATACTGTACATCCACATTTACTGTGTACATGTACATTGTACATGTACATGTAGTGTGTGTAATGGATGTGCCATTTTTCATCGATACTACAAAGATTTTGTATTCGACAATTTTGCATGCATACTGTACAAATGTACATGCAACCATGTTTTATTCTAAGTGGACAAAACAGCTGGATAATTTATTTGTTAACTTGAAAATGTGATCAACAAATTTTGCATAAATGACTTTCAGTCTGTTGTGTACTCAAGATTAGAGACAGAATGTACTGTACACATTCTTCTAAATGTCACATCATTCTTTAAATTTTTTAATCTTCAGGTTTAAAGGTAGGGTCATAGATTTGTAAATACTCAAAAAATGAATGATTATAGAAACTTACTTGGTAAGATGCACTGTGCAGCTTTTGTTTTGAAAAAGGATTCCCTTCAAACTAAAATATGGTTTTGCTAATTTTCCACCCAAAAACATTTGAATCTGAGGAACGATTCATGTGTGAATTGTTTCTCAGATTTTTGAGCGTTGAAGTATAGGACGTCTTTAGCAACATCCTTAGCAACAGTCGTAGCCGTAACCGCAGCCGCCAATTCAGATACGGCCTAACTCGCACAAATGGCTTATTGGTTTAAATCATTAGTGGTTTAGGAATCAAGGCGAATGGTCAATGTGCAATCAGGTCATTGTTGATGCTTAAATCAGGGCCATAGTCATGAGTCTGCCTAAATCTTATTTACACATATGTACATAAGCCAATTCGGTAGCGTGGCCTTTTGTGGAAGTGTACATTTGTACTGTACATGTAGGCAGGTTGACATAGTATGCAAATGTTGTACTAACTGTTGCCCTGCGTACAGTCACGACAGTTCATTCAAGTTCATTGTAGGCACTGCAGCCTGACAGACTAGTGTGTAATGCAAATTCAGCTCTTGTGATCCTACCAGTGCTCTTGACATGGTCCTTGGACAAGTTACAGGGTTGTGCTCATCAACATGTTTTAAAAAAAGTCGTTAACGCAAACGAGGCATTTAGTAAAGAAGAAAGGGAAAATAAATACAATCTGAATCACTTCTTAGAAAAACAGTAAAATATTGACATTGTGTGATAATCATGTGCTTATTAATGGCCTTAAGGAAAATTCCAGAAAAAGGCATCGTATTACAAACCATAACACTAACATATCTCTACAGGTGAAGTTGCTGGTACACACCACTACACAGGGTAGAAAAACAAAAGCGCAGAGTCACATGTATGGTGTGAGGACCTGTAAAACTTAATGACGCCTACAATAGTTCTTGGTATCCTAGGCTCAAAAGTGACACTTCAGCGTGTTTCTACTAATAAGAGTGGTCACTCCTTCTGAGTTAGTGTCAAACAACGTCAAGGCTAATGAGTAGATCACGTACACGTGAGCACGTTGTGTCAACGTGATGTACCAGTCATGCCAGCGTGCGTGTACGAATAGAGTGTACGCACCGGTGTTTACTTGCGTGCATTTGTAGTTAGTAGGTAGACATTATGCACAAATGTGATAAATGAGTTGATACTGGCACTGAATGAGTCACAGGGGCCAGGCGTGTTGTTGTCTCTGTTGATAAAATTAAACAAGCAACTTCAAATTGTAAACAAGGATGGTAAACAAAAGAATTCACCTGGCTGATGCAGTGAGAGGAGACGTACTTTATGTGTCAACTCTCGATCAGATCTTTGGATAAGATCTTCTGATTTTCTTGAGAGTACATTAGGACCTTGTTATTTTACCTTGTACCATGTACATACATGTAGTACATGTTTAACTCTCAAGCAGGTGGTTGCTGTCAGGAAACACATCAAAGTTGAAACGTTTATTTTACTAGTGGACATGATTGCTTGAAAAGGCATGTACTGTACGTATGTCAATGTCTGTGCGCATTGACATTAGTTTAAATTCTCTTAAATCGACTCAATTTATAAATATCAAACTCTTTTGTTCAATGTGATGACGATTTAAAGATGATGTACGGGACGTGAACAAGAACACTGTGTAGGGATACTCCAGTGAGCTTGCAAGATGTACTTTGTAATGTATATGTACTTGACGTTGCTTGTGTGCATTGATATTCCGCAAGTTTGTACGAGGCACTTTGTGATGAATTTGCAAACTGTTTGTAACACTGAACTAGGCAGCCGTTTCTGAGCATGGAAAGTGTGTGTTGACATGTCAACAACAATCTCATTCTGACCGTCTTCCAGCTTTGTTTCTCATTTCTTTGATTTTTCTTCTTTTCTTTTCTTTGCACTACAGATGAGTGACAGTAGTACTAAGCAGTTCATAGAGGATTACTGCATTAATAGGATAAGACGAGGTAACATTGACTTAGACAACTACAGCCATGTGAGCCGGGAGCCGTTCAACTTAGTGACAAGAAGAATGAGGGAAATAGGTTTGTTCTTTGTCCTTGTCTTTTTTTTTGCACGGTTTGTACATGTACCATAAAACAGGAGAATCATATAGATAGTTCCCAGTAGACGCCATCTTTACGGGCAAATTGCATTTTGGCTTGCAGATGTGTCAAGCGCTCAACTTATTAAAGCAGCCGCGTTGTTCACTGACCAATCCTGCAATGAGTTTCGTGAAATGCGCGTGTTGCACGCCATTCTCACACGAAACGCACGACTGTTTGTTCTAAACTGCCCGTAAAGATGGCCGATTTACGTCATACTTCAACCTATCTATTGGTGTGATGGCAATTTCCATGTTTCCCAACGGTGGATCGAGGGGAGTTGACCACCCCTCTCACAGGCCTGATGCTTCATTCTTAGAAGGGCAAGGCAGTTTTCCTCGAGACAGGCATGACAGTGTGCCTCTGTACTGAACATTTCAGTTTCCCCCTCGGGGCAATTCAGAGGGCATCAAGG
Source organism: Pycnopodia helianthoides (assembly GCA_032158295.1). NCBI lineage: Eukaryota > Metazoa > Echinodermata > Asteroidea > Forcipulatida > Asteriidae > Pycnopodia > Pycnopodia helianthoides. The sequence goes on along the minus strand of CM063250.1, from coordinate 18,232,453 downwards.
CAATGACTAGGGGGCATTGTCACTAGTTGCCTTTGTGAAGTTTAAGGGGCCAATTTCATATACATGTAGCTATCTAAGCTGAAAATGTTGCTTAACAATTTGCTGCTAAGCGAAAAAAAAGCAGGACACCAGTCACAAATTGTACATGTGGCATGGTATTTGGGCTGGTAACCTTAGTCTAGTAAGCATAATTTTCTTGTACTTAGCTACTTTTTGTGCCTTTGAAGCAGCTCTATGAAATTGGGCCCAGGCCTGTACTCGTGTTTTTTTGCCATACACACGTGACACAAGGTATCGACGTGACATACAAAGATGTTAAACAGTTACTAAATTTGTATCATCTCTTATCCGTTTTTACTTTTTAAAATATTGATGGCATTTACTGACAGACAATCCGGTTCCCTCGCTTCCTTGATTTCACAATTGAGTAATATCGCCTCTGATTTGAAAAATGCTCATTATCCACTTGGGCTTATTCCTGCTCCTCAGCCAGATGAATTTCTGGTTTTGATCTGGGCTCAAAGAAAGTAAGTCTATCATCTGCAATTTTTTTTGGCGGGCAAGTTTGTTGAGGCAATTTTTTTTTTTTTTCTCTAGTAATACCCATGGGAACGAATTTTCTCAGCTATCGAGCTTGGAGAGAGGAGAGAGAGAGAGAAAAAAAATGAAAGGTCGTTGTATTCCATGCCTGGTGTGCTCAGCTGAGACTATCCAACAGAAGATGTTGGTTTGGTTTCAGCTACTTCTGTAATTTACCTCATGTTTTCTTTTTTCAAAGCGCGGAACGAGCAAGAGGAAAAAAATCACCGATGCCCATTGGGAGGGATTTCATACAAGGCGCAAATAAATATCAGACACCCAATCAAAGAAGTAGGCCATGGACAGGCCCCCTGTTCTCCCCATTATACTTTAGGGAACACTCGGATGTACATGTACACTCAACGTCGTCGGCAGCAAGGCTACAGTAGAAGAAAAAAAACTTAACCACCGAGTTATTGTCTGAGAAAGGAGGAGTAGAATGCAAATCTGAACAAACAGCATGATCAGAAATATAACCTGTGGCAATTTCTTCCACACAATTTATTTATTTATTTGTTTCCCTTCCTCCCCCCACTCATTGTCCTTCATGATGGAGTTCATTGTTCTTTTGTATTCCAAAGGAAAACGTTGATCATGTCCACACAAGATGAGCTTCCTTTTTTTAAAAACCTCTGCTGTTAAGATGCGTGGGCTGGTTTGTTTTCTTCTTCAGTTTTTTTCCCTCCCCTTTTCTTTTTCTTTCTCTCTTTCTACTTAAGTTTTTTTTTTTTGAAGAACTTGTGCACATCATCCACACGTCTAGACAATATTCAGTTTCAGTCCCTGGATGAAGGTAATAATCAACATGGCAGCCTGTCCCCTTAGGATGCAGACTGAAGACATGAACGTGGATGTTACTAGCTTTAACCCCCCCCCCCCCTCTTCCGACCATGCTGGATCTAATTCCATTTGGGAGACCCAGACGGGGTTGGTCTTGGGAGGGGGTTAAGGGCGTGAGAACACAACAACAAGAGGAAGGCACGCTTTTTTTAATCTTCAGTGGTAAAAGTATGTTTTTCTGAAGAGTTGTTCAGCCCGGCTAGATTGCAAGAACATGTACTCATGTCTTGCAATTAAATTTTAAGGAAGTTGTCTGAATTTATACTTGTACTTTTCCAGGGATATTTAAATGAAGTATTTTAGTGAACGACAATAATAGTTAAATATACTTAAAAGGACTGGACACTAATGGTAATTACTCAAAATAATTGTTAGCATAAAAACTTACTTGGTAACGATCAATGGAGAGCTGTTGACAGTATAAAACATTCTGAGAAACGGCTCCCTCTGAAGTAACGTCGTATTTGAGAAAAAAGTAATTTCTCAGTAAAATATTTGAATTCATTTCGAGACCTCACGCTGAGGTCTCGAAATCAAGCATCTGAAAGCACACAACTTCGTGTGACAAGGGTGTTTTTTCTTCCATTATTATCTCGCAACTTCGATGATCAATTGAGTTCAAATTTTCACAGGTTTGTTATTTTGTGCATTTGTTGAGATACACCAAGTGAAAAGACTGGTCTTTGACAATTACCAAAGGTGTCCAGTGTCTTTAAGATAGCTTTTGAACATGGTTTATGTTTATTTTGTCTTGCCCCGCAAGTGGTTAATTCTCCCGGACTGCAGCTTCTCGATTTTAATAGTCCATCGAATGTGATTTCTCGGATTGAATCGCCTGAGCTGTACCGTGTCTTGAAGAAATCAGATGCAACAACAATGCCATCGAAAAAAAGCCTCGCCTGTCTGGGCTGTCTGGAGGTATTTACCGTGCACAACATGCTCGTGGGGATCCTCGTACATAGAAAAATGTGCCCCTGCCTTCTCCTCCGTCTGCTGAGGCCATGTTTCCTTTTGTAGTCCTCTCATTCAGCGGCAGACTCATTTGCGACGCTCCATAACGGGGGAGTCGCATTATTCCCATGGCCCATTGATTTCCAACTACCAAGGAGGGAAGGATACTCTTCTCTTTCCCCCCTTCATTTTCTGCATTGACGAGAGGGTGAAAGAAGTTGATACGTAAGTGCATCAGCCTCTTGTGGGGGATGGATGAGTCTTGGGTGGCTTCCTGAGTTTCCTCTTTGAACGAAGAGGATTTATGGGACGAGTGGGAAGGGAGGAGGGGGCAGGTGGACTGACGTCAAGTACCACATTTTCATCTTAGCAGCGTGGTTTTGATACATAATTATTAGCATTGAAGATAAATGGTTCATTTTTAAAATATTTTTATATGATCGGAAGTCATGCTTGATTTTGGGGGAAATAATGTACAGTGAACATTCTACATTTACAGGGCTGAAAGTATGTTTAAGGCCTCAAATTTCGCCACGGCACCAACAATAATTGCTGTGGGTGCGCTTAAAAAACCTTCAATACAAATTCAAATTTTCCTCATTGGGTGCCCTTCATTTTGGGGAAATTGCTGTGCCCTTTTGAAAACGAAAATTCGAGGCGTGATGTTTTTTCATTACACATCTGACGACCAAGCGCCAATAATCTAGGATGACAGGAGATGATCAAGAAATGTGTGGCCTTGGTGCCCCTTCATACATTGTACATGTAGACTGTGATACATTTCAAGAATGTTGTTCCCCAGTTATCAAAATGATGTTCTGAAACTAATGAGCTGATCACATAACTCTGACGAGGAACCCTTTAGCATTGACATCCATTTGCAGTGGGGAGAAAAGCAAGAAGAGAGAAAAAAAAAAAAAAAAAAGTCAGGAGAGTTCAGTTCGTGCACAAACAAGTGGGTGGGATGTGAGGGCGTTTGAATGCAGAGGCTAGAAATCTATGAAGCCTGTTGACTCAGTCGTTACCATGGTAATTTATTACCGATGTGTTTATCCCCTTTCTGTACTAGTGCAACCACAACAGCTCGGGCAAGAAGAGGCCATTACTATCATGTTTTTACCTTTGTCTCTTCCCACCCCCTCTCTCTCTCTCTCTCTCTCCTTTTGTTTTTGCCATTTTGACAAAACACTACTCTAGTGTCAGTCAGTGGAGAAGCAATCACTTTCGAATTGTTGTCAAAAGGATTAAAATGCATCAGGCCATTTTTTCCCTCCTCATTTGTTAATGAATTGAAAAGTTTCCAAATTAATTTGATAGTGACATGAGAATTTGACATTTTGATTGAATTTTGTTGCAGCACTAGAGGGAAAGTGGTAACCTTTTTTTTGAAAGATTAAATAAATTCTCACTTTTTACTTTACAAGTTCACAAGTGTACAACCAACCTGTGAAAATGTGGTCACATTCAGTAATCAAGTGACAAGTGAAAAAAAAAAAAAATTTTGTCAGAATTTTTTGAGCACGTCCAGTGTACCTGTACATGCACTTATCTTGACTTTGGCATAATTTGTACATAAAGTAAGCTATGGTAAGTCGTGAGCTCCTTGACAAAATGGTGTCACCTTGAGTTAATGTCGATTGTGAAAGTTTCACTAGGAGTACTGGCTAATTGAAACTACTCAAATGAGGTTTTTAAAATATTAAAACCAAAACCGGTACTTTGTCGTAGTTTATTGCTCCAAGTTCATTCGCATTCATACGATGATCTTTTGTTTAATAGTATTCATGTGCGCATGATCTACATGTGTTCCAAACAGCCAGGCCAGTCGTGGCATATTAAATCAATTTGATCATCACACTCCCTTTCATCACTTTGTTCATTCTGCGGGGTGCTAATGTGCTAATCAAAAACACAATTGCCCAAATACTAAAATTAGTCAAGTTTACAAATTATACAAATCGAACCGGGATAATTGGACTAAAAAACAGGTTTTTGCTGCGATGGTACAACAATGAAACAGATGGCCTGCTCTCATGAAATTTGCGTGTACAATGTTCATTTTTTAGATAATTTATTGATAATTTGTGATGACCTCCTTTTGCCAGTTAACATAACACTGTGCATATTTTTAAGGTCAAAGTAAAACAACTGTAAAGTCAGCGGAAATGGTGGGCACTGTTGTCGCTGTAACAAATTTGGAGAAAACATATCATCTTTCACGGCCATTCTTGAGACATATGGTATGGTTTTCTGTTAATTCAGTGAGGAGAGGCTATGTGTGAGTGAACAAGTGAAAGTCCAGGGTTGACTATTGTTAGCAACGGCAGAGGTAACGTGAGATGGACTTGCATCTTTGATGATGCATGGCCCTGTCCAAAATGTCTAGACATTCGTTCATTGGGGTTCGGCCAAATTTTGCCTTTGTGGAAGTTTTGCGAAATTGGTTGGTCAGTTGATCCTGATCTGTAGAACTTTGTACTGGTAACTCTGCTGTATCCGAACCTGGTTTCGTTTGGAGGTGACTCTTCTTCGAGGTTATGCAGGAGTTGTCAGAATCTCATTTTATTTATTTATTTATTAATTCTGGTTGTGAAGCCTAGGGTTCTCAGAAAAGCGAACTTAATCACAATACTACATGTAGCCAAGAACTCCATGGAGAGAAGAGAAGGAAAGATGTTTTTGTTTTAGATGTGGGAGGAAAACCCAAGAGACTTGTTCCAGGAAATGAGGTAGGGACTGAAAAAAAAAACCGATATCCACATTTATAGTGGCCATGGTGGGATTCGAACCGGGGTCCTAGAGGTGGAAGGCGGGTAAAGAAAACATGACTCCAACCCGACTGGCCCGTGTGGTTACACCTTATTGGTTGTTTGATATTTCAGGAAAACATCTGAAATTTTTTATTTTATTTCATTTATTTATTTATTTGTATGCAAGTTTGCCCCAAACAAGGCTAAAAAACACTTTTGGGAAAAGGTTACAAAAAGAAAACATTTAAGATGAAAATAACTTGGGGAGCTAAAGGTAGGAATTGATATTCCTCTTAAAACAGTCTAGATTGTAGGATGGAGGGAAATATGCACCAGGCAAGGAGTTCCAAAGAGATGCAGTTCATGGGAAAAAAGCTGTTGGAATGGCTCTTTGATCTAAATCTCAGCAATGCGAAAGTGTATAGGTGAGAGCACAAGGATACACTGGACTAACAAAAGTGCCCATACTTGACCTGGGGTCGATTTCACAAAACTCTTCCTAACTTAGGACTAGTCCTAGGTAATGCTAAGAGATAGTCTTAAGTAACTGGTCTTAATTTAAGACTAGTCCTATATCTTAGCATTGCCTAGGACTGTGAATGGTTATTTACGTGAACATTTCATTATGTGCAAAGTGGAGAACAAACAGTAAAAGGGTAGAGACTTACAAGAACTATTGCCATGTTCAGACAGCATACTAAAGTTAGACCCAAACCGGTTTAACTTTAGAGAGCAGAAGGAGGTGGTCTTTAAAAAAAATTACCTAGTGTTCAGACAGCTCAAAGTTAAACCCATTATGGTTTATCTTGAGTTTTAAGTGGTCAAACAGTGCCGTGACCCAACACAACAACATCAGCTACATTAAACAAGCGTGTACAAAAGACGCACGTTTCACAATTTATGGCATGTTTCGCGAAACAACCTGGGTCACCGATCACGGGTGAGGACTTAAACTGGACGTGGCTAACTTATTCTGTCCACACACCGTGCTAAAAGATAAACCGAAGGGGTTTTTAGCGTTAAACGACCCTCGCCGACCGATTTAACTCATTCGGCTTCAACTCGATTCAGTTACGTTTTAAGAGCGTTCAGACACACAAAGTTAAACCGAATGAATTAAAACTGCCTTAAAACCGACTTTAGTACTGTGTCTGAACGACCTCAGAGACTACATTTACAAATAAAAAATGGTTATCTTTTTTAACTGCATAGTGATTCTAAATTCCAAGGTCTGGTGTCAGGACCCAATGTCATAGAGCTGCTTACATTTTACATATGTACATGTAAGCAGTAAGCATTGTTTACAAAGTTTCAGCTTAGCAAAAGTTTGCAGGAAACCAGTCACAAATGTTGCAGATAAAATAGTATTTCGACTGGTAACCTTTTAGTGCTGAGCTTAATTTACATTTTTTAATGTTGTGCTTACACTTATAGCAGCCTTGGTTGTCGGTCTGTTAAACATTAGTACATGAGTCGATAAAACCTGAACTTTGAAAATATTTGATAGAGATTTAACTATCTCAGACAGACTGTCAACAGATAGTCAACAACCGTTTAATTACCAAGCTCCGGCCTTTGTCTTGTTGACATGTTTACCATGAGGGATTATTCGTCACCTCCTGGGAATTAAAAAGAATAGAAAACACTGGCTGCAGTGGTCAGCACCAGGCTATAACAAGACTGTAGGCAGTTAAAGGCGTGTTTTGGAGGGTAGCCAAGATCGCTAACAATCATGACCAGCCCCTCTGTGCTTGGCTGCTGCTGCAATGTGTCAGGGGTTTTTCCGGGAACATCACTGGATTACACACCGTGGGTTGGATTGTGTTAGTCAGTTCATGGAGCCACTAAGTAATAGAGAGCAGCAAGATGATGCAATGGCTAAATTTGGACTCTTGTGAAATCCGCAATTGTAGGGGTGTGGGGTTCAACGAAACTGGCGGTGGAGACGGTCGAATGCTAATCCTTCATCTTTTCATTTTTCTTTTCGTCTTTTTTTTTTTTTTTTTTAATTTCTGCTGCATCATTGTTTTGGTTTCTATTCGCGGAACTCTAGAGACTCAATGATTTTCTGTCAAAAAAATCAGGTCGGAGAAGATGTAAATGTTCTTGTAAGATGTCTGTGCCTTGGGGCTGTACTGGCACCGAACATGTTTTTTCATGTTCTGCCCTGAGCGGGGTTCAGACAACATTTAACCGAGAGACATTGAGAGAGAAGACCAAAACAAAAAAAACAAAAAAACGATGAGACATTTTTATGCATACAATGTTTGTCTGTGATTCTGCAGGGCAAACGGACAGTCTTAACTAAAAAGTTATCCATGTCTGGGCAGTGTAAGAGATTGATCAGAATAAAGGGATGAGTATGTGTTGAGTCGAGATTGCCTTCGTCTTCGAAAATAATGACATCGGAGTATGTTAACATGTCAATTCAAAAGGTTGCCTGTACAAATGACCAACTTGTGGACAGAGTTGTAGCTAGAGACATTTGGGTGCTGGCCATATGTAGGTCCAGCCCAGTGTGCACAATGCACGCCACACATGCACATTTTTTTCGTCCAGTAACGTGAACACACGAATAAGTTGTTAGTGTAACATTTGCAATTAATTAGCTTACCAGATTAAGTACATGTATGATTACCTTACAATCGTTATCACAGTATCAATGCAAGCTCGAAAGTCATTCACAAACAAACTTCTCACGTGTGCTCAATGGGGGATCATTTCAGTGAACACAACTGCTGTGTGAAAGCCTTCGGTGTAGCGTTTTCATTACGCATACCAGTTGCAATACCGAGTACCAGTGCTCAATACAAGTGTGCATGTACCTGTACTGTGCATCATGTACACTGCATCCACAGGTTAATGTGCAGTCTGTTGTACATGTAGTATGCGTGTAGTCTGTTTTATGTACATGTACATGTAGTATGCGTGGTTGGTATGATTGGATTGAGCTCTATAAAATGCATGTTTTACCTTGTCTGGTCGAGTAAGAAGTAATGAAAAAGAATGGTTTGGCAGTTGTGCAATTAAATCATGCAGTATTCAGGATTTTGCACTTAGAGTGCCAGTTAGAGTGACTTCTTTTTTTCTTTCGTGCCGGTCGGCATAACGAGTGGTGGTCAGTGCCGACCGGCGCCGACCCTGAAGCTATAACATGGATGTATTGTGTACAATAAATACAAGAAAAGTACATGATTTTGCGTGTTTACTGATGTTGCATTCAGTTCTTTCCATTTCTTGTAAATGTACATTATGTAATCCATAAAGTTTACTAACACTATGCACAACCAACCTGATGGTCGTTCAGTCTGATACTTTGTTCTTGTAGGGTTCAGCAGTTTTGCCTTCCGAAAATGGCAATCGAAAAAAATCATGACTAAAAAAAAACAATTGTAAAGGCACATCTCAAAGGCACCAAGAAGAGATCAGGGACAAGGATAGTCTTGGTGCAAGACAAGCTTACGTAATTTTTAGTGAAACCATGCACTCATATGCGGCAGGACATTACCACCAACAGAGGGCGTTGGCTGGGAACCAACGAAAAAGAGCGCACACATCGTTCGTTGTTTCATGTACATGCATGTGTGCAGACGGAGAGCGTTGCGATAGTTGAGTGAAAAGAAACAACAACGCTAACAAAAGAAATTTGCAGGACACCATTTAGTTAGAACTGATATTTGGTCGACAGCTTTCCCACACATGGCAGTATTTCAGACGGAAATACAACGAACCGTTTCTCAGGACATTTTGGTCAAGGTTTATTAAGAAGGTTTTATTAAAAAGTAACCTTTCAGATTGAAAATCCCTTTTTAAAGTTTATTTTTACCATTTTATCAATGATGGACATCGTAACTTTAGATTCAGTAAGGTTACAGCAGTAGGCGTATGAAGGTTTGTTGTTCATTTCTGCAATTAACTTTGAAAAACTACATTTGCATATAAACTTAAAGAAGTCTTTCTCTTTTTAAAATGGAATCTGATTCAGTGACTTTTTGTTTGTTTCTTTCTTTTTGTCGTAGCCTTAAAAGGTTGCCACTGATATCAATTTTGCAACTTTGAAATAAAGACCGGCCAAAAAGGAAGGTATTGAGAAGTCTGTTGAACTTTTGAAATCCCCAGCGGTAAAAGGTTTGGCTGTCGCACTTACAGTATATGAGCTGCATAATATTGCTCTAATCATGGAGTGTTACAAAAACAAGCTAAGAAAAGGACTTTGGAAAAAAGACGTCTTAGAAGGAGTGAAAGATCCGGAGGAAAACAACTTGATACGTGTCATGGGATATGAATGCTTTGAAGGCAGACGTGAAGTTTGGAAAAGGGGGTCTGAATGTGACGGGGGCCCCGTGAACGCTTACCCGGTAAACGGATCCCCAAATGATTGGATGATTGGCCTATAATGCAAGGTTAGACTGAATGCAGTGAATGCGGTTATTCAACAACAAGGGGAAGTCACAAGGAGAGAGTTTTCCTGGGAAACAATCGGAGGGGGAGAGATTGATTTCAGGGAGGCTGCCGATGTCGCTATTAGGTTACGTCCATTGTTGGCGGTTGTCCGAGGATTTTATTGGATGTAGGTTGGGGGGGGGGTGATGGCGACTTGGTCGGGAGGAGGGGGGTTGAAGCGAAGAGAAGAAAAAAAGGGGGGTTGTTTTCTTGCGGTTCTTGTAATCTTGCACACATGTGTTAAAAGCGGAGTTAGTCATCACTGATCAAAAGGGGCAATATCCTCACCCTGATTATATTGAACGTTTAAACATGGCCATGTGATCTCCTCTTAACCAATCAGAATGGAGTTATAAACTTTCCAAGGTATTTATGTTCCTATCCATCTCATTATTGTTTTGGGGTGTTTTTTTTTTTTGGCACAATTAATTTGTGATGGAATCTGACTCAGCTTTACTTACATACAATAAACCACTGATATTATTGAGCAGAACTGTGCCAATTTGTGGTCTGCTTGTGCATGTCTTTGCTCATTCACATCAAGTAATTAAAAGATGTTCTCGGAAAAGGGGGTTGACGGACAAAAGCCTGCAGGTTTTGTGTCCTAGTTTTGTGCTGTAGCTGTCGTCGGTGAATTGATGTATCATTTTTTATGTGTACATGGAATTATTCAGCACATTAAAAATGATGCAACTGTGGGAATCCCCCAACTCAGAAACCCACAGGCAGTCGAGAACTTTCACTATGTTTATGAGTAAAGCTTGGCTGCTCTTGAACAATTGTAGAGGATTTTGAGAACTTTCCAGAAAAATGTACATTTAGTGAAGGAAGTGAAAGGTCAGGTTTGATTGTACCAACAGGCATCGCTGTGAATTTTTCTCTGAGTGATGCAGTACCCGGTCTTGTGACTTAATGGGTTTTTTCCCCACGACTGCAGGTTGTTCTTTTTCATAGATCTTTTGCTTTGAAACTTTTATGAAGATCGGGCGTGTAATTTATAGGGATTTTTTTTTTTAGATTTCAGGATTTTTCACTGATCGACCTGCACCTTCCAGATTTTCTTGAAAGAGACAAAATTGTTATCACAGAGACAAAAAAACTTAGCCCATGTTGTGATATCAAATTGAAACGATGTAGAGAGTCTGTAAACCCTTACACTTCAACATCTTGCAATTCTATTGGCTTTATCTCCACACAAAGAGGGAACCTTTTTTCCAATTTCAGGATTTTTCATTTATGATACAATCTCCTCCCTGGAAGATGTCTTGTATTCAAGCCTTTGGTTCTCCATAATTGGTGATGTACACGTAGAGACTCAAGAAAGGAGAGTCTGTAATGTAACATCTATTACTGTTCCACTCTGCAAATTGAGGCGGTTTTGTTTCGACATTAGACCAAGACGAAACCGTTCTTCAGGATTTGAAGTTGTGTCTGCGGTCGCATCCCCTGAATGGTTTTAATGTTATAGAGAAAACATGCCCTGCAAAGGTTATTTCCATCAAACCACATTCACACATGCCTCATGTGGTTTATAACGCCTTGCTCTCCAAAGGTCAACAGTTTGTAAGAAAAGACCGTCTTTACAGATAAACAGACTCTCGTCTTTCTGGACAGTATCACTGGCCTTATAGAGAAACACTTGACTTGCTGGCACTGTCCCCAACGGGGAGGAGCGAGTGCTGGGCTGTGTGCATAATGTACACATGTAGCATTTATATAGGAGTGATTCGTACTGTACTACAGGCATAGACCTTTATCATGCCGCCACCGTTTGGTCATGTTCCCTGTATCCAACAGCAGTAATGGATGCTAGTATTCATCGTACAACAAGGAACCAGACAATTAGCCCTTCCAAGTTTGGTTACATTTTGGTTTGAATCGAAGAAAATCAAGCCGACCGCACCATCATAAAAGTCTAACGTCTAAAAATGAGGTTTCACCGGAGCTACTGTATTTGTTTTATTTCTGTTTTCCCCCACTCGACTCTTAAAGCCCTTGAGGGGTTACACTGTGTCTTGATTCAGCTCTGATTTTGTGTTCTCTGCAGGTGAAGAAATCGAGAATAGGAATCCCGAGTTCTTTTCAGGGTGCTGTGAACAGCTTCACATAAGTGAGACGACGGCATACGCAAAGTTTAGAGATCTCGCGGATGAGCTCTTCAAGGACCAAGAAAATGGGCAAAGGGGAACATGTGAGTAGAGATTCCAACCCTCCAATAACAGACTGCGCAAGTGTTGTGCTTATTCGAACCTCTGGGACCAAGTTGGTCCCAACCATATTGAGTTTTATGCGTGCGCGATTCTGTTTCTTCACATCCTTTAAAAGTTTAAGTAGTTTATGGCTAAGAAAATTGTAGAAGTAGTTTATGGCTATGAAAATTGTAGAAGTAAAATTTAGCCATGAAAGATGTTAAAGTAAAATAAGTTTACAAGATCATCAAGAGTGTTTTAAAATTGACTGATCATCAAAAAAGGTTTGCTAATTACAAGGTTACAAATCAATAGACCCTTTGACTGACGTCACAGGCTGCTATTGTCTCCCTACGATTTGACATTCTGGGAGTCTACACATGTAATTGCATGAAAAGATATTTGGTGCGCATCTTACTGTGCATGTGTCTCCTAAAATGCGCACTATACAGTAAAGGCACAGGGAATCCGACTCCCCAAATGGTGCAACAAAGATTTATCATAGGGTGATGACTTTGGGTGAAAAGCGTCGATACAGTGTACGTGTACATAGTGGAAGTGTGCGGCGTGGATAGTCTTTGTGACTGTGCCCAACTAACTTCGCTTTGTACATGAATTTACTATAAACATTAAATATTGTTCACTTTGTGCATGTTACTCTATTGCATGTACATTATGCCTCTTGCCACTGTATTCATGTGTAGGTATCATGTATCGTGTATACGTGTGTAGGTACAACAGGGAACAAATTTGGTCTGGCAATTTTGCATAACAAACTATTTGTACTGAACATGTTTTGGACACACTTGATGGAAAATATTGAGTTAGCAAATGATGACTTTGAGTAGCAACTGATACATTTTGTGCTGCGTTTTGTGCTGCAAATTATTCACTGGTACATGTGTTACCAGTTAGAATAACAGAATTGAATTACATGTAAGTTTGAGCTGTACACTGCAAGTTGGTTTCATCTCTAAAGAAAACCAGCATCACTATACCCTTTTCATGGAAGTGGCAAAACTTACCACCCATTGATGGAATAATATACACATATGGACTGGCAATGAGGTCACTAGAGCACGTCTATTCCCCCGAGGGACTGTGTGAGTTACCAGAAGAGGGACCTATTTCCCGAGGCTTCGGCCTCGGGAAATAGGTCCCTCTTCTGGTCACTCACAGGCCCGAGGGGGATAGACGAGCTCTATGACCGAATCATGGCAGTCCATATGTGTTTTATAACACAACTCGGTCCAAAATATGAAATAAGAAAAGAAACTACCGTAATCAGATCCAGACGCCGCCTTTTTTCTTTTTAAGATGAGCCTGGTAACCTCTTGAGGGTGCTGTAACCAGTCAAAAATTGAAAGACTATTGCCCGCTTCGGGAACTATTTCCCGCAAACTACGCGCGTGCGATGTCTAGTTCATGGTTGTGCAAATCTCATGCACTAGCCTATAATAGTTCATCCCACGTGACCGTGTTTCAGCCAACCAGAATACAGAACTAGCAAGAGGTGTGTTATAACAGACAACATTGTCCCCCTTCATTAATGCTTTATTTTGACAACTTTTGAACATTTACCCATTGACCCTCGGCAAAGCGTCTTGACCCGTTAAGGAGCAGCAGCTCTGTGAGCTTGGCTTGTTACCCGGTTCCCACCTCTCTATATCCACAGGTATGTCGTGGGGTAGGATAGCAGCTTTCATCACATTCAGCGGTAGGTTAGCGCTACATTGTGCATCTAATAACATGGAATCACTAGTACCAAGCGTCATCGGCTGGACGGCAAGATATATCGACACCAAGTTGGTCTCATGGATGAATGATCATCAAGGCTGGGTAAGATCACACGTGTTCGTGGCCAGGAGCAGAGAATATGTACTCAAAGAGTCGGGCCTCAGTTTTTTGGTTTTTTTTTAAAGAGGCACTGGAATGTGTGCTCTCATATTCACTACCTTATGGAGACCGAGAACAAAACAGAAAAGGGAAAACAAAGGGTCTCCATAGGGACATTCTAAAGACTGGGTTGCTCCACAAGGAATTTTGTGTACAAAGTCTATGGGAGGTTCTTAACTACAGGGACAAAGGAAAGAGCAAAAGATGTCTCCATAGGGATGCAAAAATAGGAATGTGTGTGTACGTGTGTGAGTTTGTAGTGACATTCAAACTGAGGACTTACAACAAAAGGGACAATAGGTCCACATTTGCTATCACAAAGGAAAACAATGGGGTCCACGTTTGTCAGGACAAAGAGTTGAAAAAAGGAGGGTCCAAGATTGGAGGTCATTACACACTTGTGTGTGTGTGTGTGGGGGGGGGGGGTTCACTGGTAATGGCACTTATAGACTGGCCTGGAATTTTCAAGAAAAGTATCCACTTGACCATAGATCCTTCTTGTTCAAGTTACTGGGAACTTTCGCTGGACCGGAAGAATTTTTTTTAAAATACCAGAAAGTGTTTCTTTCTTTTTTGTTCAGATGCATGCTGAACTTTTAGGCGGAGGTTTTGAACACAAAAGCTTAAGAGTACACATGTGTAGCAAATCTTCAATTTGTTTTTGAAACACACTAGGCTGCAGGATTTGTTCAATTGTTGTTGGATTATTGGCCTTGAGCTAAAATTACTTGGTATTTCGAGACCTTCTTTCAAATGGTGTGACCTTTTGTTGCACCTTCATAAAGGGCTCAATGGTAGGTTAATTCAATGCATGGAGTACATTGTGAGTATGAGTACAAGTTCAAAAGTTGAGAACATTTCCACAATACATCATCTTCCTGTACTGTGCAGAAACCTCCTCTGGAGTATACTCCCACTTGGTTGAAGTGCAAATGAACCTAATGCAGCCAACAAAGGGGCCGACCCCTTCTCTTAATGATAAACTGGTGTACTAAGTTCTTTTATGTGCATTACACAGCACACGGGACCTACAGCTTAACATGTACATGTATACCCTATCCAAAGGACGAAGCAATAGTGGTTAAGTTTCCTGCTTAAGGACACAAACTGGTGTCAAGAGCGGGACTCGAACCCACACTCTGCTGGTCAGACACACCAGAGCTTGAGTCCGGTGCACTTTATTGCTCGGCCATGACATGCCAACTTATATAGTAGGAACCTTTTGGAAGATCCCACCAGGATCTTGGCTGGAAGTTGTGCATAGTGGAAAGTTTACTTGTCGATGTCCGTAGTTAGATGTCGCGAGTAATAAACATCTTCAATTCCTCTTTTTGGCTTACTTTTCAAATTCTATCAAAACTCTTGTCTGGGTTTTGGCCAAAGTATGCAGACATCACAGGGTAGTCATGATCTGATGGAGGAATGTTGCAATCAGGAGTAATCTCCTCATTTAGGGAGGAATGTTGCAATCAGAAGTCATGTCCCCATTGACAATGATTGAGGGAGGGTACCAATCAGGAGTCATATCCCAATTGAGGGAGGTTTCCAATTAGTAGTCATATCCCGATTGACAGAGGGTTCCAATCAGGAGTCATATCCCAATTGAGGGAGGGTTCCAATCAGGTATCATATCCCAACTGACAGAGGGTTCCAATCAGGTGTCATATCCCAATTGAGGGAGGGTTTCAATCAGGTGTCATATCCCAATTGAGGGAGGGTTCCAATCAGGAGTCATATCCCAATTGAGGGAGGGTTCCAATCAGGAGTCATATCCCAATTGAGGGAGGGTTCCAATCAGGAGTCATATCCCAATTGACAGAGGGTTCCAATCAGGAGTCATATCCCAATTGAGGGAGGGTTTCAATCAGGTGTCATATCCCAATTGAGGGAGGGTTCCAATCAGGAGTCATATCCCAATGGAGGGAGGTTTCCAATTAGGAGTCATATCCCAATGGAGGGAGGGTACCAATCAGGAGTCGTATCCCAATTGAGGGAGGGTTTTAATCAGGAGTCATATCCCAATTGAGGGAGGGTTCCAATCAGGAGTCATATCCCAATTGAGGGAGGGTTCCAATCAGGAGTCATATCCCAATTGAGGGAGGGTTCCAATCAGGTGTAATATCCCTATTGAGGGAGGGTTCCAATCAGGAGTCGTATCCCAATTGAGGGAGGGTTCCAATCAGGAGTCATATCCCAATTGAGGGAGGGTTCCAATCAGGTATCATATCCCAATTGAGGGAGAGTACCAATCAGGAGTCATATCCCAATTGAGGGAGAGTACCAATCAGGAGTCATATCCCAATTGAGGGAGGGTTCCAATCAGGAGTCATATCCCAATTGAGGGAGGGTACCAATCAGGAGTCATATCCCAATTGAGGGAGGGTTCCAATTAGGACGCATATCCCCATTGAGGGAGAAGGGTTTCAATCAGGGTAAAAGTACAAATATATCCCCTGTGGGATAGTGCCAATGACAAATCTAGCCCGGAGAATGTTGATAAATCTCTTAGTCTGTAGAGGTCATTTAACCTCAATTTGCCCCAAATATGTTTCACCGGGAGGAGCAAATCCACACGGAATAATTCAAGCTGTTTGTCAAGTTATGTCCAACAGCCTGGTTTGTGTCAATGACATCCCAAAAATGTGATGCATAATTTATGGGGAAGCAGACAGACTCGCCGGTTCGTAAACCTACCTAAGATATTTGGATTTATTGAAATATTTTATTTCTCAGAAATCGCTTACTACAATCATCTGTCAATTTGCAGTATGAATTAAAGGGATAATATTGCTTGTGAGAAATGTTTTGGGTTGGCAATTAATTTTAAAGTATCGCTTAAAAGGCACTCGCGCTCCGGCTTCCAGTCTATGACACCTTGCTTTCGAAAGTAAACAAAATATTTTTTGTTTTGCATGTTATGATTTCAGTGGGAACCCAACATACATGTACCTGTTAAAAAATTTTTAAATACTTTTTGTATTTGTTTGTGTGTTTATTTGTTCATTTATTATTATTTTTTACTCTTTTTAAGAAGGGGAAGTGTTTTGCTGAAAGTGTTAATGCGGGCGATTCGCAATACAGTGCGGCCTCTACAGTTTTTGTGGGGAATGCTATCAGTCGTCTTGCAGCGCCCTCCCATGACCATGGTTGTTTCCTGAGGCTGGTTAACTTCTGTCACGATTGTAAGCCATGTAGAGGTCCCAGCCTGCCGTTGCGGTTGAGTGTGGTTGGTTTTTAGTCAACTGCCTTTGGGGGAAAATGGCCTCTCTGGGGGTAAACAATAGAGGGCGCACTGTATTGTGATTCGCTCGTAATCTAATGCATGATAAGCTCACTTATGTGTACACGTGTATGTCTGAGTTTTGTTGTTTTTACTGTACTGTGCCTGTACCCTTGACTGCACCATATTATTTATTTGATCTTTACATACTACATGCGCCTACACCATGCACCACACTGGCTGTCTGTTTCCATACAGTCGCACTCTTGTCTCAGTGGAGAATTGATTTGTTTCTCGTCCAGATTTGTTTTGGTTTGTGCCGAGTCGTATTGAACGAAAACAATGCGGCTGTTATTGTGCAAAGCTAAATGTACATGTCCGTTGTTGCCTTATTTTAAAAAGGTTGCTTGCTTTAAAAAAAATAAACAAATGCACCCGGCAGAACATTTTGTTGAAAGGCGTGTGCACAAATTTTATGTTAAAGTGTAAGGGATGAATGCAGAATGAAACAGGTGGTAACTGGAGGTTAGCCTAGAGGTGTTTTGAGGTTTTGCCGGGGTTATCCAGGGTACAATCTTGATTTACCTTGAGTTATCATGAGTTACCCTTAATTTACCTTGAGTTACCTTAGTTACCATGAGTTACCTTGAGTTACCATGAGTACCTTGAGTTACCGCTTGTTTATTTCTGCAATTCTCCTATATCAAGGAATCTTTTTCTTCTTTTTTTTTCGCTTTATGACACCCACCCTTTCATGGAACTTACTGGGTCCCGCCATTGTTCTATCGTTCCCATTTCTGAAGGATTCCTCTGTGGGGTACAACTAGAACAATGAAAACTTTGAGGGGCAGCATTGTTCCATTGTGTTAAAGACCTCATAGAAGTTTCGCTCGGCCCCAGCGGCCTATCCAGACCGCTGGGATGGGCTAATCAGCTTGCACAGATTCTTGTTCAGGAAGTATGTCATGCGTGCAGTGCTTGCAGTGTGAGTGTGATGCATGATGGGACTTAGCATTAACGTTAACGATACGTTTGCCCATCCCAGCGCCTTTGGTTAAAACCAAAGGCGCTGGGGACGAGCGAACATAGAAGTCAGCATGCGTGAACCAACTACATCTAGTCTAGGCTGGTACATCATTTGTTATGTACATGTACCACTATTGTGTGCATGTACAACTCGTCGCATTTACTGTACGGGGTATGACGGCTTCACTGGTAAGAGGTGTTCACTTGCAGTGAAGCGACTGAATGTTAGAGCAGTCAGTGGATAAAGACAGGCTTTCATAATAGCGCCCTCTGGTGTTCAACGATTTGAACAGTGTGTGCTGATCATACTGATAGTGAATTGAACAGAAATGTCTAATTTCGTCATGGCCAAGAGTGCGTATCATTGCTGTACAGTATATGAATGTTCCCGTTTATATGTTTACAGGCAAAGAAGTTGGCTAACCATGCATTTTTGTACGCACAGAAATTCTCCCATGTACACTGTACATGGTGGTCACCTGGTGATTTGTACTCGGACATTCTGTGTACATTGTTACACGTACTTCATTTGCTTATAATACAATGCATTACCAAAGTTACGAAATGTATGACAAATCTCCACAATTCCTACATGTACTATCTGCTCAGTACTTATAAGAGAAGATTTTTAAAATGATCAGCAAGCGGTAACTCTAGGTTTAACCTTGTGGGTGGTTTGAACCGCTGGGGTTTTCCTAGGAGAAACAACCACTCAGGTTGGCTCAGTGGTTTGCTTCCCTGTCTTTGCACCTCTGCGACCCCCGTGTGATTCCCGGAACGGAACCTTGCAGGTGGATTGTGTTTTCAGCTCCTACCTGATTGCTTGGATTATTTTTCCCAATATGGGTTTTCATCCCGCCTCTGAAAAATTACTTCATCATCTTCTCTACGCATGTATCTTCAGGCCTACGGGTTTACAGTGCTAGTGCGTATGAGGGTCCATTGGTTTCATTACCGGAAAGATATTAATAATAATAGTAATAGTAAAAAAATTGGGAGTTACTGCTTGTTTATATTTAACATTGCCATAGTGTTTTCAATAGCCGGAGGCAAAAGTACCTCATACATGTACCAGAAGTGGCAAGCATGCTTTGCTAGATGCAATTTTGAAAAGCACTGCAATATTTAGCCAGCCTTTCTGGGCTAGTCGTTTGAGAACACGAGCATTGCTGTTGCTGCTCTGGCACTCTTTTATTTTAATCAATTTATCATTTCCAGAAAAAAAACGGCATCGGGAAACTTGCAATGATGATTGCAAGCACATTGACATAAATACCGTAGGCATGCCCGGATTCCCAGTTGCACTTAAAACACAAAATATGTGAGGAATTTTAAGGGCGTGTATTTTCAGCTATTACAGTGGTTGTAGGCTTTCAGCACCGACAGTACTTTTTTTTTTTTTTTTTTTTTTCAAAGCTTGGGCTACACATGAATGTATGTAATCAGACTGTCAAGACAGTGTGAATTACAGAAAGACTGTCGCCTTGGACTTTCATGAAATAATGAAATATTTAACTGATGAGCACATGTACACGTGTTTGTATTGCATTGCAGCGATAGTGTATTTAGCACAAACTACTCTGGAACAGTACGTGTACATGTTAATGTTCACAGAGGCACATTTTTTATGCATGCAGTTTTATGTGTGTGGGAAGGGGGTGAGGGTTGGGCTTGGGAGAAGTTGTTATAGGATTCTGAGATTTCAAATGAAGGGCTCGATTTGCAGAAAACTATCCACATTATAACTTGGCTTGTGGCTCCTAATGTCCACTGGACCGGTGTTTTGACAAGATGGACTCCTCTTCTTTTCCTACCAATTTGTCATTTTTGTGTATGAGGACTTATAAATCTGGTTTTCAAAAGTATTATCTTTGTTGTTTAAATGAGGTGTACAAATTGTCAATTGCGCAACAAACACGAACCGATGTGTCGGGTATTTTGGCCGGTTGAGTTAAAACGGTTTAAAGTTAGTGGTGTTTGTGCCGTTCAGAACTGCCGGTTGGTTGCCCGACTGATGGTTATGTACATATGTACATTGTACATCTTTGAGTAGATCACAGGATTCCCCACTTTGTGAAAATTACATGTAAACAAAGCGCAAAAGTGTTTGGCACCATGCCAGGTATTTCAGTCTTCATGAAAACACAAAACTGGAAATCTAGTGATTCGCTGGTTAAGCTAATTAGTATAACAATGACATTTCTAGGTTTTAGGTCGTGAAACTTGGTGACAATGTGAACAGCAAAAGATATACCAAGATTGTCTCAAGACATAATGATTATGTGCCACCTTTTTTTTTTTACCTTGACGGATTCATCACCTCATAAAAATGATGAAGATATACGGTTAGCTGGCAGATTTATTTTAATCATCACCAGTTATGAATCTGACATGAGCAATGTTTTCTCACTAACCATCTCTTTATGGCATCTCCAGAAGCCTTTGTACTTACCTTTACCTCTGTCCCTTTTCTTCACCTTTCCCTTGAATGCCTTCCTTTTTTGCCGCAACGACCAGGATGGATTTGCAAAATTCTTTGACGATGACAAAGCGAGGGAGAAGGCGTTGCGAGATACCGTCACCGATATCGTGACATCCGTGTGCCAATTTGCGGTGTTTGGGGCAGGACTCGCAGCGCTAGCTTGCCTACTGAAGAGATAGGGTACTAATCATTGCTTTATTATCGTACTCACGGATGGTGTTGTTGTCGAGGGTACTGTGTACAGTGTCGTAGACAGTGTTGTGATGATGTTTAAATGTTGCGGTTCGTTTTTCGTTGTGTGTGAAGTTTTGGTGCATGTTAGTGTTTTTTTTTAGTCAATTCATGTTACATGTAGTTTATTTTTCCAAACCTGTAATTTACTAAAAAATTTCAGTTGGGTTAAACCCCAACTCCTTTTTTCCTGATAAACATTGTGTGTGTATAGATCACTGCTTCATGTGTGGCCATGCGTTTATTGAACTTTGCCTTCACACCAGATCTCCATAACAATGCCCAATGGTTGTTTCTTGTCGGCTTTGACTGATGAGTCTTGTTGCATATTCATCAGTGGTGGCCTCTTATTGCAAATGGCCCACTACACCGATCCAGTAGGCCACGCCCACCATAGCAACGAACAAACGTGTCGCGTGTCCCCCCGTCCGCCGTGCACGTTGTTTTTGTCGGACAAAATTGGCGGTAAAGTGTCGGACCTTAAATCCTGCATTGTGATTGGTCAATTTGTCATGGGGCATGGCCTACTGGATCGGTGTATTCCTGTTGAAATACCCTGTACTACATCTCGATAACTCCGGCCAATGGCATTGGTGGCCCATGTGTAAAGCGCTCGCCTCTTACCACTGTGGCCCTGGTTCGATTCCCAGCTGGGGCCATAATGTGAGTGGAGTTGTGCGTTGGTTCTCTCCTGTGCCACAAGGCCTTTTCTTCTGGCCTTCTAGTTTTTCTCCCTCTAGAAAAAACCAAACACTTTCGATCTCTAATTGTGCTCTTTATGGGTCAATGTGGTTGGGTGTTGGAGGCGCCTTTACATGGCTGCAGCTCGACCACGTATCTGCGTCCTCCGCAATTTAGCTTCTCAGCTGCGAGTAAGGACGATCAGCCTCCCAAATTATTATCATTATTATATTTTTACGGAGGTTGTGGTTAATTCTTATAAGTGTACGCTATTTTGTCGTTCATGAACAAAGTGGTAAACAAACTTTCTCTTTTTCAAATTTCAGAACGGCTTCTTGGAGTTTTTTGACAAGGATAGATTGCAGAACAGGAGGGACAATGACATTGTTGGCAATGCAATCGGGACGGCGTTGACATATACAGCAGTGGGGGTTGGCGTCGTCGCGGGACTTGCTATGTTTTTCAAACGGTGAACTCTCTTTTCACTGAAATAGACTACTCCGTTATCTGTATCCGGCAAACTGGACTCGGGTTTGTCACGACTAAAAGCGACGACTGAATCAGTGCCCGGCGGCGTGTCTTAATCTGCGAATATTTCTTTTATGACCTCAAGATGAGCACGCTGTAAAAAAAAAAAAGGAAACGAGAACGGAAAGAAGAAACAAAAACATACCACCAACAATCCTGTATTCTTATATCTCAATTCCTACCCCCGCTTTGTAAACAATGTAAATATATGATATGTGACTTCGTCGTTAGAGAAGCCAGAGGGAGCAGGATGGACCACGGACGGATGAATCAACCCACACTCGAGAAGAAGAAAAAAAACCAAGCGCCTAAAAACAAAAATTGTCGACAGTTTAGCAGCGTGACTTTGAAAATGTTGTTGTCAAGAGGACGGGAATTGTTAATTTGTTTAATGCCACCCTGCAGCTGAATATTAATGTGCGTTTGCTGTCTAGTCCCTGTTCATTATAAAGAAGAGAGAAAAAAATAATCCTATAATAAGTTGTATCAAGTCAAATCCCCCCCTCCCCTTTTGTAATCGTTGCATTCCCTTTCAGACTAGATGTTGACATGTAACTCGAGGACACCTTTCTGTCTGACCATGTCACAAGAGAATGTCAGTACAAGATGCCGAACAAGAGGCACCACAAGAATTGTCAGTTGTAAGCCGCCCCCCCCCCCCACCTGACAGTATTTTTTAAAGAATTGATGTTCCAATCTGATATCGTTTTCATCTTTTCTGTGAATCATTTTTGAAGGGGGGTTTCTTCAGTCACGTTGTGCTGGTATTTTTTTGTATACATATTTTTTTTATAGTATTGATTCGTGTCGAACAACCACAACGGAGAATATCAACCGTTTCATGTTTCGTCGTCATGAATAGCAATATGGCTTTTTCATTTGAGGGTGGATACACGAATCAGCGTGTATTAAACGACAAACAGGAAACAGTCTTTGTCTCTAAAGTAACAGAGCATCTCGTACTGACCACACTTGTCTCGACAGGCCTTTAGGCATTGTAGAGGGGTTTTTTTGATCGGACCTAATTCTTCTTTGTGTACTATTTCTGGTGGGTGGATGCCCTGAGAGAAAGTGCAATTCTGGCTGAAATTCTAGACAATCTCATCAAGTGTTGAGAGAGATATATTCTTGATCTGACTCATCTCCAAACCCAGACTCTTGAATTACAGGCCAACGAGCAGACGGTCAACATGGTTTTCAGTAATTCAGTTATAGTTGTTTAGGTTTTGGGGTTTCCACAGTTTCACTGAAGATCCCGCAGAACTTTTCCTCTTCAATGCAAATATTTTCCTCCCATCTTGCGCCAAGAAAAGTTTCATTGTGGGGGGGGGGGTCGAAAGTATAGGGACTATGATCTTTATTGACCCACTTCACTTGACGTTGTCATAAATCTTGGTCAACCATTTTGGGAGTCGGATGTCCTGTTTGTTTATACCGAATCTGTATAGACCTTTCTACTGCTGATGAACAAACGTGCTGGTTGGTATGGACGGCCGAATGATAGCTAAACATTCAATCCTGTTTGTTGTGACCAAATTCAACATTTCTGCAAACTTTCTATAAATAAAAAAGAACCTCCCATGATTGGTTGCTTTGCTTCCAACAAATTTAAACACTATTTTTGAAGATTTGTAGACGTTGTAACAATCTGTGGCTATCTGTTTTTGCTTTGCATTTATGGCTTCCCATAGTTTTCCAACCTTGGTTGGCAAAAACTCGAGCTGTGACGTTGCAATAGAAAGGTCTATTTGGTGGTGTTACTGTGCAGGTAAAGCACTTGAGGTTAGGTGTGCATTATTATCTTTACCTTGATTCGACTCCCAAAATGTACAGACCATGGGCACATTATAGTCACAAGTAACCTCATGGCAAGGGATCCATTGACTGAATTCACCTGTAATCTTGGTTGGGCCATTTTGGGAGTCAATGTCTGCACGTGTTATATTGTGTCATGTAGCGCGCATTTTAGGCCTAGCTTACATTTTTTTGTACGTGCAATTTGACTCCCAAAATCGCGAGCATGGCAGACAGGAGCCCTGTGATATTGAAGCAAGAGGGGTCAATAGGCGAAGATTAAAAACAAAATCTTGTGAGCGTGCTCTACCATGTTGTCATGTGCATAAATGCTGGCCAGGGCCCAAAATCGTTTGAGTTTCTCAGCTGACAGAATGTGCTTTGTACTGAATTGGTTTGGACTGACCTGAATTCAGGGTTGCCTGATGGGGATAATGTGTACACTTCCATTGGGGTATCTGTGTTTCAAGCGCAACAAATTTCTTAGCACAGAAAAACCTGGCTAAGCAGAAAGAGGCTACCAACCCACATGTCATATTTGTTTTTGGATTGGTACCCTGTTAATTGTTTGCTTTAATAGCACAAGAATCTGTTGAGCACCGTCTGCTAGTTTGATCAGCTTTATGAAATTTGGGCCCTGGACCAAAGCATATTCCATTTGAGGTAGTATAACTCATTACAACATCTATAAGAAAGTTTGATCAAAGCCAAGATAAATCAAATCTCCTAAACTGATAATAAAGGATAACAACTGCTGTATCCTTTGTAGGTGATATTGGATCCTCAAGGCCAGGTTGGTGATTTTACTGACCCCCCCCCACCCTTATCACCACTGTGACCTCAGATCATACAGTGGTACAATTGTACTCTAACAATTATTACAAATCAAACCCAGACATACATGCAGGTGTGTGTACATTTTAAACATGTTGTGTAAATGTACTGTTGCACACATTCCATCTGGATGTACAGATTCATTGTATGTACATGAACACGCACGTAGAATGTGCAGTGAACTATCAAGTTCAATGAAGTCCTTGCTGCTTTTCGTCACAAGAGGGGGTAATACTGTTTTTCCAATTTAATACCTTTTTAGCTCGGAGAGTTGCCCTTCAACCTTTGAATGTCAAAGAACATTGGCTCTTCATGTACAAGCCCAAACAGTGAAACAGACTAGTGGAAGCCATCTTAATTCCAGTGTCTCTTTATATGCATTGCCTTAACTCTGAAATTTCCATAAAAAATGCAGTTGAATTAATTGTGTAAAAATAATGCCCCATCAACTTCTTAAACACTCATCACAACTTGTTGAATACCATTAGACTGCAAGTCAAAAGACATTGTGTTTTTTATGGTATAGGATGTATTCTTTATTGTAGTACTTTCCAGTTTTTCCTTTTTCGAGATTTGTCCGAACTTACATGGTGAGCGTAAATTAGTCTCACGCAGTTGGCGACTGTTTTGACTGTCTGCTGAATCATTTGTTTGCAAGTTACCATGGGGACCAAATGACTGTACTCACAGACCTTATGCCTCTAATATGACGTCATCCTACCGCCATCTTAGAGGTAAATTGATGATGGAACAACGGAAACGCACAGCCAAGTAAGCGCGGAACATGGGATGGGCCAATGGACGACTTTGATCCCCATCAGAGGGCGCCCTACTCAAATGACATCATGTGCATAAGGTCACATGACGTGTATTCCCTCAAGTATCACAATACACTGGTCACACCATATACACCTGGGTACATTTTCAAAGCTCTGCTTACCAGGAAAATCTGAGCTTATGGCCGATAGAATGGGCAGAGTGTTCAAGATTAACAGCCATTTTGGTTTCTTTTTTCTTTTTTTAGTATTCAGATCGATTTAAAAAGTTGCTCAACATGCAAAAGTGCAGATTATCCCAAATGGTAACTTTAAAACACTATCACAAAGCAGCCATTTTGTTTATTTTTTATCAAAAAATGTCAATGTCATCCTGCGGGGTTTTATAATGAGTCCAGAACAGTCAGGTACCTATTCTTATGATGGTGTACATTCATTCAAAGATTAAACATGTCCGGTGGGAACTAGACCTGTTTTGTACCACTATATTCTGTGGCTTCCACTGAGGTCACCGTCTGTCCGTTCTGCCCTTTGACCCTTGTGTAAATTATTCTGTTAATACATCATAAGATCATTTTTGTATATAAAATATATATTGTATAAGCTTTTATCAAGTTCCTTTTTAAAGTACTGTAATCCTTCACATATTTTAAAGTCCTTTTTTTTGTGAGGGCAGGAGGGGATAAATATTAAGCCACGTTTACAGTTTTGGGGATTGTTACCGTTAATGAGATTGAAGTATGTTTATCGAGCATTCAAATTTCTAAAAGCATAAAAGCTTGTACAGTGCACCCCTGGTTTACAAAAAGAGGTATGACCTTTTTTTTGTTATTCGTTGAAGCAATTCATGTTTCCAATGCAATTGAAAAAACTTAAAAAGCCAAAGTTTGTTTGATATAGGTACATTACTGTCAGTAAAGGGTCTGAATTGACCAATCACATTTACCGCACAGCCATGCGTGTAAATTATGCGCATAATAAGATAAATTGTAGTCTTTGGAACAATTGCCATTATCTCCAATGCCTCTTGAAGATTATGTGGGTTTTTCTTAAACTGAAACTGTGTCTGAGTCTAGAGGAAATGTATTCTATTAATAAGTTGGTTGTCACGCTGTGATGGTTATTTAACGCCCTGTAGTCAGCCCCCAAGCGTTGATGAAATTCTTTCTTGGTTTGGTCATCAGTGAAGACTTTCCAAGCTGACATAGATGAAGACATTTGGTGCATGTGCTTGTTTAATTTCTTAAAAGTCTGTCGTTATGAATTGGGAACCATTAATGCAATCTTTTGGGGGTGAAGATGGTTTTAATTTGGGAGTTAAAACAAATATCCCGGTCGCGCAATCATGGTCGAAGCGTACCCCAAAATGTGACAGTTCCAATGATGATGAGCTTGAGCGTCTTGATAACCAGCCAAAGTCAATGTATATTATTAAATGAAATATTGGCTGGTAACAAGCAAAATAATGTGTGTGGCGAACAAACACCTGTGTTAAGTGTCGGAATGACAGCTCTATAAAGTTAAATTATGAAGATCGGCTAGCTTTAAAAAAAACTTTAAAAAGTAAAACAAAAAAATTAATAACAATACATTTGCAAGGATTGAAATCAAGCTGCAGCGAAGTTATGAAATTCCACAGTTGTAATGGCTATGACCCTCACCGTGGTGGTGGGGAGGGGGGGAGGGGCGAATCCCACCCTGGTTGGTAGTATCAGGGATATGTAAATTGTTTTAAAACTGGGGGTTTCTCCAGGGCCCAATTTCATAAAGCTGTTTACCGGTAAGCAAATTTGTGTGCTTAGCAGAAAAACATGCGTGAGCAAAAGTGTGTTTCCAAATGACCTCACAGCACCGCGATCAGAATGGGTTCGCATTGTTGTGTCTGCTTAGTACAATAATGGCTAGCAAGCTAGTGTACCTCTTGTTTTGCTTACAGTAAAAAATAATAGAAATGCTGCTATTGGGTGCTCCTTAATGGTAGGGTCATAGATTGGTAAATACTCCAAAAATTCATTGCCATAAAAACTTACTTGGTGAGAAGCGCTGCAGCTGTTGATAGTAATGAACTATTTGAGAAAAGATTTCATTCGAAGTAGTATGCTTTGGATAATTGTTCACCTCAAAAAAATTTGAATCTGAGAAACGATGCAGGCATAATGCGTTTCTCAGATATCTGAGGGTTGGTGTCTGCTCTCGAATGCTGCAGCCAGAGATGCGGATTGGTACCCACTGTCGCCCCGCTAAACGTGAATGGATTGGACGTTCTTGTGAAAATACCAAGACAGTTTTTTTTTTCTGTTTTCTCAGCAAGTAGACACTGTATTCAGCTGAAACTTTCACATGTGACTTTTGTTGTATCTTTCTTTATAATGTTGGCTATAAATCGGCATTACGCTGACAAAAACCAATCTATGACCTGGGCCCAATTTCATAGAGCTGTTTAGCAGAAAATACTGCTTAACACATTTCTTTGCTAAGCAAAATAATAATGAGACACCTGTCACAACAATGTAAACTTTATGGAATGTTGGCTGGTAGCCAGTTTCTGGTAAGCAATATTTGTCTGTGCTTAGCAATTTTTTGTGCTTACAGGCTTTATGAATTTGGGCCCTGATCTTTATAGAGGGAAACGTCTGCTTACCGAACCTGGCCCAAGCACCATAAAGACAATTTGGTGTTTGAAAATAGAGGGGCATCCTTACTGAGTCCAAACATGTACCTATGACTGAAGTATTGCAATTGCAGAGAACTGCCTGACACATTTCTGCATTACTTAGGGATTTTCTGTTGAACACACAAATGCAGTTAATGCCTACATTGTACCCACGTGGAAAACCAGTTTATGAACACTACGTTAGTGTCTTTCTTTATACAGGCATGATATTCTCCCTACTTTAATCCGATTTCCGATTAATATTATTTATTTTTTGGCTTTTGCCCTATGAAGATTCTGTGAAATTGATGCTTCAGTTAAGCCTGTACCATATGTACATGTAGGCCAGGCCTTGTACTCAATCAAATTTGACCTACTTTTTTTCCGAGGGCCAAACACTATGCTTGTTTATACTCTCGTTGCTAGTGGTATGAGATGGGAGACATGTCAAAATATAGATAATCGCATGTGAAGAGAATGATGTGCTCTTTCCAACAGTATACAGTTTGTCGGGATCCGTTTAGTTGCGAGGCAGTAAAATAATGAATGTTTAATTGCACTGCAGTAATAAGCACTACATGGGCTTCGGCAGGAACAGTGCTAAATAAATTCTGACCTGTCACTCGGGCAGAGAAGGCTAATTTTGACTCATCAGAACAAAGTGCTCTGCCCCGATTTTCCCAGGTCGACTGTATTTGTTTGCGAACAGGTTTCCCGCCTTTTTTTTGTTGTTGTCCAAGCAGCAAGTTTCTGATTTGAGCAGCTATGTGATATTGGGCCTTGGTTAATATCGAGAGGCCAATTTCAAAATACTGAATTGTATTTTGGTACAACAAAGTATTGCTTTTTAATAAATTTGTGTGAGCTGAGCTGCTCTGTGGCTTTTAGCGGCTCTAGTGACACTGTTTAAGGTTTTTTCTCAGCTCAGAGGGTTCGTGTCTCACTCGTTTATTAAAAAAAAAATAGAAATGAATCTCCCCAAAACATGGCGCATGAAAAAAACAACTCTCTTTAACGTATTTGTAAAATGTATAATATTTTAGTGTAAAAAGTCATTAACATCGTGGTATTGTTTTACCCGCAGATTTGACAAATGTTTAATTAAAAGGTAGATTAATGGGCAATCGATGAATCGGGCTGAATCTCAAAATTGTACCTGGTATGTTTGCCACGATGTACAACGTTTAAAGAGCTTTTTAATTGCAAAGAAAGTCTGTTGTTACGAGTCGGAGGTTTGGAAGCAATTTTTGCCGTGTGCAGAAAATGGTTTGTCGAGTTGGACAGAGACCAGCTACCAGACAAAACACTGTGTATACGGCTTGTGACTGGTTCCCTGCGAGTTTCACAAATTTGCTCCCTGCTCGTCTGTTTCAGCCATGGGTCAATTTTTTTTGTTAAGCTGTTGAAGGAACATTACAGAATTGGTAAGAAAAAACTTGTAAAATATACCTTTTGATCACAGATTTGCATAAAACTTACACGGTCTAATGATGATGACAGTAGAAAACATCCCTTGAAATATTTCTGTCTGAAATGCCAAATTTGATGAGAAATGTATAAACTAATTTTCCGATTGGAGTTTATCGCTCAGGGAGCGTTTTATTCACTTGTTGAATCTAAATGATTTCATGCAAATGTGTAATTGGTTTTTCACTATTTTCTCGTGACCCAGATGGCCGATTAATGTCAAACTTCTACAGGTTTGTCAGTTTATGTATATGGTGGATTACATAAAATTCTTACACTGCCAGCAACTGTTTTGTTAGCAAG
Source organism: Pycnopodia helianthoides (assembly GCA_032158295.1). Classification (NCBI taxonomy): domain Eukaryota; kingdom Metazoa; phylum Echinodermata; class Asteroidea; order Forcipulatida; family Asteriidae; genus Pycnopodia; species Pycnopodia helianthoides. The sequence continues at coordinate 18,202,810 of CM063250.1, read as the reverse complement.
AACCAATTCTGTAATGTTCCTTTAAATATAGAAAGCCTTGGAACCCCGTTATGATCACAGCAACCACAAGCTGCTGCTGCCCTCAGTGGCTGCAAACACCCGCAACGTTTCAGCTTGTTCCACTCATTAAAAAATGTCAAAATAAACAAGGTCACGTCCTGAATTGAAATTTTCCAATAGTTTTCAGGTTGACTTGGTATCTCATTTTCTAAAAGCAACCAAATTTCTGTTTCATATTGTTTTTTTCGGTCATGTGTACTGGGAAATAATTGAGGTAAAAAAATGAACAATACTTAGCCATGTTTAGGCGTATTGTGATGACTTTACAGAAATGAATGGTCTCTTAAATACTGCTTAGCTAAAAGCATCTTACCACCCAAAAAGGTAATGTCTTGTTCAAAGTATACAACTGAACCCCTGTTCATTGTTGCTTAGCCACAACAAAAACTGTACTAAAACTGCCTAACAGCTTTATGAATTCTGTTTTACATGCTTTTAAAATTTTAAAATGTAATTGCTTACGGTCAGTAACAGCACTTGGGATTCTAAGTTGGGCAGGGTGGGATTCCCAATCGGTGTGAGATTCACTACCAGGCCATTTCAGCAGTCTTTGCAATTAGAAAGAGTTTAAAACATGTTTTATAGAGCTTTGATACAAGCCAATCAACTATTTATTGAACAGTAATGTTTTCAGTTCTACATTTCCGTACCCTCATGTAAAAATACAGTTTATATCTACATGTACTTGTATAAAATTGCCTAACGTCAAAAACTTTTTTTTTTTTTATTACTTTGGATTATACATTTAACTTTGTACAAAATATGTTAACCATAGTCTTTTGCATGTACATTGTGTATCATCACTGATCGTTGGCAAATTATGATACATTGTTTTAGAACCTTGAAAACCTGTTTACCTGATTTTGTTTTTGGCAGAAGGTGAGGTTTCCAAGAGAATTCCCAAACCAGAGCCCCCTTTTCAATTGGGTGTTCCTCACTTGGAATGAAGGAATGAGTGCATTTCAGTCACATCTGATGTAATAAAGCCATTTGCGAGTGACATTTTGAATAGCGTACTGGTACACTGACTTGCTTAGTCACAAGTGACTGCTTAAATTTGAATTCCTCAGACTGTAGAGACACTTGCTACATGTATGTCACATGGCTTGGGGCAAGCTTTTGCGTAGTTGCATAAGAGCCGATGTATACCCCATACACAATTCTGAATGAATGAGTATGGCACAATGGTACCAGGGTTTGCTTTACAAAAGCTTGCCCAAAACCATGTGACATAGCAAGTGTCTCTATAGTCTGAGGAATTCAAATTTAAGCGGTAACTTGTGACTAAGCAAGTCATTGTACAAGACGATATTAGAATCTAACTCGTAAATGGCTTATTCCGATTTTCTAAGTCATTAAATTGGAAGTGCACAAATAAGTGTATTTAAACATTTTGACTTTAAAGCAAACAGTAGTGTTATCATGTACTGTTTTGCTGTAGAGTTGAAGCTCGGCGAGCCTGAGCCAAAGCCAACTGTCGGAGGCGGTGTCCGAAATGGCGGCTACGGCTATGGCTATGACTGTTGCTAAAGGACTTCCTTTTACCTCAACGCATGATGACCTGGCAATCTAGCTGTAGCCGCAGCCTTAGCCGCCATTCGGACACGGCCAGAAAAGACCCAAGACTTTCTGGAGGGGAAATTAGTCTGTTCCCTGTTCTGTTGGAATTTAAAAAAGCATGTTTGATTGTCTGTTGCACACAGGGTTCAAGACCAAAAAATGGTGCCACAATGGTGCCACAATGGTAATTCAAATAAGCCAAACAAGTCTTGTTAACTATAAACTGTACACATCTGGCTCGGCGGAAGACACTCTTTGCCATAATGTCCAAGTTCCAGAAAGTCCATCGTGGTTTTTGAAACCCCGGCTTGGGCTGAGGCGCTGGCCTGGGCACTGTCCCACCAGTTTAGACCTGAAGGGGCCCAAGCCGGATCCTACCCCGAAGCTGCAGTTTCAAAAAGGGTCTATGTAAGTTCATTTGGCGCTTGATATGTGGCATGGTGTACCCCTCCCCCCCCCCTCTTATTTTGTCTTCATTGTGTTCTGGGAGTCTCAGGAATTCTCAAGAGAATTTTAGGGGGGGAGGGTTTACTTCTGGACAAGAGGGAAAGAGTGAGTAAAAGTATCGGAACATTTGGGGGGGGGGGGGACTCCCCTTGCCACATATCAGGCATGATGTATTTAAGTTTTATCATTGTGTGTATCAGTCATTAGTTGTTTTTATTGTCTGCTGTTATTGTCACACTGAAACAAGCTGGTATTTTCAGGAACTTCAAATGATTTCCTCCCCCTCCCCCAAGGTTTGTTTTAAATGCACAATTAAACTATTGTGACTTTTTGTACGATGCGAAATATATTTAATAATGTGAGCCTACATACATAACATACAGGTGTATATTGCTCACCTTGTAGTGTCTAGTCACGACCGGTTCAATCCAACCGGATCTAGTTTGAAGCTGTCTGGAATAATATTTGAGAAATTAATTAGCCGAGTTCTATTAAAAATTGATGAACATTTTGTGATTAATCACTGCCAATTTTTTTTTTTTTTCCAAAGTGAGTCATCTTAAATACTTTAAAAGAATGAAAAAGATTGTAAGAATTTCTACAAATCATTGACGGGGAATCTTTTCTTGGGTATGATCTTACTCGGTAGTAGCTTATGAAAAAAAGCATTCCAGTTTTCACACGATGTAGATGCGCTCGATTGTAAATAATCCAAGATCTGTCTTTGTCTGCCTGGGGAGACTTGGTAACAACTTTGAGATCATTTCAGATGTATGGTTGTTTAGAAATGCGTTTGTGTTTGGTTCATGTTAAATTGAAGTGAGGTACTGTATAACCTTTTTAAAACTGGATGCAATGTTAAGGTTTCATTGATTCTGTTACTACATTGGGGGTGGGAGTGGGTTGGGAAGGGGGGAGGGGAGGCTGGGCTTAATTCAGCAGTAATTGTCTACATTTTAGTACATGTTTGTTTCCAGTGTTGTTGTGCAGGCTGGCTTCTCAAACAGTAAAAAGGGAAAGAGAAAAAAAAAGTAACGCTTTTGTTGTCAACAGTATTTGTTGAATACTATAATTATGTGTACGCAGTTGTGGTTGTCTTGCATATTCATGACTCTTTTGTGTTGTCTCATGCATAATCATGAGCAACCTGTACCTCATGCTTTATGTGATAGTCGTATGGCTTGCTTTGTTTGTTTGAGTAGTGAGAGAGTCTGCCGATTTTCAAGACCCTTTAAAGTCCCCAAATCAGTTTACAAGTTTCAACACTTTGACTTTGTGAAATCGTATTCAAACTGGTCTTGAGATTTATGCTCACTTCATGTTTTAAGATTGGTAATTGCACCTCTTCAGTTGTCATGCAAATTAGAAGATTTGACTAGGTCAAGCAGCAGGCACACAAACGTGTTAAGAACATCATGTACGAGCTTCCCTTATTTGTAATTATTTGGTACAGTGTGCAAAACTTCAGCAGAGTGGATGTATGACAGAGTATCTGGAATAATCGCAATCCAATTCCCTAACTATACCTGACAGGGATAGTGATTTCACAAAACTCGCCTTTATCAACTGCTTTTGGTCTCCACTATTGTGGTAGCTATTTGTTTTTTGAAAGTTAGTTTTTAAGCATTTCAAGATCCATTCATTGGCTAGCTCACAAACTTTTAGTGCTTTTATAAGATCAGATCTTGCTGCTCTTCAGTGTTAAAATGAGGATAAAGTGGTAACTTCTGGAAACATAAACAGCCTAAAAGGGCCTTTGCGGAAGTGTTCAACCTCTCTGTATGTATTAACAGGCATGTGGTTACTCAGGATTCTTTCCAAGTTCAGGATTTTCTGAGAACCTCCTTGGGCCTTCAAATTTTCTTAAAGGAAGTGAATCAGTCACCAAAGAGAGAAATTGTGTCCAAACCTGTAGTTTTGTATTTCTGGTGATGCACGGAGTCTGTAAACGTCCTGAATTGTAACATCTGGGTTCCAAGGGAAACACACTGGGAAGACACCCTTCCTAAAATGTGCATTTTAGTTTTGGCATTAGGGTGATGAGCTGGGCCAAATTTCATGAAGCTCTTAAGCACATCTTAACTGCTTAGCATAAAACAAGTTTGCTTAGCAGAAACAGGGTACCAACCAAAATATCATATAATGTATACTGTTTGTGATTGGTTCCCTGCTAAAATGTGCTAAGCAAAATTTTCTGCTTAATAGCTTTATGAAATGTGACTGTAAAAAGGGTGCAACTTTACTCTTATATTCATATTGGGGAGCAAATGTGAAAAAGTTTGTGAACTTTTAGAAAGTGGGCCACTTTGTTTTTCTTTGATATACTGTTCCTCTGCTGGCATTTTATGCAGTCTTGAAAAATAAATATAAATATTGAATACAGAATGATATATTTGTGAGATTGGCAATGCTTTGACTGTGTTCTAAGCTACCTTTCATTTCGATAGATAAACAGGGCAATATTTGTTTCTCATAAAGTTTTAGATTTGATTTGAGATTTTTGTGTGTTTCGTCGTTTTAACCCACAATGCACAAAACCGATGAAGATGTTTCTGTAAAATAGTATCAGTTTCGGTTCTGCCCAACCTTTTAAAAAAATGACATGGCCTGTCTTGCTTTATAAACACAGTAGCTGCCCAATTGCAAGACTGCTTTGTTGTATCATGTGATCACGTAGTATTTAAATTTATGTAAATTTTATGTAGATGAGCTGTCAATGTGATCTCGGGCTGGGTCTTTGCTTGTAAACGTGGGTCAAGTGAGGCAGGGAGTCTAAAGCCTTGCCTCTGTTGGTTAAAAGCATAAATTCAGTGTGCTACTATTAAAACATGGAAAGATGGAAAGATAGAAAGAAAACGTTATTTTGCAGAAGTCAATTGTCAGAATGTCATGATTGCGTTGATTTTGTATTCGTTTATGTGGTGTTTTTTTAAATCAGGGTGTTTGAGAATTGGAAGGAAGGATGGTGCGTTTAAGGAAGAGTAAACTGGAGAACTTGAAGAGTGGCCCAACAGAAGAGCCAAGCGCATGATTGTCGGAGTCGGGCCATGTCCAAATAAAGAGTGGCTTTGGCTATGGCTATGTACGGAATGCTGAAAAAAACTGTTCTTTAACATTGCAGCAATCGGCTGTAGACATAGTTGAGTCGCTTGATTTGGTGCGGCTTACATTACATGTCTGTTCAATACTCAAGGATGTGCAATATTTGAGGTTTGGGCAATTCAGGTAAAATCCCCAGGGTCCATGACCTCAGATTTGGCATACACCACTTCGCAAATGTACTCGATATGCACAGTAAGCTGTGGAATGAGGTGCATGCGGGTCTAGTTAGTGACACATAATTGGTCGCTAATGACCATATGCAAGTGCTGCAGTATGCTTCAACTATTGTAATCGCTGTAAATGGATAACATTGTGATAAGCTATAGTAAGCAAAACTGGACTTGGCAACACTCCCCCCCCCCCTCCAATTAATACTTCGGAGCAACTTATGTTTAAAAAAACTATATCTTTTTTAATTATTGGTGAAAGGCATGGTACAGCACCGATAGCAAAATGTTCACTACAATATGAAGTGGTCAGAATGTCTGGTAGCTCGATGCACACTTTTTCGTGGAGAGAATTGTGAACTGAGTTTACCAAATTATACAGGGCTCCTGAAGAGGGGCTTGCAAGGTCAAATTCAGTTTTGTGATGCACTCATTTTCCAAGAGATAGAGTCCTCATGAAAGTGGGGGGAAATTACAAGTCGTGCAACCTCGCAATAAAATGGTGTAAAATGTTGATTTATTTTATGCTCTTTCAGAGCGAATTTTTAAGCATGACATCAGAGGACATCAAACTAATAGGTCTGTACATTTCCCAAAGAAGAATTTTTGATAATAGGTCAAATTGAATGCCGTTTTGATTGAATATCATTAAAATTCAGAAATGAACCAAAATATATGTTTACAAAAATGTACAGACCACATTATTTCAAATGTGGCGTCATGAAATGTTTGGCGATTTTAAAACTGTTTTAAAAGTGAGTTTAGAGACTTTCAACTTTCCAATTTTACAAGGACTCAATCTTTGGAAAAAGAGTGGTTCTTAAAACTGAATCTGACCTTGGAAACCCTCTTTAAAGGACATTGTTTCAATAAGTGTAAAGGTCATTCTCACCTGGGAACTTATTCCCACTTGGGTGGGATTTATATTGGGGGTACCCTGATTTGAACCCTCCTAAGGAAGGTATCAGTGTGGTCCGCAATCGGGAAGTCCCTCAGAACCAAATGACGCCAAGCGTATCTGTTAATGAAACGGTTTGCCCCACTGGTAGAGTCACTATGTGACACTTAATGTGTAAATAGAAATAGAAAGACGGAAATGAGGTCATCTTATAAAATATGAAGACCTTTCAGAATTGGAGAAAGACTCTGCAAGGGTTGAGACTTAAAGCCATTAGGGGCACTGTTGTCATAATCACAGCGAGTCTGTGGCCAAACATCTTAACCTTGAAATCTCGCCCAGTTATTACACGCACGCGGTAATAATGAGAAAGCCCTTTAAAGCTTTTATTTGTGATGTGACAGTTAACATGCGCATGTTTAGTAAATGGATGACAGTTCTTGTTTCCATGTCACAAGCAGAGGATAGTCAACACGACAGTGCCCCTTTAATTATTATTATTATTTTTTTTTTTCATAAATATCACAGGTCCTTTTGGTTGGTGAGCAGTTTGCAGCAACAGCTAGCTATTTATTTCATCGCATATAAAGCAAATTGCTATAACAAACCATCTTTTAACTTTTTTCTAAACAAAACACTACCTCTTCAGGTTTCACAAATCGGCCGATATTTGCCCTTTAAACTTTCAATTATTGCCAGTTTAAAATAAAATTTCTTAGTACTAATTATCCTTCCTCAAATGACATGAATACATTTGTGGCACTTTGTACTGGTACAGTAAATGTCCTGATCCAACAGAACGCACTGTTGGAATATTGTTTTAAACTGATCTGTGAATAGTACAAGTCTCATGTGAAACTGATATTTCAGAAAGTTTTGAAACCGGTAAGTATTTTGCAGTTCAGGGGAGAAGGAGGTCGGGGGAAAAAAAATTGGTTTTCAGAGACCTGTTTCAATCCATTTTGTTTGGCAAAACTTAAAACCCTTGAAGTTTTGAATCCTTCACTGGAGCCAGTAAGCCCAAACAACAAGTGCTTATCACTGGGTCAAGCAATTCAATCTTTTTTAAGCCCCCCCGAATTTGATGTGGAGTTACATAGGAGAAGAGAAAAACTTGAAGAGTTGGTCCTGGCAGCCAAACTGCCTAGTCTGTAATGGTGAAGGGAAAATCTGATGCCCGGCTGCGCTACTGATAACAAATTCTGTTGATGAAGAGCAATTGGGTCTACATGTAGTTATGTAAAGCATTTCGGTATTTTTGAGTTTTGCCTCAGCTTTAAAAGCACAAAAGGGCGTTAAGTGAAAAACATTTTTGCTTTAATATCAGAATAATTAAGTGAACAAAATAGTTAGTGGCCTGACATTTTGACAGTAGCAGAGTCTCTCTCGAAGGATAATGACAACACAACACGCATAAACAGGTATGCTAGTGTAACAGAAGCAGTATAGTACACCTAGGTTTAAATGCGTGTTGTGTTGTCATTCTAGCCTTCGAGAAAAGACTGCTAGGGTCGAAACATCAGGCCAATAACTATCTTTTGCATTTAAACCATAGGTCCTTAAGGTTGGTAAGTAGTTGGCAACAACTAGTTCTATTTTCTCAGAAAATTTTAGGTGACCATACTGTCTGTGACTGATTTCCTGCTTATTTTTTGCTCGGCAGATAGTTGTTCAGCAAACATTTCTGCTGAAGCAGTTTTATGAAATGAGACCTAGCTGGTCCTTGATGGAAATTCTTGGTGCCACCATCTTTTTTTGTCAAGTTCCCTGACTCCAATGTTAATCTTTGCTACCAGTTTCTCATTATACAGAAAAGAGGCCAGACTATATCTTCCCATTCAGCCTGATATGGGTGACCTTGTGAGATGGAGAAAACATGATGATGGCAACACAGGCGTTTTATAAAAGGGTGCTACCATCATGGTTGACGTCTGCAAGGGCAAGTATGAATCGATAGTCTTTTATGTAAACTATTTCCCTCTTATATCTAGCCTCATTGTGGTTATACCGTTTCCACTGGCATAAAGCAAGATGGCGACACACCCATACCCCTAGCCATAGTTCTATAGAAAAATCCACTGGGGATCAACCTCGTTCCCAGTGGTGTACGATCAAGCCATGCCATTTTCCCCTAGAATGCCCTTGCTCGATCATAACCCCTGGAAAAAATGACTTTGAAGTATCCAAATATATTGGATATTTTAATTAGCACTGCGGTTGATCCACTTTATGCGCATACTCAAAATGGTGGCCTGCAAAAGAGGCATCAAGTCATAGAGCAACTGGTCCCCTCTCATTCTTTTTTTGAACTTGTGACATGTCAAACTTTATGCAGTTTTGGGTGACCGTGTAAAAATAGGATTCATTTGAAGTGGACTGCGTAAAATTACTTGCACTTTGAGTCGTGCATACTAAGCACCCTACAACCACTTGAATGTTTTTTAGCAAACATGTTCGCAGAGAGCAGTCACTTTTGGTAGTCAATCAGTGTTGTTTTCCATTGCTTCCCTTGCAGGAGTTAGTGACAAGAGTTATCGATAGGGCACGCTGCCCATGGTAGCCAGGCTTAATGGGGATGTTTTGTACCAGTGATTCCACTATTAATTACACACCACCGGCATCTCCAACCAATGATAATGCAACCATACAAAACGCAAGCATGACACAATCGATGCCTTCCCTTAATGCATAGGGGAGTGTAAAAGCGTTAGAGTCATGGCCGAAAACACTGGTAGAGGAAATGATAGTCTTCCTACATGCATGATATTCTTCCTACTTTAGTCTGATTTCTGATTTATTACCCTCAGAAAAATAAGCAAAATATTGTATCGTGTACATGTAGGTCAGCCCTTGTATTCAATAAAATTGTCCTACTAAAAAAATACCAATGTCAAAGCAATCAACAAAACAATGTTGTTTATGGTCTAATAAATTGGCATGCCATGACTGGATCTACATCACACCATGGCTCTACTAACAAAAGGTCCAGAGTTTGACTACAATCGTCTGCTTCACCAATAAATGTGTCTTATCTTCTAAAACTGTTCATTTGTTTTTCAGAAGTGTTGTTGAATCAACATGCCCTTACACAATAAGTTGTTGAAGTAGAATATAAATTTAATAGATGTTGCATGTACTTTGGTCATGTATGTTCACTTTATTTTTATTCTTTCTCCTGGTAATTTTTTATCTGCTAGACAGTGATTAAAGTCAGAAGTCCATCAGTTAACGATTCTGATATCATCCCATGCAGAAACTCAAACCATTCACGCTGAAGTGGTTGATAACTGGAGGGGGCCAGACATTTTCATGTGATCTCCGAAGCTCCAGCGACTGTTGTTTGCTGATTATTGATTGCAACCGTGCATTGTGTTGAAGGTAATACTATTAGAATGATAATAACACTAACAAATATAACGTCTGGCCATTTTTATAAGGGGTCTGTTTTCGGTTGAATTGGCCATTGGTTGATCACTAGCCAATGAAGAAACAATTGCTGGTTACAGCCGCCAAAATGCACCCAAGGTATGTTCATCAGTTCTCACACTCATGGTCCATAAACATTGTTACCCCCGGTCATTGGGCCATTATTTAATTCCTTATATTTCCACCCACTTGTGGTTAAACTAACCCCTTCCCTCTAACCCCTTTCTCCTTAGTTTCCTTTTTCATTGTTCCTCGGTTCTTCTGACTGCATTTTGCCTCTCTCTTTTCACTTCTTTCTATACTTGATTGCTTCTGTTACTCCAGTATACTTGAATGTTTGTGTCGTTATGCCATTTAGCTTCAGAGAAAGAATCTGCTAGGGTCAAAATGTGAGGCCATTAACAAATGGTTTTCATTTAAGTCTTTAGTTAAACTATCTCGGGGAGTATGCCGTCAAGTGTGAGGCCAAGTACGTATATGTGGCACATGAAGTACCATCTCTGCCCTCACACAAGTACCCATTTACTCCTGGGTGGAGAGAAGCAATTACAGTTAGTGTTTGGCTCAAGGACACATTAGTGTCATGATCGGGGTTCGAACCCACACTCTGATGCACTGGACCGCTTGGCCATGATGCAGTATTGTACAATCAAGAACACTTGTATTTGCCAACAGGACATTTATTCCGTTCCCCTATTTTTTAATAGGGAAAATTTATTTTAAAGTATTACCAGTTGGGAGAGGTATATCTCAGGCATTGCAACTAATGCCTCCATGCGAGTTGGTTGTCTTTATGGAGCTTGGAAGTTCTTACCTCCTGATGCTACTCTGTACCTGCTTAAGACAACTATTGCGTCCCCTAATGGAGTACTGTTGTCACATTTGGGCCAGAGCTTCTGTTGTCATTTATCTTTATTAGATAGAGTGCAGAAGCGTATTGTTAATCTCCTTGGTGAAGAGTTGGAATCAACATTACAACCTCTTTCCCACCGTAGGTCTGTAGGCAGCCTCTGTATTTTCTACATATATTTTCATGGTAAATGTGCCACCATTGTGTCCGACCTTGTTCCTCCTATCCAGATGTTTGAGCGTGAAACCAGGCTCTCTGATTCTTCTCACCCATACACTCTCGCTTTGCTGAGATGTAGAACAAAAGAGCCATTCCAGCAGATTTATTCCACATACTGCATCTCTTTGCAACTCCTTACCTGGTGCATGTTTCCCTCCATCCTACAATCTAAACTGTTTTAAGAGGAATATCAATTCCTACCTTCAGCTTCCCCGAGTTATTTTCATCTTTAATATTTTCTTCTTGTAGCTCCTTACCAAGAGTGGCTTTTTAAGTTTTAGCCTTGTTTGGGGCAAACTTGCATCATCTATAAATGCCTAACAATACAACTTGTATTGGATCCTCTTTTTCAAGTGACTTTTTCCACAGGTTAAATGATTTTTATGTTACAAAATGAGAGTTTGATCGCCAGTAACCTTTCCAGATCTATTATTAAATCATGAAGCTTTTATACTCAATAAAATATAACTCAATATAATTTGTATAATTTTTGTCTTCAGATCGGCTCAGCTTTCCATTAAGAAACAATACAGAACTGACTTCTAGTTCCTAACGAGCAGATGCGGCAACATGTTCAGTCATCAAGGTTACAAGATGACTGCAAAGGAGGGCTTGAAAACAAAAGAATACATCGAACTGCAGATGTCAGATGACAAAAGGTCAAATGTCAAAGGTGACTCCAAGGTGGAGACTGAAGTGACGTTCACTGCTGATACAGCAAAGGTAAATTACTTGTTTGAGAGGACTTTAGGTTGCTACATGTATGTCGCAGCAGATACGGTAATTTTGTGTTCTTTAGGTAGTTCCGAGCAAGTGTAGATTTCTGAGAACAATTGATTTATGTTGGAAGTGTATGCTGCCTCTGGTGGTGCCCCAAAAAGCGTCAGTAATTTTAGAGCCATTGCCAATTCAGCTAAATTGTAGTTGTAGTTATCTAGTGACCCCACTGACGGTCAAGCTGTTGTGACCCAGTTTCTGCACACAGCTTCCAAGCAGACAACATTGGTCCCCATCACAAAACCGAACTCGACCTTGGAGCCCCTCTTTATACTTGGGCAAGACTACTGGGGGCAAGACTAGCTGACTGCGACATTGGAGAATACAGACATGTATCTTGTGGTGAAATCCTGCATGGAAAGTCGAATGAATGAGAACAGTATTCTGTTAAGGAGAATGGACGAGAAAGTGTAGATTTGTGGATAGAAAGTATGAGCTGAAGGCGAGTGCAATTGTAGTCACGAATCTACACTTAAGAGTCTATTCTCTGATTTAAACTATATCCCCAAAGCCATTGATTATGTAATGGGATCAAAAACATTGATTCTTGATAAGTTGTATAGATTTGTCTTACTAAAGTGAATTTTTTAACTGGAAAATGTTCCTGTAAATTGAAAGATATGACATGATTTCCAGCTGGGTTTTGATGTACATCATGTTTCCAGTTGAACAATCCACTTTATTTTGTAACAAATCAACAGTTGAGTGTAGATTCATAATGAATCTACAGTTACGAATCTACAGTTGAGTGTAGATTCATAATGAATCTACAGTTACGAATCTACAGTTGAGTGTAGATTCGTAAAAAATAATCCACACTTTTATTAATAGAGCGATGTCACAAAAATAGTTTTAATGTATGTTTGATAGTTGTTACTTTCTACTCTTCCAACCCCCACCACCACCTCCACTGCAGACACATGAGCAGATCATACCACCATTCTGTCGCATCTGTTTTGACGAGAGTAGCAGCCCCCAAGCACCTGTACCGGGCCCCTCGTCTAAACCCGGTGGCTCCCCTACGCCCACAGACAACCCACTCCTGAGACCCTGCCTGTGCTCGGGTACAACTGCTGCTGTTCATCTGATATGCCTCCGGAGGTGGCAAGCCATCTCCAAGTCGGATAACTGCGAACTCTGTCATGCACAGTTTAACATTCCGAAGGAGCTTTGCATGAGACAGGTACAAGAAGAAATTCATTTAAGTGCCACCCAAACTGCCACAATAAAACTGCCACAATGATATTGTGGCCTGTCGTGGCCAAGTGGTTAAGAGCATCACCGGACCCAAGCTCTGGTGTTTCTGATCAGCAGAGTGTGGGTTTGAGTCCCGGTCGTGGCGCTTGTGTCCTTGAGCAAGATGCTTTACCTACTTTGTCCTTCTGAATGAACATCCAGCCATAGGTTCTGTGTATTTGGACTGGGTAGTGCAAGTAAAAGAATCCAGAACACTTACTGTGGAAGACGGTTAGACCCCTGTATTTCTGTTTCACATAGCAAACACCTTTGTCTACAGGTTTCCTCAGGCTTACGAGCTACAGTGATTAAGTTCACTTCTGAGGCATCCATGGTTTTATTACCAGAAATAAATAATAATAATAATAATAATAATAATAGTAGTAACTAATGAATAGGTATGTTAATTTTGTCTCAGGACGTCTCCCCATCTGAATCTCTGTCGGTCAACCATCCTCATCCTATGTCAGCCAGAAAGTGCTTTAGGAAGCTGGTTGTGCTGATCTTGCTTCTCGGTCTTCAATTCATACCTATAGTTATCGTTGTCTTGATTATGACAATCCAAGTGGAGGAACAACTGCAGACAACTTCGACTACCGAATTTTCGAGCATGGGCTTGGGAATGTTTGGTAGGTGATAGACTTGTAGATTTCTCTAGATAGTCTTCAAGGCCTTGTAAGTTTTCACTTTGAAAGTTTCAAGTTTTGCAAATTGAACCTAAAATCCACTAAGAGGTAAGTCTTGCGGGTTTACTCTTACTGTCACAAGGGGTAAGCCTTGCAATTTTTACTCTAAAGTCACAAGGGATAAGCCTTGCAGTTTTGCTCTAAAATCACAAGGGGTAAGCCTTGCAGTTTAACTCTAAAGTCACAATGGGTAAGCCTTGCAGTTTTACTCAAAAATCACAAGGGGTAAGCCTTGCAGTTTTACTCAAAAACACAAGGGGTAAGCCTTGCAGTTTTACTCTAAAGTCACAAGGGGTAAGCCTTGCAGTTTTACTCAAAAAACACAAGGGGGTAAGCCTTGCAGTTTTACTCAAAAATCACAAGGGGTAAGCCTTGCAGTTTTGCTCTAAAATTACTAGGGGTAAGTCTTGGGGTTTTACTCTAAAATCAAAGGGGGTAAGCCTTGCAATTTTAATATAAGATCACAAGGGATAAGCCTTGCAGTTTTGCTCTAAAATCACAAGGGGTAAGCCTTGCAGTTTTACTCAAAAAACACAAGGGGTAAGCCTTGCAGTTTTACTCTAACAGCACAAGGGGTAAGCCTTGCAGTTTTACTCAAAAAACACAAGGGGGTAAGCCTTGCAGTTTTGCTCTAAAATTACTAGGGGTAAGTCTTGCGGTTTTACATTAGCATCACAAAGGGAAATCTTGCAGTATTACTCAAAAATCACAAGGGTAAGCCTTGCAGTTTTGCTCTCAAATCACAAGGGGTAAGCCTTGCAGTTTTGCTCTAAAATTACAAGGGATAAGTCTTGCACTTTTACTACTAAATTCCCAAGGGGTAAGCCTTGCAGTTTAACTACTAAAATCACAAGGCTTGCAGTTTACTCAAAAATCACAAGGGGGTAAGCCTTGCAGTTTTACTCAAAAATCACAAGGGCTAAGCCTTGCAGTTTTACTCAAAAATCACAAGGGGTAAGCCTTGCAGTTTTTACTCTAAAATCACAAGGGGTAGGTCTTGCGTTTCTCAATCACAGGTAGTTTGCGTTTTAATTCTAAAATCACAATGGGTAACCTTGCAGTTTTACTCTAGAATCACAAGGGGGCAAGCCTTGCAGTTTTACTAAAAAAAACACAAGAGGGTAAGCCTTGCAGTTTTGCTCTAAAATCACAAGGGTTGAATCTTGCAGTTTTACTCCAAATTCAATAGTGGTAAGCCTTGCAGTTTTACTCAAAAATCACAAGGGGTAAGCCTTGCAGTTTTACTCAAAAATCACAAGGGGTAAGTCTTGCAGTTTTGCTCTAAATTCACAAAGGGTAAGTCTTGCAGTTTTACTCTAGAATCACCAGGGGTAAGTCTTACAGTTTTACTCTAGAATCACCAGGGGTAAGTCTTGCAGTTTTACTCTAAAATCACAAGGGGTAAGTCTTGCAGATTTAATCAAAAATCACAAGGGGTAAGCCTTGCAGTTTTACTCAAAAATCACAAGGGGGAAGCCTTGCAGTTTTACTCAAAAATCACAAGGGGTAAGTCTTGCAGTTTTACTCTAGAATCACAAGGGGTAAGTAAGTCTTGCAGTTTTACTCAAAAATCACAAGGGGTAAGTCTTGCAGTTTTACTACTAAAATCACAAGGCTTGCAGTTTTACTCAAAAATCACAAGGGGTAAGTCTTGCAGTTTTACTCAAAAATCACAAGGGGTAAGTCTTGCAGTTTAACTCTAGAATCACAAGGGGTAAGTAAGTCTTGCAGTTTTACTCAAAATCACAAGGGGTAAGTCTTGCAGTTTTGCTCTAAAATCACAAGGGGTAAGTCTTGCAGTTTTACTCTAGAATCACAAGGGGTACGTCTTGCAGTTTTACTCAAAAATCACAAGGGGTAAGCCTTGCAGTTTTGCTCTAAAATCACAAGGGGTAAGTCTTGCAGGTTTGCTCTAAAATCACAAGGGGTAAGTGTTGCAGTTTTGCTCTAAAATCACAAGGGGTAAGCCTTGCAGTTTTACTCAAAAATCACAAGGGGTAAGCCTTGCAGTTTTGCTCTAAAATCACAAGGGGTAAGTCTTGCAGGTTTGCTCTAAAATCACAAGGGGTAAGTTTGCAATTTTGCTCTAAAATCACAAGAGGGTAAGCCTTGCAGTTTTACTCTAAAATCACAAGGGGTAAGTCTTGCAGTTTTACTCAAAAATCACAAGGGGTAAGTCTTGCAGTTTTACTCTAAAATCACAAGGGGTAGGTCTTGCAGTTTTAATTCTAAAATCACAAGGGGTAAGCCTTGCAGTTTTACTCTAGAATCACAAGGGGTAAGCCTTGCAGTTTTACTAAAAAAAAACACAAGAGGGTAAGCCTTGCAGTTTTGCTCTAAAATCACAAGGGGTAAGTCTTGCAGTTTTACTCCAAATTCAATAGTGGTAAGCCTTGCAGTTTTACTCAAAAATCACAAGGGTAAGCCTTGCAGTTTTACTCAAAAATCACAAGGGGTAAGTCTTGCAGTTTTGCTCTAAATTCACAAGGGTAAGTCTTGCAGTTTTACTCTAGAATCACCAGGGGTAAGTCTTACAGTTTTACTCTAGAATCACCAGGGGTAAGTCTTGCAGTTTTACTCTAAAATCACAAGGGGTAAGTCTTGCAGATTTAATCAAAATCACAAGGGGTAAGCCTTGCAGTTTTACTCAAAAATCACAAGGGGGAAGCCTTGCAGTTTTACTCAAAGATCACAAGGGGTAAGTCTTGCAGTTTTACGCTAGAATCACAAGGGGTAAGTAAGTCTTGCAGTTTTACTCAAAAATCACAAGGGGTAAGTCTTGCAGTTTTACTACTAAAATCACAAGGCTTGCAGTTTTACTCAAAAATCACAAGGGGTGAGTCTTGCAGTTTTACTCAAAAATCACAAGGGTAAGTCTTGCAGTTTAACTCTAGAATCACAAGGGGTAAGTAAGTCTTGCAGTTTTACTCAAAAATCACAAGGGGTAAGTCTTGCAGTTTTGCTCTAAAATCACAAGGGGTAAGTCTTGCAGTTTTACTCTAGAATCTAGAGGGGTAAGTCTTGCAGTTTTACTCTAAAATCACAAGGGGTAAGTCTTGCAGTTTTACTCTAAAATCACAAGGGGTAAGTCTTGCAGCTTTATTCTAAAATCACAAGGGGTATGTCTTGCAGTTTTACTCAAAAATCACAAGGGGTAAGTCTTGCAGTTTTACTCTAAAATCACAAGGGGGTAAGTCTTGCAGTTTTACTCAAAAATCACCAGGGTAAGCCTTGCAGTTTTACTCTAAAATCACAAGGGGTAAGTTTGCAGTTTTACTCAAAAATCACAAGGGGTAAGTCTTGCAGTTTTACTCAAAAATCACAAGGGGTAAGTCTTGCAGTTTTACTCTAGAATCACAAGGGGTAAGTCTTGCAGTTTTACTCAAAAATCACAAGGGGTAAGTCTTGCAGTTTTACTCTAGAATCTAGAGGGGTAAGTCTTGCAGTTTTACTCTAAAATCACAAGGGTAAGTCTTGCAGTTTTACTCTAAAATCACAAGGGGTAAGTCTTGCAGTTTTACTCTAAAATCACAAGGGGTAAGTCTTGCAGTTTTATTCTAAAATCACAAGGGGTATGTCTTGCAGTTTTACTCAAAAATCACAAGGGTAAGCTTTGCAGTTTTACTCAAAAATCACAAGGGGTAAGTCTTGCAGTTTTGCTCTCAAATCACAAGGGGTAAGTCTTGCAGTTTTACTCTAAAATCACAAGGGGTAAGTAAGTCTTGCAGTTTTACTCAAAAATCACAAGGGGTAAGTCTTGCAGTTTTGCTCTAAAATCACAAGGGGTAAGTCTTGCAGTTTTACTCTAGAATCACAAGGGGTACGTCTTGCAGTTTTACTCAAAAATCACAAGGGGTAAGCCTTGCAGTTTTACTCTAAAATCACAAGGGGTAAGCCTTGCAGTTTTGCTCTAAAATCACAAGGGGTAAGTGTTGCAGTTTTACTCTAAAATCACAAGGGGTAAGTCTTGCAGTTTTACTCAAAAATCACCAGGGGTAAGCCTTGCAGTTTTACTCTAAAATCACAAGGGGTAAGTTTTGCAGTTTTACTCAAAAATCACAAGGGGTAAGTCTTGCAGTTTTACTCAAAAATCACAAGGGGTAAGTCTTGCAGTTTTACTCTAGAATCACAAGGGGTAAGTCTTGCAGTTTTACTCAAAAATCACAAGGGGTAAGTCTTGCAGTTTTGCTCTAGAATCACAAGGGGTAAGGCTTGCAGTTTTACTCAAAAATCAGAAGGGGTAAGTCTTGCATTTTTGCTCTCAAATCACAAGGGTAAACCTTGCAGTTTTACTCTAAAATCACAATCTAAAATCACAATCTTAAATCTTACTTTATTCTTACAGGTCGAGCCATTCTATCGATTTCAGCTTGCGTGTTGTACATTCCACTCCTGTATGTCTGCCTGTTCAAAAGTAGATGGTTGTTCACACTTTTCAAGAGTCAAGACGGCAGGAGAACCAGGAGGTATAGCTCCATGCCAAGGGAAAGGTCACATAACCCTAACATTTGGCATAGACAACTGGAGGAAAGAAACCACTATTTCTTAGAAACTGCTATCTTTTAGGTTTTGATTGATCAGAAAGATTAGTGTGTATATAAAGAAAGCAATGGGATCGAGTCGGACCTTCCTAGCAGCCATTTCTGTACTCCTATGCAAAGCAAATTGACAGAGCCAAAGTGAGGTTGGGTGTCAACATAGTCGGGGGCCCATTTTCATGTCACTGCCTCCCTAGGAATTCTGCACTTATGGCTGCATGTAAAGCATAGGAGCTCCACCATGTCTATAGGCCGTATTCGCAGAGTTCCACGTTAAGCGCCATGAAATTTGCCTTGATTCAACATTGATCTAACCATCGTTGCATGGAAAGGAACTGAGTACAACAGACATGACCTTCAAGATGAACTTCAAGTGTTTTGGAGATGCACAGTGTGAAACCGAAGTGCATAACTTGTTATGACAGCATTGTACGTAATACTGATCTCTTTTGAACAGTGTTGCCTCTGAGAAAAGCTGGAAGAAGTGGTTTACCTTTTGACCTTTTGATCAGTATACTTGGGTTCTTCCACAAACGGCTGAAACTCTTAAAGATGTGGACATGGCTTTCTTCACATACCTTATGTATAGAAGGCATTCTCAGATTCATGTACAAGTACATTATTTCAGTTTTACCCTTACATGTACATGTGATGTATGAAAGAGCTGTATACTTGGTGCTTTTGAGCCGTGCTGAAAAATAAATTCACTGGACACTCAAATGGGATTTACACACATACATTTGTATATACACACTGTGGTCTTAAATAGCTCTTGAATCTACCAGTAAGGTACTCAAGGCGCTTGAACAAACACAAACACTTAATACAGGTTTTATAATTTTTTGAATTATGAGACCAATGTATGCAGCACATATTCTTCATGAACAACGAGAACTGATCGGGAACCTCTGCTAAGACCTCACAGGCAAGGCGCATCCGACTCAAGATCCTGTTGTCATCTCTGTCCTTTCAAAATCCCTGAACGGCTCTCTCGGCAACCAGACCCCTCATCACCATCAAGCTCTTCCATTTTTGTGAAGTCTTCTTTCCCTACACCGACAATAATGATTGACATTGGAAGCTTTGCAGCTTGAACTATAGCCTCTTTAGTTTGGTCCGTATCACAGATGCAACCATCAGCAAAATGAAGTACTCAGAACAATCCTGCTTAGCATGATTGATGCTTGGAGCAAAGAGGGTCGGTCCATAGAGTTGAATGGATGCTAAAGCCTTCTGGTATTCAGCTACAACCCCTTCAATGCTGACGCAGTAAGGGTCCGCCGGGTTTCTATTCATGAAGAATTCATGACACGTTTCCATCTTCGGAGGTACCCTTACACCAAACCCCAGGGCCAGGAAAAAGCTTGTCAGTGTCATAGTCTTTGATCACCTCTCCAACTGCCAACATCGCCCTCAAGTAGGCATTGGGTTGATATTGGTTCAGTGTGTTCTTGATCTCTTCAGTCTTGTGACAGATTGTGAAACTCCCATCTTCGTTACACCGGTGGAAGACGAGGAAAGGGTCCGAACTTGCCGAAGAAATCCTTCTCGTACAGATTATCTCCTTTCAGTTCAATCATAAGAAGATCTTTGTGCATTCGCTCAATTCCTCTCCTTCGATGATAATCGTTCCACTGTTCTCTTTGAGCCCACTGGGAGGCTTCTTGACTTTGCAGCCAGACGAGCCCATGATCTCCCCCATTGTACACACGGCACTGCCCAAGAAATTGTGTTTTTTTAGGTCGTGACTTTTGCAGTCAATGTCATATAACTCAAATTTCAGCCCCTGCTTTCCTCAAGGGAGTAATCAATGACAACAAATTTCTTGACAAAGTTTGGGTTGAGGGTGTTCATGATGACCTCTGACCTCTCCTTCGATGATAATCGTTCCACTGTTCTCTTTGAGCCCACTGGAGGCTTCTTGACTTTGCAGCCAGACAAGCCCATGATCTCCCCCATTGTACACACGGCACTGCCCAAGAAATTGTGTTTTTTTAGGTCGTGACTTTTGCAGTCAATGTCATATAACTCAAATTTCAGCCCCTGCTTTCCTCAAGGGAGTAATCAATGACAAAAAATTTCTTGACAAAGTTTGGGTTGAGGGTGTTCATGATGACCTCTGACCTCCCATACTCTTCATATGCAGTACTACCCATAGCTTGAACATACATGACACACAATTGGTCCGACTTGGACAATGTATCCATGTCCAGTAAGTTTCTGCTTGATACGGTGAGTTCCACTTTTGTAGCAGGCACTGGGTCCATGCTAAATTGAGCTTGCAATGGTGTCGTTGCCATGATTAAAACCTGACGAAGTGCAGTGTCGTGGCCAAGCAGTCAAGCTCACTAGACCCAAGCTCGTGTGTTTCTGATCAGCAGTGTGTGGGTTCGAGTCCCGCTCTTGACGCTTGTTATGTCCTAAAGACCTAAGCAAGACACTTCCTTAATTCGAATAAAACGTGAAGCCATGGAAAAAGGCGTGTCGTAGTACTGTAGTTTGTCCTGCTGTTTCTGGCCTTACACTCTTGAGGAAGTTTCTGCTCAGTACAAGAAGATGACGATAAATGCCACAGTTTTACTACAAATCTCAAACTTCTTCAGTCCAGCCCTGACCCCTGCAGCAGGCCGACCGATGCGCCGGTCCAATTTCTACGATGATCACAGATCCTCTTCATGAAAATAACACTCTGTCACTGTCACAGTGTCAGTGTCAGCTCAGACAGACTCAGTAGTACGTAGATAGTGTGGAACCGCCGACTTACCCGGGAAAGAAATAGTTCCAACTATTAACTGTTTGGTTTCAAAAACTTCTTCAAAGGTAACGCCCGTTCTTCATTAAGTGTAAACATGATACAAATTTTTATAAAAACACGACCCCAGCATTCTAGTGTGGATGTCTAGGCCACTGGACCACCTAGCATGCCCGGTGTCGAGAGACCAGTTCACTTAGCAGCAGGTACCACAACTAGGACTGAGAAGGGTTCCAGCAAGACTCAGAGTATACAGTGTTTATCAAATATCAGTGTAAGGGTAAAACCAAAAATTCATGTATTTCTAAATTACAAAGAAAAAATCCCACTCAAATCGATTTTCAGTGATAACTATTAATTCGGGGGAATAGCCACATGACATCAACAAACAAAATGTGCATTTTTACTCGCAATCAAGGAGGTTTCAAATGTTTGCAAATGAGCATTCATTATACCTGAATAATTACCAGTACTATAAAAGATTGGTAGAGCTGAAAAAATTGTCGCAGACAATGTTCATGTTTTGTGTGATCAATCATATACATGAAATAGCAAAACTGTGAAAACTTGGGCTAAATCCGTTGTGTGAGTCAGGAGAAAGTTTTCTTAATTATGGTTATAATAACTGAAATCAGCACTTGCTTTAAAAAAACAATTAAGGTTTATATTTCACAGAAAAAATTGTTCTAGTATGAACTTTATGATCAGTAAACTTCCAGACTGAAATTTAACAATAATGTTTGTTATTCTTACAAATGCTGTACAATACCTTTAACTGCCTACCTGTCAGTGGCAACATCAACATTGGTGGGGGGGGGAACTATCTGAAAAATAAGTTCTGAACTGAAATGTAAAAATTTCCTAGTGAGGGTTGACTTTGTTGGGTTGACTTTGCTCAGAAACAATGACAGGGATCATTTCACCCTTTGGACTCATAGGGTACTTGCCTCCTGATCAAGCATCCAAAAAAACACAAGTCTGTTATCAACAGACTTACACTGTGCAAATTGTAACGCTCCATGCCCAAACCAGGCAATTCCTGCCAAAACTAAAAACTGAGTTTACTAATTATACAGGATTAAGACATATCAAATAACAACTAATTTAAGCCTCTAACAGAAGTATTTCTCAACATTAAGACATCGCAGTGATAAGAGGCCTTCTTTTTTGGTTTGTCTGAATGTTATTTTTCAAGATTTTCAGAGAAATACCTGATTTGGGCGTAGATCATCCCTTTTTCTATGCAAGCCTAAAATCGTTGATAAATAATTTACAAACACCAGTAAAGCTCCGATGAGACCAGTTTGCTTTTCATTTTCACATGTGTTATTTGTGTCTATACCCACATACTCAAAGATCATAAAAAAAAGTTATTAGTTTTTATAATCATGCCATTAACAAGTACATATTTCGTCAAGTTAAAAGAAACCTTCGTATAACACTGTGAATTATGAACAAACTTTGTTATCCGACAGTAAACACTGTGTGCTGTCACACGAAAACATTTAGCAAAACAATTTTTTTTAATTATAAATTGTAGCTTTTCGCCTTCCAAAAGTATGTCAAACGCTTCAAAAAAAGCAGGTACAAATAGGATTACTTTTTAACAATTTGTAAATGATAACACTATACATAAGACAACAATTAAAAGATGAAAACTGTGAGTAAAAGGCCATTTTATGCTTTACAGAACATCAGGGCCCAATTTCATGGCTCTGCTTACCGCCGAATTTCTTTGATGCAACTTTTAACTTTAAGCTCCTGGTTAACTGGTCAAAAGCTTTTTTATTTTGACAACAAACATAAATCCACAACAACTTTTTAAGCGCTCTTTATGTAAGCTGTGGCTAATGGCCATCGACCACAGCAAACACCTCGGTTTCAAGCTAAAAAAATGAAGAGAGGACTCTATCTATTGAAAAATGAGTGCATTACAAAACTCAACTTAACCTTGGACCCCCCTCTTTAAATACAATCTTTCTTGACTTGAGCCTGTCCTCCATTTATCGGTCACATTTCCAAAATGTTTAATTTCCAGCATTTTTTGCTTTGTTACATGATCAAGTCATTTATTAGTACCTTAACTCATAAGAGGTCATCTAATGTTGTACAATCACCACCATATTGTTTTGAGTTTTTAAACTTGTGGGAAGGAAAACAAATAATGTTTTTCTTTCGGAAAGCTTTATTTGACAGTTTTGATAGAGTGGAAGTTAGTCAAATGTTCCAGCCATTTGTGGCTGCTATGGGCATTGATACAAGCCGCTTGTTGCCAGTATAGACATTATGATACAAGCCCCTTGTGGCCGCTATGGACATTTTGGTACAAGCCCCTTGTGGCCGCTATGGACATTTTGGTACAAGCCCCTTGTGGCTGCTATGGACATTTTGGTACAAGCCCCTTGTGGCTGCTATGGAAATTTTGGTACAAGCCCCCTTGTGGCTGCTATGGACATTTTGGTACAAGCCCTTGTGGCCGCTATGGAAATTTTTTGTACAAGCCACTTGCAGCCCCACTGGTCTCTCGGATGTTAAAGTTGCTATCTTGTTGCACTCTTGAGCAATTTGATATAATGTGATGTTTCACAAAAAGTGCAATGAGCTAAGCACCTTTGAGAACCAATACTATGCAATAAAGATACTATGTTTAAATAATGGAGACTTTATCTTCCCCTTCTAGATCATTCCTGATAGACGCCATCTTCAAGGGCAACTTGGGTTCCGCCTTTGAGCAGCGTCAAGTGTTGTAACTTTTCTATGTAACCAAGTGGTTCACAGACCAAACATGCAAGGAATTTGAGCAAACTCTCGCGTGCTGCACCCAGTATGTACGCATAACGCATTTTGTGTGCTCAGTCAAAAAAAAGATTGATTTGCCCTTAAAGATGGCCGACTTTACACTGTGGGAACTATCTGTACTGACCATAAACTCAGTCTTGGTCCAAGGCATAACTATCTCATGCCAAGTACATGATGCATGAATGGTCTTTCTTTTGTCCCTTCGTTTACTCATAAACAGAAGGTTTTTTTGTGTTTAGTTTCAACTCACACATCCGTCAGAATCCTTAAACATGTTATGTAACTGAATAATTTCTGATTAACTTTTTGTTCCTCCTTTTCTTTCCTACAGCTCTATTTCAGTACAATGGTTTTCTGATATACATGTATTTCTACTACGAGTATTTATAAACAAAACGGTACAGAAACTTACAAAAACGTTTAACGGTTGTATTGACAATAGAACAATAAGAAAATGATGTGTTATTTTTGAAAAAACTTTTACTTCCTTCTTTACGTCAGCCAATATACCATTATTGGATGCATATGAGTGCATTGTCGCAAAATTAATCTCAAGGTAAAATCTGGCCGACCGAAATAGAAAAGCCAGATTTCACAGAGTGATTATATTCTGCAACAAAGCACAATCAAACTGCATTTAGACATTTGTTTTATATAACTCGCACATAGATCCTTGGTCATTTGAAAATTGTTCACAACAAACACAAAATAAACAAAACTCGTCCACCAACACTCTGAAAATTCCCAAAACAAACATCAAAACAACTCTTTGCAGATACCAACCTTGACACAACCATGCCTCGTTCGGACAAACGGGCTAGGAACAATTATTGTGGACACAATGCTGCGAAGTGTCCAATAATTATCCATATTGGACAGGCACCTGTCCGATATTAGTTTTAGAGCGTCGCAACAGTAAGTACATGGCAAAATAATGAATTACACGTGACGCGTGTTCCACCAATCAAATGACAAGAATCTGTGTGTGTTGTATACCATAGTTTTTTAGCGCATGGGACTGATCTTGTTTCGGTGGGGATTGGGGTTTGAATCCTGGTCAGTGTTCTGCGTATTGACAAGGAACACAATAGTGTACCACTCTACTGATAATAATTGGTAATTGATAATAGTTGATTAGTATTGATTGATTGACTTTTAAATTATTCTTTTAAAAATGTCACAAAGCAATGTAAATTCCTTCTTTTTTTTTAAAGTTTAATAAAGTTATCTTATTTGCAAAAATGGCATCGACTTTGTTATATTATTTGTTTAAATACACTATTTGCTTATATAACATGTATAACGAGGCATATCTCCCTAACAGTGGAAGCCTTTGAAATTTCTCTTAAGGTTTGTACTAACTGTTCATAGATTAGTAAGCTTTCTAACACACAATTTGTTGATAAAGTCGTATCCCCTTACCAGGATCCCTGTCCAGCTTCTCAGGTTGTGTCGTAAACTTGGGTGTGATCCCTGGTTACACAGCTATTTAAGGCTGTTTGGCTTCTGACTGGCATCCCCGAACAAAGACATTGACAAAACACGGAGCCCCCATGATTAGGGCTAGATAGCTCAGTTGGTAGAGCGCCGGCACTTTAATCCAGAGGTCGCAGGTTCAAATCCTGTTCTAGTAAATTTTTCTTCGTTCACCCAAACAATTATTATTTGGCCATTGATACGAAAAAACAATACACAGGCAGTCAAAATATGACAAAACATTTACTGTGACGCAGAGAAATTCACCTTTGGAAGCACCCTCATGCCGTCAAAAGTACGGCCCATCGACCATAATTGGATTGTCTCCCACCAGAACCACACAACAAACAAGCTGGTACCAGGGTGACTTGGTACATGTATGGTCGACATCGCTAGTCTCCAGCCAAGGCGCAACAAGTGTCAGATAAACAGAGCGATAAGTATCGCTGAAAAAAAAGTTTACTTATTAATTGTCCGGTAACCAATTTACAAACTCATCCTCATAAAAAAACATCTCTACCAGAATTTACATATTATTAATGCGGTCACATACATGTTAATCAGTGGGAACAAGAAGAAAAAAAAAAAAAAAAAACAAGTTCCGTAATTCACAAAAGTAGAAAGACATAGTGCGATAAATACTCCCTTTAGGGCAAATATACAATTTTGTACTGCAGCAAAATACAGAGCGCTAACGCTTGGACATTACATCACTGACAATAAATAATAATAACAGTCCACCATTATCCTTCCCCATTGACATTTCCTCATATCTCGTTTTTTTTATATCACACCAGATGGAGAGATAAACTACATGTAGCTTGCCCAACGTCCAGGTCCGATTTCAGTCTTACTTTGTAATTTCTGAGCTACATGTAATACAAAACATCAGCAGAGTAATTTTCTATTGTTCAACCCCCCCCCCCACCAGATTAGTTTAATTCCTGACTGATGCCTTTTTCTTGGTTTGCCAGAGTTTGATGGATTCAGCCACTGCTCACCAGTCTTATTGCGTTTGTGTTTAATAAACACACGTAAGCATGTGTGCTTCGCGCTTTTGATGGACATGGGCAGAGAAGGGGAAACAAAGTCCTCCTTTTCTCACATTGATGTTGAATCATTCTTCTTCTTTTCTTTGTGCCATCTCAATCATTGATTTCTAGACAGGCACACATTTTTTGCTTAGCAAAAACTGGTTACCAGCCAAAATGTAATGTAATGGACATTACCTGTGAATGGTACCCAACTTATTTTTGCTTAGAAAACTAATTTGTTAAACAATTTCTTTTCTTCTGCTTAACGGCAGGGTACCGGTCACGAGAAAATGCGCACCGCATTGGATTGGCTGGTAACCCATTGTTGTTGAGCAAGACTGGGGAGGGGGGGGAGGGAGAAGAAGTGAACACCCAGTCGTAACCAAGTCCATGTTTCTGCATCAATTCGGCAGGTGACCAGCTTAGACAGCTCAATGAAGTATTGGACCTTGACTTCCTATAGTCTTGTGTAACGTAGTTGCCCCAATCATATTATCATTCCCTGGTAGAATTTACACCAATAACAGCAATTGTTTGCTCCTAAATCATTTCAACATCTGTCGACGGAGCCATCATGAAACTGCCAGAATGTGCAATACAAGAACGAACATCAAACATGGTCTAAGCCTGTACATCTTCAAAACGCATCAAAAAATGGTAGTCCCAGAATATGAAGGTGGGAGGGGGGGGGGGGGGGGGAGATCGACTTTGATTCTGAACGTTAACAAAAGGATCACACACTCTACTGACATGTACATGCACCTGTATACAATATTGCAATAGCGAAAATTTTGAGTTGCAAGCCCCCTGCAGTCTTGAGGATTTTCCCCAAAAGTTGTAGACCTGGACATTGATGTGGACAGATAAACAAACTGTTTACACTTCACACTTCATGCTGCCCTCATTAGTGCAACTGTAAGTGATATTTGTAACTGCCGTAGAATGGCTCATCCAGTCATCCATTTTTGTTTTATTCTTATACATGATAATAATTCATATTCATTGTAAATCAACCAATATACACAAGACTAGACCTTCTTGCACCATGCTATTAAAAAAAGGGGAAAAAAGTCAAATTCTGTAATATTTCTTATATAATAAACGCACATTTCTAGTTAGTTAACCTTTAGCAAAATACAGCCTCGAGAAGGTAACTAAATTAGTACTGGTATGTAAATCTAAAAAAGATGAGGCGCAAACCCACTGTTACGCTTTCGCTGACTTGTTTATTTTTTAATTTATATATATGTACATTACACTCCTTGCATTAATCATCAAGAATGTTGATGCCCACTTAAAACCAAATGCTACTATTTATTATGTACAGTATTTCCACAACGGTTATTCTTTTAAATATACACAAACAATCTACATGAACACAGCTATTAGCTAGCCCGTAAGCACAAGCCAATTTGTTATAATTACAAAATAAAATTCATGGGAAAAAGCTCAATTAATGTGTTTGGCTTCAGTCTGCATAGCACATTTACGCTGGGGGGAAAAGGAAGTAATAATGGCAAAAAGCCAGACAGGAAAACAATTTGTATCCGGTTTTTTTTTTGGTCTAAACTGTCGAGGATCTGAAGTACATATTCTCCAGTCTCAAGATACTTTAAGTCCGCTTTCCAGCTTGGAACAGGAGAATGGCAGGACCACTTCCATTTAATGGAAGTGGTCCTGACTTTTTTTCAATGAACATTTTGTCCAAACCTGTTTCCAATTTCATTGAGCTGCTTAATAAGCGATGATATTGCTTTTAAAACAAATTTCTGCTAAAACAAATTTCTGCTAAACAAGCAGGGGGCCCAATCACAAACAGATGATATATGGCACTCTGGATCGTAACCTATTTCCAGCTGGGACCAATTTTGTTAAGCTGCTTAAGCAGAAACCGTTACTTACAAACTTTCTACTAAGCAAAAATAAGCAGGTTACTAGTCACAGATGGTAAATGGGACATGGTATTTTTCGCTGGTAACCTTATTCTGGTAAGCATACTTTTGTTGCGCTTAACTATTTGTGCTCTATGTTTGGGCCTTCAGGTAATAAGTACAAATTGTTTTCAGCTTAGCCGAGTTGGGGTGCTGAAGCAGCTCTACAACCTTGTTATATCTGCACCAAGTTGTGCTGTTTTTCCAGATCCAAAATTCTAGACATATTCTGCATGAAACTAAATTGCGAAAAAGGAAGTAACCGCCATAAACGGCAGTGCAAAGCGATTACATCTCATCTCTCGGACTGTCACTTTTTACTCGCAAAACTATGCAGTGAGGAAGGTACGCCCTTGTTGCATGACGCTAATTAAACATGACATATGATTCAAAATGTCTTCCACACATTCAAGGTGACAAGACTATATTTTCTGTGTTCAAGTTTTGTGTGAGTGAAATGGCACAAACTCATTTGTAGCGGTTACGATCAATGTGGACACACAAGAGAAATTCTTAAAAAAATTCTTATAAATGAAACTGGACTCATACGATCCCACTTATTAATAGACTTTGGGCATCTTGCCCATATTTAGTATTGAGCCCCGTCCGGCGGGCTAAAGCATCAAACTCAAGTTCTGGTGGCTGAGTCATCAGAGTGTGGGTTCGAATCCCAGTCAAGACACTTGTGTTCTTGGGCAAGACACTAAAATTGCTTCTCATCACCTGGGAGTAAATGGGTACCTGCGAGGGTAGAAATGGTTGATGTGAATGATTGGCAACCTGTTCGCCAACTTGGCTGCCGGTGCTGCATACTCCAAAGGAGTTGGTATTATGTCAGAAGCGCCTAAGGCCCAGTGAACAGGGGAAGAAAAAAGAGTACGGCTCTTTGATACAATGTTTAAAAGAGTCTAATAAATGCTTCTTATCACTATTATTATTAATGTACATGTACAAGTCTCCAAAATGCTAGTGAGTAAGACTTGCACGGTTATCACAGTCTGGCAAACTGACTTAAGAATATAACTTTATACAGCACAAGGAACAAATGATGTTTAATAATACAAATTGCAAATATGACCGAAGTTTCAAAGATTATAGAAAAGGAAAGGGGTGGAACTAATTTTTTGTTTACGACAGAGGCATACAAAAATGAGTACGCGTTTTCTTCTAAGATGGCGCTAAGTGGGTTTTGTTTCCTTTCCATCCCTTGAACATCATGGATCCAAATCAGCCAAAAGCACTGTTTCTTTACACATACAGAGAAAAAAGTACATTTCAAATTATGGCACGCCACAACAACCTTGACATTTCTGGTTCACAACTTCATTTTGTACATTCAGCAATAATTTTGTACATTCAGTCATAAGTGTGGCGCTGTCAGTTCGAGTGCAGAGTTCCTTGCTTGTTCTTTTTCTTCCTTACAAGTCTGGCGCTGTCAGTTCGAGTGCAGAGTTCCTTACTTGCTCTTTTTCTTCCTAACAGCTTGGGTCATCGGGGCTGATACTTTGTTGTTGTAGAGGGCGCGGCAATTTTTCTTTAGTAAAAGGGCACCACTACATGAGGGGAAATTATCATTTCTACTGGAACATTTCAAGGGGCGACAAGGCAGTGACCACGGGCATGGAGGGGTTTGCTCTTGTCGCCTCCGTGAAGTATCAGGCCTGGACCATCCTGTCCCTTGGCTGTGGCTGCTTGCTGCTGACTGACATGGGAGATCAACTGGCCTTCTTGCATGGCGTAAGACGACTCGACCCTCCTCTACATGTACACAGGTACCACAGACTGCCACGAAGTACTCTACCCTCTAGGCTAGCATTGGGGTGCACAGGTTTCTCCCGTTTGTACAGCTGGTATGATGTGGAAATCCCCATGGATCGTGCCCTGTGGACTTTGTCTACACAGTCCCCTGTGGAATGTTGTAGAAAGAGAGCCAGTTGGGCAGCAGAGGTTATTGCCCATTTACAGATGCCCTACTCATCAAAATGTAGTTCCCCATTGTGATTTATTATTTATAATGCGCTTGAGTGGTGTACATCTTCTTATCTGGGTGTCGTTTTACTACAATCTTCAGAGTGGTAAAGCCTGGCTTACAGCCCCTGCCCGGCTTCCCTAGACCCTTGCCTGTGCCTACACTTTAACAGTGCCACTCAAGCCAACAGCAACAGATGCTCAATCTGAACACAGACAAGCTGACAGTTTTTGTGGGGTTTCTTTGAATCGGGCAGCTGATCAGTTCAGTTCGGGCAGATTGCATTTGTGTGCCTTACATTATATATACAGCTTATACCTTGGTGTCGTTCTCCCCGACTCTCGTTGAGGGCGCTATACATTCATGATGCCACCAGGAAATACGGCGAAAATGATAAGGTAGAGAATGACGACCAGACCAACGAGGATGGCAAATGCTGCATTGCGCCATCTCTGCAAAGAAAAAAGAGCAAATAATATACATGTATCTAATAAAGGTAGGGTCATAGATTGGTAAGTACTCCTGAAGTTTCTAGGTCAAAAGATGTTCACTGGCTTATTTTTTACTGACACAAAAGAATGTCTCAATATTTCAGTAAAAGCACATTTCTCTGTAGGAGCACTCACCCTATTCTGTCGGAACTTCTCCATGAATCCACGCACTCGCTCTGAAAAGGGCACGTAGCTGAAGCGCGCATTGCACACCTCACAACGCCTGTTGCCAGAGATATGGATCCATTTGACTAAGCACTGTCGGTGAATGCTGGCCGACGAGCCGGCACAGCGACACGGTCGAATCAGACGATTCTTGGGCGAGATCTCCACCTCGAAGCACACCCTGCAGACGTTGCCGAGTTCACTCGCCGAGTGCGGCACGGAGGAGACTAGGGAGGAGCTATCGCTGGAGTCATTCCGCCTCGGCAGCGTCCCGATCCCTACGATGACCGAAGGCCCTGCCGGGGTGTCGCTCTGGTACGCCATCGTACCCACCGGGATGACGTCGTGGTAAGGTTCATGTATGATGACTTCTTGAGGGATGACAGTTCTACACGTCGGGGTCAACGTATTGGCTGCATCATGATCACTGGAGGAATCACTGTTTGCGTAGGTGCTCACGGGCACAACATCCACCTCAAAGGCCTCCTGTGCCACCGTGGCGTCACCCTGGGTGGCCGGGGATAGCTTTTCCTCCTCATTGTGTTTGGTCTCTGGATGCACTGCACCCTCGTTAACATCTGCCTCCGTCCCACTAGAAGTCTTCGGCTCTGCGGTATACATCAGTTTATCCCCAAGAGATTCCGGAGCTTGGGGCTCAGATCGACTCGCCATGGGGATAGCATCATCGTCTGTTGCATGTTTCAATCTGTAGGCAAGAATACCGAAAATCAACTTAGTTTGCAACTTCCTGAACCTTTAACATCCTTTCTCAAGGTCATGCAGGCAAACCAGTATTAACATGCAGACATATTCGTGGCTGGGGCATAATTTTAAAATTCAGAGAAAAAAATGCCTAGAAGCGCTCTGCCAATATCAATCACAAGTCTACGTCTGCATTCCTACTAAAGAGTCAACAGCAATCAAACAGGTGTTCCCACAAACAAAGCTTCAATGTCTGAAGAAAACAAAATTGCGCACTTCAAAAGGTCTCAACATTTGCAAACATGCCAAGGGATTCGGATCACAGGCATGGAATCAGAATAGGAAAATAAACATGTCGCCGGCTCAGAGCAGAAAGGACTTCTAAGACCTAGAAAGACCCAATCGGCTCAGAGCAGAAAGGACTTAGAAGACCTAGAAAGACCCAATCGGCTCAGAGCAGAAAGGACTTATAAGACCTAGAAAGACCCAGTCCGCTCAGAGCAGAAAGGACTTATAAGACCTAGAAAGACCCAGTCCGCTCAGAGCAGAAAGGACTTATAAGACCTAGAAAGACCCAGTCCGCTCAGAGCAGAAAGAACTAACAAGACCTAGAAAGACCCATACAGGCTCAGAGCAGAAAGGACTTATAAGACCTAGAAAGACCCAGTCCGCTCAGAGCAGAAAGGACTTATAAGACCTAGAAAGACCCAGTCCGCTCAAAGCAGAAAGGACTTATAAGACCTAGAAAGACCCAGTCCGCTCAGAGCAGAAAGGACTTATAAGACCTAGAAAGACCCAGTCCGCTCAGAGCAGAAAGGACTAACAAGACACACACGAACAATGGGTATAAGTCCTTTTTGCTCCGAGCCGGAGATGCACTCCACTTCTCACCTGGTTAGGATTGTTTCTTGCCAGTATTGCACTTTGACCTCTGCATCCACTTCCTCTGATTTGACGACAGACAGAAGGTTCATCACAGACTGAGTAATAAACAAGTCAAACAAAGGCATACATAACAACTTTGAATGCAGATAATGGTCTGACATTTCCTATGCCTAGTACGAGGTGTTAAAAGCTTCGTTTTCATGTGTACCAAAGCTACGGAATGACCTCCCCTGGCACACTTAACTCTAAATGCAGATCTCCAAAAGCCAGCCTAAGACTCATCTCTTTGAAACTGCTTTTCTCAAAAGCACTTGCCATCTCCACATCAAATTCTGTGAACTTTTAATTTCTCTTCACTTCGCTAAGTGCCTCGGAATAGGAAACTAGAGTGACGGCGCTCTACAAATGCCCTGTGATTGATGGATTGAACTTTTCTAATCTCTTAGCAAAACTAGCAGGCAATCAGTCACAAGCTACGTAAATCAATTAAGACTTATAACATGTAGTCTTTTAAACAAATTTGTGCCGATCAACTCTAGGAAAATCCACTTAATTTTTGTCTTCACAGGTTAATCTTAGGTTCCCCCTCGAAATTTAGCCTTCCACAAAATCAAAGATATGTAATCGCAGAAAAAGTCAGTTTCCAAAACACATACATCTAAAATAATTCTTTTTAAACGATGAAACCAATGGTTTAGGGGAAAGTATTTAAAGTCATAGTGTAGAATCAAGACGACAGTGTTCTGCCCTTCGGCTCATACAATCTCTACACGAATCTACACTTTCTCGTGTGTTCTCCTTAAGCTTAACTCTGACCTCGACTATAACATAGGCAGCACGTGGCCCGATTAAACACGGTGGGAGCTCCCCTGCTGGTATATCCTGCTGGAAGAGTTGCCGGTCTGAACACGACAGCAGGTGCGAACATACAAGGTCCTGGATTGTGAAAAACATACAAAAATAGGATGAAAAGTTCATTAAGGTGTATTCATGATAAGAAATAATACAAATAAACATCCTTTTTGGTGTACTTTACTGAGCGCCTTACACTAGTGTACCACAGTTCATGGTGCCAATGGCATTCCTGAGAACCATCTAGACTCCTTAGGAGTATGCAGCACCGGCAACCACAATGGCACCTAGGAAGCTCCTCAATCATAATAAGATACCTATTGACTCCTGGGTGATGAGAAGCAAATTAAAGTCCTGTCTTGCTCAAAAGGCGTGACCGGGATTCGAGCCCGCACAAGACTCGGCCCCCAGAGCTTGAGTCTGGTACAGAAGAAAGCTAAACCACAAAACAAGACCAGCCAGGAGTTTTAAAATCACCATGGCAGTAGACCCCTTGCAAATGAGGACATGCGATCTTACTGTACATCGTCTGCTAGTTTTTCAAGCAGGGTGTGAACAAATACACACCATACAGTTCTGCACAATATGAATTTGTTTTCTTAATTAAACATACGTTTCTTTTCCAAACTCTATTTATACATCTTTCCTGTTATTTGGCCAAGAGCAACATCATAAGCCTACACAGTTGGAGCTGGCATGTCTCTAAAAATTATGTCCAGACTAGTGTTCATGAATGATTTAATATATGCAGAAATGCTGAATTTTTTTTTACAGAAGTGGTCTGCGTGCACAGAGTGGCATTCAATTGATTGGGCACACGGCCCCGCACTGTGTCTGTTTATGTGACACATAGTAAGCATTGATTCTCAGTGACATTATCCTTAACTAGCATCACAGACATTTATAATTTACATTGCACCTTTTTCACCCGATTGATTTCAGGGTCTCATTATTCCATCCGCCCACCTGTCCCCAAAACAGATCATTTGAGTGTGTGGGGGGGGTGGGGGGGAGTGGGTGCTAATTACAGAGCTATACAGTATAATCCCACACTCTACTTGCCCAACCAACATGTGCATATCCAGGGTCATTTCACAGATCTGCTCAGCAGAAATGTATCGCCAAAGCAAAAACTACCAGGGCACCACCACACAACACACTGTGTTACATACACATCAGCTGCGTGGTACCCCGTTTCTCCCAGGCAAGATTTCTATCTGTACTTAGCAAATTTTTGTGAGCTAAGCAGCTTTATAAAATGGCTGCAGCTCAACTTCATTCACTGCCTGCACCAAGTTTCATAAAACTAGTTACAGAAGTGAGGCGTCATTGCTGACAGAAACGCCTGAATGTAGGATACAAATATCAGGAGGGAAGGTAGGATGATGACAACTCCACCGTTTTATTAACACCTGGGGTTATAAATTTCAAAAAGCTTCTGGGAGCAGTATCCTCAGCGCTAGAGAAGTAGATCAAAGAGCAGGGTTTCTTAAAGGAACATTACAGAATTGGTAAGAAAAAAACTTGTAAAATATACTTTTTGATCACAGATTTACATAAAACTTACACGGTCTAATGATGATGATAGTAGAAAACATCCCTTGAAATATTTCTGTCTGAAATGCCATATTTTATGAGAAATGAATAAACTAATTTCCCGGTTGGAGTTTAACGCTCAGTGAGCGTTTTATTCTTTTGTTGAATCTATATAATTTCATGTAAATGTGTAATCGGTTTTTCACTATTTTCTCATGACCCAGATGGCCGATCGATCTCAAACTTCTACAGGTTTGTCAGTTTATGCAAATGGTGGATTACACAAAGTGCTTACACTGCCAGCAACAGTTTTGTTAGCAAAAACCAATTCTGTAATGTTCCTTTAACATACGAAGAAGATAACAGCTACATTTTCCACCAGGCAGACATAAACAGATCTGAATTCTGATGCAAGTCTGAACTTTCTCATCCGTGTGGGTAGGCTGAAAAAATAAAGTTGCTCAGCAAATTTACTTTTGAAGCAATATAAACTAAACGATTGGCTGGAGATCCATTTCTGCTTGGCAACATTAACCCAAGACCTTCGTCAGTCCCACGATCAAATGAGCACTCGAGTAACATTCAAATTGATTGCATTTTCTCGATGGTGTATCTGCTCTAGCCCCCAGAGGAAATTGTACACGTCTTTTCACAGATCTTGCAAAATCGTTTACAAGTATAGCGCTCTTCCGAACAGGTGCAAAATGTTTGTTCACACGAGAGGAAATGTATTCCAAAAGAAGAAGAAAGTTTGAGGTAAACACTTCTTTTGGCTGTTGGGCATACATATTTCAATTTGAAATAATTATCCCCCACCATCAACAACATCCCCCCCCCTCCAACCACCCCCGCAAAAAATAAATAAATTACGAGACCGATGATGGATATGATAAAATCACAAGAGAGAGAGAGACCCATCACTCATTTTAAATTCATGATTTTTTTTTTTTTTTTTAATAACAATCTGGTTTTGACGGTGAACAAATGTTGGGAGTACCATTTTGCCCCCAAAAGAAAAATGTCATCGATCCGTCTGGTGTGATGACACACGAATGTTGAGTCTCAAAACATAGCAATTGAATTCTAAGACCACCTTGACTTCTTTATTGAGTGGCATCCACTGCCTGCAACGTGTTGGGAAATCCACTCTCCAATTAATATAGATTACCGACTATAGAGGGGGCGTCAGGTGGATATTAGAACAAAACAAACTGTTTCTACGTATAGCTTTCTACGATGGGACCTCCGCGGTTAATGTATGGGTAGCCACGCACTATTGGCCCAGGGTGAAATTGAATATCAGATGGTAATTATAACCAGGGGGTGGGGGGACTTTCTGGAGGGGCGTTCTTAAGAGGTGCTTTGGGGTGTCGCCCAGCGCAGGTGGATGGTCCAAAGCATTGAATGCTTTTTAAGTATAACGTCATTACAGTTGAACGAATGCTCTGCCGGCAGTTAATGTTAACCCTGTTGCAACTTAAAAGAGTTGACCTTTGCTTTCTGTAAACAAGAACTTCTTTCCAGTTTTCAGGAATCCAAAACCAAGAACGGGATATATTGACTTAAAGTTCATGTGGATCTATGATCTTTTTAACCTTTTAGCATGCATAACACCAGCGGCTGCCCTGCCTAGTACTCTACATATCCCCCGCAACTGCTCAAGTTAGATACGTTGTATGCGATTACAAAGCAGCACAGGGCTGTAGATAGAGCGCGATTAAAAGATGACACTAGTCTAAAATTAGTAGATGGTCCCCATAAGAAAAAAATTAGCACTGTCCACCTCCTAAGGTTCGAAGATCGGAAGTCCTGGGCTCGATTTCACAAAGAGTTCAGACTGATCGTAACTGCAAATCCATCGCAGTTGCTTATCAAAGAGTGATGTCACAATACAAATCACTATGGTAATACTGATAACTCATCTTAAGATGAACCTTAGTGCTTTGTGAAATCGACCCCTGACCCAACATACGTGCGACACAATGAATAGCTGTTTTTTTTCTGTGTGTGTACAGACCGTATTTATGTAGCATTATACTTTACGTACAATGTACACAATAATAGCGACCGCCCAATTGATTCCCAACAAACTTACAGGTGTTTTTAGGAGTAAATGACTCTATGTTTAATTGTGTGTGAGTGCTAAAGGGTTAAACAAAATGAACACCAGGTAGTAAAAAATACCTGGAAAATATTTCAGTATTAAAATGTCGGCAGTGGTGCACATTCTACATGTACATGTACATGGCTTGATTTGGCAAAAGTTAAACCATAATAACCTTTTTGATTAATTGCATGTTGCAGTTAACTTCCTCACTCTTGGCCAACTTTGAAATTGATGCAATTAAGCTGAAACTATAATCTTCTAAAATTTTCTGTGCACAAGTTAACGGAAACCCTGCCACAGCGCACCAACATCACACAGCACCAATTGGCCGGTCACCCTGTGAAGGTTTTTTTCTATGCTGAGTGGATTTCCACGCTTAACATCTTTTAATGAATTAGGACACACCACACGCCAACCGACCGGCTTATTATAAAAGCTTATAGTACATGACGCAACCATCAAATGATGACATCAGCTTCATGAGATTTACTGACATCCAAGATTTTGACGGTTATAAAAGGCTCACGATCACAATCATGCTCTGTTTATCTCACCACAGGCCAACTTACCACTGTCGGCAGAAAAGACCCCTTCACTGTATCCGCTGATAGCTGTGGGTAACACTGACCAAAGGGTCTATAAAAAAAACAGAAACACACAAATGTTTCTTTGTTTAACATCCCTAAAGTTTGTTTTCAATATAAACAACCAATACCTAATAATTTTGTCAAATCCAAATGCTTTTCACCACGAAGAAAAAAAGGAAGAAGAGCCCACAGCAGTCCCCGTGCAATAACTTATGGAGTCGACGAACCAAACGCCAAGGGTGATAACTGAGCAGAAAATGAAATAAAGCCCCCACAATTTGAGAATCCGGTACCCCTGGTGATTGTATGTCAATACTGTCAGCAGGTCATACCCGTCACTGGAGGGTAAAGATTTGCATACAGAATGGAAAATTGAAAGCGGAAAAAGAAAAAACCGTCTCATCACCATTACGGCCGAGCCCTGGATGTCCAAGATAGAGACCAAGACTGAGATTGAAAGGGGACAAGAAGGTCCAATAGGGCCTAGACCTAAGGCCTTTTCCAAATCTAAGCTCGGACTCCGGGCTCTGTCATTAATTTTGGAGCAGTGTGCAATGTTGCACGGTGCTTCAGTACCAAACAGAGTCTGGAGCCTGGAGCCTAAGCCGAGGTTTGGAAAAGGCCCCTGGAGATCCCGTGATAGACAGAGACACTTCGTGTTGACGTTTTCTTGAAATGAAGATTGAAAAAAAAAACAAGTGCACGTATTAAAGATTGACATTCATCAAATGTTGCATGTTGATTTGACAGTCAACAAGCAACACTCCTTTTCCCTTTTAATGGACATTTTGCAAGTGATGTCATTTCAGTAGGGCGCCCTCGGCTAGAGGTACAAAGAAGGCTGTTCATTGTGTGCAGCACATACATACATGTACTAGTTTTTCAATGTTTCATCATTGTATATGTTGTTTCACCTCTAACATGGCAGCGTGATGACGTCATCGCATTAAGGTCTATACCAAACCTCATTCATATTGGGTGCATTTGAGCAGCTTCCCAAATGAATCCCAATTTGCAAGCTCTCCCTGTACGACCATACCCCTTCTCGTTTGAGTCAGATGGGACAATGCTCACATAGTTATTTAATTTTCACCAAAAATAATAACAAAAATACAGTTTATGGGGCAAGTTTGTTTTCATAATTCAGGCATGCAACTGTAATTTCACCAAAAAAGAGGAAATTACAAAATTTCAATGATTTTGTACCATATTTTTCAATTTGGAATGGCAACACTGAGAATGAAAAAAGAGGAAATCAGCTGATCCGAGGAAAAGTTGCATGCCTGATAATTAAATGCCAATTTTCTTTTATTTGAAATTTAGTGATTACGACTACCAACAATTTCTAAAGTACCGTTTTCAAAAAGGCTGTCATGATTATTTTACAATAACTATTTTAGCATTGCTGACACCACCATCTTCATGAGTTAGGGTTGTGGTGGCTGACTCAATCAAACCACTAGTGTGATGAATATTTTTTCCCTTCTTTCTGGTCTCAGTTAAAAGACAAAAAATGTCAAGAACTGACCAGTTTGAAATTAAGAATGAAGCTATCACGTGATGGAATACAAAACCAAGACCAAAGTCTTGACACGAGTCCAATGAATCGCTACTCACCTGAGTAGAGCGGCTATATGCGCGATGGTCAGATCCCTGGCCTTGCGTAGCCTCCGTCGCACCAATTCAAATCCATCATAGCTACCAAAGTAGTTAATGGACTGAGCCAACACTGAAGTCTGCAAAGCAACAGAATATGTTGAAGTTACTGCTTTGGTAGACTGGAATGCTCTTTGATAAAACATTTTTACAGGGCTTTAAACACAACAATGGGAGTCATTGCTGACAACAAAGTATGACACTTGGATCCAGATCTTGGGAAGTATGTTGAAATGACAACATTTCTGCCTTTTGGTAAAACCTTTGAAGTTATAGATTTCGTG
The DNA here is from genome assembly GCA_032158295.1 of Pycnopodia helianthoides. Taxonomy (NCBI): domain Eukaryota; kingdom Metazoa; phylum Echinodermata; class Asteroidea; order Forcipulatida; family Asteriidae; genus Pycnopodia; species Pycnopodia helianthoides. Next base: position 18,163,618 of record CM063250.1, on the reverse strand, counting down.
GAGCACTGGGAACGATCTTCACATTGCTAGAGAAGTTGATCAAAGAGCAGAATTATGTCTGAAGAAAATCACAGCTTGATTTGGTTTACGAGCCAGATTTAATACGTCTGAATTTAGATTAAGGTCTGAAATTTCTCATCTCTGTACACAAAACATTTCAAAAGAAAAATGGTATCGGGATTAAAATCTGTCAGCATCTGGTGCTTGAACATCTAAACCTCTTTTCAAATCCCTCTATTTTTGTTCATTTGTACACCCGGTTGAAGGGAAGCAAACAACTGGCAAGGTGTCATGCCCCAGAGGACACTAGCACCAGGGCCCAATTTCATAGAGCTGCTAAAGCAGAAAGTGTTGCTTAACAATTGCCTGCTAAGCAGAAGTGAGCAGGATATCTGTGGTATGGTAGTTTGGCTGGTAACCTTATTCTGGTAAGCATAATTTTGTTGTGCATAGCTAATTTTTGTGCTTGAACAGCTCTATGAAATTGGGCCCAGTTACAAGCACAGCTAGCACATCCTGACAACGATCGACCAACATAAGTCAACCACTGTGTAGGAGAGAACTGAGCCCCAAATACACTCAACTCAAGGATGTTACATTATAATGACATCGATGACGTCACGTTATCCAACCCATCAACACAAAATTGATGTGCCGCACCAGTGCACCAGTGTCCGTTAGCGATGTCGAAAGCAATAATTGTAGTTCTTAATGACCATGATGACATCATCAATCAAATCATCTTCTTCGTCAGCACCTACCTTGGAGTACGTCGACCGGGAAGACCAAGTCTCCAGCCTGTTGAAGCTGAAAACGAGAAGAATCGACAACGTGAACCCTGCGGCAATTTTCTCCACGAGGAAACCCACCGCCTCCGATAAACCAAAACCAAAACAACCCTGTTTTCTTTGGGGATTTCAAAAAAATTACTTTGCACAGAAAACAAATTACATCCTCCTCATTAGTTGGTGGCTTGCTTCCACACGATTTGGGCTTAATTACATTTGTCATCTCGCTTGTGTGTGCGTGTTTTGTCAGTCTCTTGCTGCTGTTTTTTATTTCTGCTGTTCAGTTTCTAAAATTCTTTTCGGTCTTGTTTCTTGCTCCTTTTCTTTGTGCTTACCATGTGCGAGGTACATGTAACATACACTGTACCTGTGGGTAGCAGTAGTTTATTTTCCTTCAGCGACCCCTGACCCACATATCATCTTTTTACATTGTCTTAACACATGTCGATTTGTGTGCACAAACATGTGTATGATTTTTGTGGCCCCCTTCTTTCATTTACAGTCTTATTGTTTATCCATTGATTTACTTTCTTTGCTTTCCATCCTGTTTTCTTGATTGTTGATTTGTATAACGTGCTTTTTCATTCTGTATTGTTTTGGCCACATAACTTATAATAACAATAACAATAATGTTAATAATGAATCTATTGTAGACCATGCTGGTCTCCTAAATGTCTCCTTTGACAGACGGGTAATGTTTAGGCAAGGCTGTATGTGAATTGGTGGCAACAGCTCTGGCAGGGCCCAATTTCATAGAGCTGCTTAAGCACAAAAAGTAGCTAAGCACAACAAAATTGTGGTTACCAGCCAAACTGCCACGCCACATGTACAATTTGTGACTGGTATCCTGCTCATTTCTGCTTAGCAGAAAATTGTTAAGCAATTTTGTCTGCTTAAGCAGCTCTATGAAATTGGACCCTGGATGCTGCTGGATCCTGGAACGCTGTGTCATCATGCATTGCTAAATCTGCCAACTCAGATACAGCCTATGTTAACCCTTGACCCACCAAATGCAACAGTTGGTAAAGATTGTTGTATTTTCTTTCATTTAGCAGTCAACTAAAATGCCATACGCTGTCACATTGTGACAAGCATGAAACAACAGGTAAGCGTGTACATGCCATGTGGCCCTTTAGCAACAGTTGTCATGGTTGTAGCCGTAGCTAAATGCCCCATTTTCAAATATGGCCTATAAGATGTCAACCCTTGACCTACCAAATGCAACAGTTGGCAAAGATTTATGTTTTTTATTTGCATTAAGCAGTCAACTAAAATCCCATACTCTGTTGCATTGTGGTAAGCGTGTAACAACAGGTAAGCCTGTACAAGCAGCGTCGCCTAAAATTCGCACTATATTGTAACAAAACACAGGGACATTGACTCACAAAATGGCGCAACCAAGACTTCGGTGATGATGACACGAAGTAAATTGAGTCAATTGGTTATTTAGCAGGTTGACTGACCAGTGCCAACCAATGCAACAGGTCTGTTGCATTTTGACTGCATTCAGCAGGGTGCCTAGAAAACACCTAACGGTGGTTGCTTAAATGTTCGTACCTGATCTTAGGGTTGAAGACGACAGAGAGGGCAGTCAAAGACTCCAGGGAGCAGACTTTGCCCTGTAGCCTCAAGATGCACACCTCAAGGATCTGCTCTAGTCTTGACAGAAGACACACCTGCATGTAGGAAAATAGAGTATACTTTTCAACCGGTTTGAACTGATAATTGACAGAAGAGCATGAGTCTTCACCATAATCTGCTTCTCTTCACTCAGGTGTACAGTATAAATGGAGACCTATGAGGGTCAAGACACCCTTTAGAGCTCATTAGCTGCTTGAAGTTGTAGGCACCCAAAAGAGCGTAGTTCCAGGGACTGGAGGTTTAAAAAGAGCAAGAAGCATTACCATAATTTGCTTCCCTCCACCCAGGTGTCCAAATAGGGGTCTGTGAAGATAATGCTCATTAGCTCATTCAGGTTGTACAGTGTATGCTCCCTTGGGAGTCTACGGGTAATTCTTGGGGTGGTTGAAGAAATGCTTCAGCTTCTTCACCATAAATTGCTTCCCTCCACCCTGGTGTATAATGAGGGACCTGTTAAGCCAAGACGGTACTGTGTTTAGTTGAACCTTGGGGTTCATTAGCTGCTGAGGTCTATGATCAACAAATGATTTGCATTTCGCGTCAAAAGTCATTCTGGTTTTAAACCAATTTAAACACTCCTTCTGTGTGCATCCTCTAACTTGCCACAACAATCTCCCCTATGGTACGCACACAATGGTGTCCTATCCCCATACCACTCTGCTGTTCTTTTCGTGTACTTGTGTGTGTGATCAATCAGTGCCACAGATTGCCACGACATAAATTGACCGAGGCTGGCAGCCTCATCTCTTCCGACAGTGCCCTCGATTCAAACGCAACTGAGCCCAGCTGGTGGCTTCTCCAGTTGACCACTCTCATTGAAGCACCTTGGGCAGTGGCTCTACTCTGTGACAGTGTAGTATGGGGTGATTGTTTCAAGAAAAGATGCTGATAGCAGGAGGCTTTTAAGTGAGTCGATGTCAATTTACTTTTATCCATCAACAGAGTAATGCAGCTAAGTTCTCAAAATATAATTGTTTGCAATTTAAAATCAGATTCTTTGAAGCACCAACACAGGGGTTTTTCCCAAGATCATTAAGATTTAAACTACTCTCTCCAACCAATGTACTTCCCGGCTATGGACCCCCACAAAAACAGCGGGATAATATACTTTTTAACAAATCTGATCATTCTTTTCCTGAAAACAGATTGTTTGTGTCCACTAACCAAACGACGAACAATTTCTACCAAGAAGGAAAAAGTCAAAATGCTCCATTGTAAATCTTTCTCTACCTCGAGTTCTGTTTCTTGGAGTTTACACTGGATCGAGCCGCCTTCCAGCTCTGCCCCGAGTCTCTTGACCACCTCACACAAGAGGGCATCTAAGGCCTTCTGGTCCTTGGATACACTGGCACTTTGATCTGTAATAAGGGGGAAGAGAAAACCAAATCTTAATTAATGAACACCCTTCAGGTCTTGAAAGTCATGACTGGACAACAGCTCTTGCAGCTAAGAACTTTCACTGCATCCAAAAACAAATTCAAAAGACCTCAAATAGGCCTATCGCTTAATTTTTAAGGATACGATGAACTTTAAGGAGGAGCTATGTTCGGAATTGAGAGTGTTTTAGATAATTAGTTAGTCTTATAAAACATTATTTTGGGGGAAAAAAACACTAGACTGCAGGACTTGTTTTGTGTTGAAGTTACACGCCACTGGTCCAGTGATGGACCCAATTTCATAGAGCTGCTTAAGCAGACAACTTAGCTTTAAACAATTTTGCACTTAACAAAAATTAGTAGGATACCAGTCAAAGATGATGCATGTGACATGATATGATGGCTTGAAACCTTATTCTGGTAATCTTAATCTTGTTGTGCTTACAGTGTTCAGCTGCTTTTTGTGCTTTACAGCAATTCTCTGAAATTGGACCCTGCCTTTTTAAAAGCATAATGGGCTGTACACCAACTTGTGGCAAAATGCATTCCAGAAAAACACTGATTGTAATCAACAGAGATGCTCATAATTATAAGCATTTAAAAAATAATAAAGAAAAAAGCATTGCTGTACCTTTTTAGCACAAGTCATTATTATTATATTATTTGGGGGGCTGATAACTTTAACTCTTGTCATTTAAGTTAAAAGCTACTGAAAAGACTCAAAGTCTCTTAAGTCGGGATTTTCTTGTCCATGCGTCCTGCCTGAAGGAAGGCTGGATCACTTAGGCAGATTAAAAAGGCTTCCTGGGTTTCTTCGGTAACGAATCCAAAGTCACGTGTAATTCTCAGGATTACGTGTACAAATGTTGACTTTATTTCTTGGGCAATCATTAAAAGTGCACACCCAGTCAACATCGCAAATTGCATGTGTATAAACCCTTCCGATTGTGTTGCTCAGTCCTTCAGTCCGCGATAAGCGCATTAAGGACAAATCTTTCAATGCATTATTTTCTTTACAGTCACTTGCTCTTTCTTTCAAAAGGCAGCGCTGTATAATGTAACTTCATGCATGATGAAACCCTGTCAACCAACAGACTACTCAGTCAATGCATTCCTATAATACACGTGTACCCACTACATGTACATGTACTCATGTACATCTTTATCTCATTACAGTGCAGCCGCCCTGTGCTTCTTCAACTCATGTACACATCACAAAGAAGCTGTAACTCGAAAGGCCCCCAAAATGGTCTGGCCTCCGTTGAATGAGTGTGAATACTACATGTACATGTACAAGCAACAGTACACAAGTTCATAGCGGATCAAAAAAAAATGTGCAGTCTTGAATGACTCAAATGCATGTGGGTAAAAATCTAACTGAGTGTTAGTACATGTTGTACACCTCTGTACACCACGTATGTTACATTGCCAAATACGTTACATTGCCAAAAGATGTCTGCAACAGCACCATTGTGTACAAACACGTGCGTATGTGTACAAACACGTGCGTACATAAAGTGTACATTAAAAAGCAATTTTATTTGAGATACATGGATACTTTTTTCCGTTGTTCAAAATGTTGTCTTTTTAACTAAACATTACAGTGGAACCACACACACAAAACTGACATTGTCTCTACATAATTCATGTCAAATACCAACAGATGAAGAGCAGTGTGCAATGTTGCTTACGTACACATAGCCCAAAAAGTATGAGACCACTTATCAAATGCAAATAATGTGCAATTTCATTTAACTCACTGCAGATTCCCAGCTGCCTCAAGAAAACGGGGGCAATTTAAACAGTTCCAACATATCCAAGCCCTTTTTTTCATTAAGGTGCAAGACTTTTGACTATGTACGTGCACATATCAGGGACGATGAGACGCTGTCTGAAAATGAAAAATTCCTGAAAATTGGATTATCACAATTTCCTCTTGGCGTGGAAAACGATCGCTCCCTGAATGTACAGGTTGTTACATTGTGGCGGCTTATTTACAGACTGTCTGCATCATTTCAGATAGATGTAGCTGAAGAAGGTATGGTCATAACAATTAGGGCCAAGTCTTTTCATATCTGTGATGGCAAGATCGAATATCCCATTTCAAGAAAACCTGAAGGTGCAGGGAGATCAGTGTGACAAATCCTGACAATCCACATGCCTGACATAATGTACAAAATGTCTACCTCCTCCCCACCTACATGTAGATTTAGTTACATTTATTTGAATGCAAGTACAGAAATTTCCATCACAATAAAGGTAATTTTTTATTCGCCCATTACTGACTGCTCGTCCCCCATCTCTAGATCTGTACATGCTGCACTGCAATGTACATGTACCTCTATGGTACAAAACCTCCTGCCCAATCAAAGTGATGTCATATATACAAACAAGTGCTAACATTTTCTTCACACAAGCAGCAGTGATTGCAAGTGACACATCGGCATGTACGGCTAATTGCCTTCTATAAAGGGTATGGGTAACATTGAAATGTAAATGCTCACAGATAATTTACATAGTACAGATGGTAATCTTCCCTAGACCTTTTTTTCGCCTGTGAATGCTATACTTTTTAAGAAATTAGTAAAACAATTACATGTAGATGTGATCTCACGAGTCCAAAACCTCTTGTAATCTGTGACATCACATGTTTAATATTCTCAAATCCCATTTTTGTACACATGCATGTATTGGCTCGTACAATTTTCTGTTTTTGTATTAATGAATCTTTGGAATTGCTGGGCACCGTTGATAAAACTGTGTTCCACCATGAAGGCTTTTTCTTAGGATAAACAAGAAATCAAAAGAATCAAATGAATATAAAGAGCCACAGAGCCTGGACTCCCAATTTGTACACAGGTCAATGGAAGAAAAACATCAATAAATTTCATGGTGAATGCACAGAATCCATTTTGGATATGATGAAAGAGGGCACATCTCAAAACTTGTTCATCCGTCGTCTTTTACAATTCTTGGTAGTTACAATTACATTTAAAGGAACATTACAGAATTGGTTTTTGCTAACAAAACAGTTGCTGGCAGTGTAAACACTTTATGTAATCCACCGTCTACATAAACTGACAAACCTGTAGAAGTTTGAGATCGATCGGCCATCTGGGTCATGAGAAAATAGTGAAAAACCGATTACACATTTGCATGTAGATTCAGCAAATGAATAAAACGCTCACTGAGCGATAAACCCCAATCGGAAAATTGGTTTATTCTTTTCTCATCAAATATGGCATTTCAGACAGAAATACTTCAAGGGCTGTTTTCTACTATCATCATCATTAGACCATGTAAGTTTTATGTAAATCTGTGATCAAAAAGTATATTTTACAAGTTTTGTTCTTACCAATTCTGTAATGTTCCTTTAACCCTAACAGACTAGACCCTTGGGTAAACATACTGCCCAAATCCTTCAATATCCTTCGGATTAAAGTGGTAATAAACCTAAAGTGCCCAAATCCTTCAATATCCTTCAACTTATTGTAAGTATACATATTAGTCCAATCCTTCAAAATCCTTTTGAGACAGAAGTTAGGGAGTCAAAAAATGTCAAAAAAGCCCAAAACCTTCAGAATACTATTTTGGCTAAGCTGCATAATACATAAAACCTTCAAAATCCTCCTATGTAAAAACAGCCCGGTAGCGCAAGTCCTGCGAAATCCTACCCTAACAAAAACTCGTTTTAGCCCAAAGCCTTGGAAATCCTCCTGTGTTGCAGATCCCTAATAGCCCAAATCCTTCACAATCCTGCACTTTGGTAATGAGGATATTGTAGGACTTGGGTTCTTTAGGGTTAAGTAAGATACAGAGATGTAAAATCTTCTCAAATCACCAATATAGTGCATCTTGCCTTCCGGGAAGTGCCAAGGAGTGCGCCACTTCCCTTCTTTTTCGTAAACAAGGACAACTAAGTAAGACATGCCAATCGGTCTGATAAATTCATTCTTGCTAATTAATGTACGTCTTGTATTTTACATGTAGATGTCTTCATGTTTTTTAAGATTTCAAAAATTAAGTTAACTTCCCAACCTTTGATGATTCAAATGTCACAAGAAATGGCTCTCAATGAATTATTAAGTGCATAACATTTTGTTGTTTTTCTTGCTAATATCGAATTGTTTACATCGTTAATGATCTCTTTTTTACAGCGTACTGTTTTCTTGTGTCATGTTTATATTGGTTTTGTTTGTTCTCTTTTTAAGGTTTTTGATACATGTACAATTTATTAATGTAACTTTTGATGTGGTCTGACCACATGTCAGCTGTTGGCTGCGATGGTTGAATACTTAAAAACAATACCATTTCAAATCTCATCAAATTAAACCTAAACAAGTTACAGTTTACAGGTATTAAGAAATGTTCTTTACCTCAAGATAACAACCACCAGAGTTTTTGGGGCTTGATCAAGTAATCAACAAAATACCTGCAGCATCTTGAAAACTTTGGAATTATCATAATCTAAATTATGTAACTAATCCCATTTCTATGAAAATTAAATGACCTAATTTGTATTTAAAGTTTTATTGTTCAGCTGTCAGGGGTGAGAGTCATTGCTGACAAAAAGGTCTGAAACTAAGAACCTTATTTTAGGGGTATGTTGAAATGATGGCATTTCCAGCTTTTGTTAACCCCTGGGGCTTAGATTTCACAGGGCTTTTTTTTTTTAGGAAAAGTGTCCTCAGAACTAGAGAAGTAGATCAAAGAGAAAGCTTTCTTCACATGTGGACAAAATAACTGGCAGGCTGACTCAAAAAGCCTGCATTCTGGTAAGAGTCTTACATTTCTCATCCTTGTATTGTGTAACTGTAAGGTCTTGTGCAGGCTTTCCCCTTGAATTCATCACAGATAACATATTCATAAGCCGCCACGTTTCATCTTTACTCCCTCACATTCTGTCACCTCCCATCCCCCGGACCGAGGCATTTTCTTTCACTCCCCACTCCGTCGTTTCCTGAGATTGTGGGGGAATATCATGCCTGCCCTAATCAGGGGAACGCCGCGGTGCTCTGTCCTCTACGTTCATTTAGCCTGCGCACAAAATCAAATATTTCCTCCACTGTATTGAATAGCTTGGAGTGCCACATTTCAGCGCTCCTCTTTCATTGCCATTCTTTATGTGTCAGGATATGTACAGTATCCTATTTGAAGGCATATATCAAGTGTTTCCTTCTTAAAATTACGCCTTGGATAGAGTATTACGGATTAATGGCGGATTAATCTCACTAATTAAACAATAGTAATGATAATCATGTATAAAAGTACTGATTATACTTCAGTATTCTTTGGCCAACAGTCACAAATTTCATAATTTATTTGTTCTTTAGTGAGGGGTGCTAGGACGGACCCCAATGATGATGTCACTCCTCATCATCAACCCCAAAAAGATCAACAGAACATACAATGTACATGTACGTGCAAATTGCTCTGCTACATTGTGTTCCGGTGAACCTGTGCCAGCTACACACGTAGGCGATTAAAAATGTAGCCACATCCCTAACTGCAAATAAAGTGCACTTTGATGCATGCATGTATAGTTCAAAAGTACACAGTGCTAATGTCATTTTTGAGGCACTAATTTCCCCCCATAGAGCACTATGGATCAATATCATTATTTCACTCCAGTTCCTCCATAGACAATTCTCCGTAATTTTTTTAAATGCCTGCTTTGTTTTCATCTTTTTCCTTTACCATGTTTACTGCGTACGATTTGCAAATTATTCATGGACAAAAATCTGGGATTTGTAATGTATAACCTTACAATAGACCAAGACAAAACAAAAATGTACATGTACATCCATAACCTGTCATCTGGTCATAATCTAGCACCACTGCACAATACAACTTGGATGTTGTACTTTGCGTGTACATACATGTACACAGTGGTGTCTGTCAGCAGACTGCACTTTGCTGTTTTGAAGATACTGCCCTAACCGAGTCAAAAATCTTACAAAATAACTTTCAAAAGCTCTTTTGAGATTTCAATGCACAAGTTCCACTGAAGTTAAACATTGCTGAAGTTAAACATTGCAGTGTACAAAAAATAATTAACAATTAAATTTTGGCAAATTGAGTACAAAATTACATTAAACATTTGTGTACACGTACATGTACGAGTATTATAATTCATAATTGTAATGCAATACAAAGTCTGCATACATGTACACACTATAAAAAACAAAACAAGTGAAACTGAAGAGCAGGCGATACAGCTGTACGTGGGATAGAGCACCCCCCCCCCCCAAAAAAAAAATATATATATATATATATAACAATAATAATAAAAAATAGAAAAGATTTAAGATATTTTCTTGTGTACATTCTAATAGCCAATGCGCATGATCGGCAAGCGAAGGACTCTGGGTGAAATCCGAGTCCAAGCGACACCGGCAACCATCATGCCGCGCTAATTTTGAAGTAATTCGATACACAACTAATGTATAAACCTGGCATAGTTACATGTAAACTACATGTAAAGCATGGGGTCCATCTTGGCAGCTTGAATTTTATTTTGACTGTCCTACATGTAGGTTTCCCAAGAAGGAATGCATCGCGAATATTTTAAAGATAATTTGGGGTTGATTTGAACCAAACAAAATTGACTAGTGCGGGATTTGAACCAACAACCTCCGGATTGCCCCCAAAAAAGTAAATGTACAAATACATACATTGTATCAGGGATGAGATTTGATGAATTTTAAACATTCCTAAAATTGGCGTCCTCCCTTGCTCTGGACCCAGAACCTCCCAGGCCGGCTATGTTATAATTTAGGAGGTTTACAGACTCTCAGCATCATCGGACAAATATAAAACTACAGGTTGGGACACAATGTGGACTACATGTACTTCTTTCTCCCTTTGGTAACTGCGGCTTCACTTCTTTCAAGAAAATTTCAAGCCTCGAGGAGGTTATGAGAAAATCACAAAATCAGGGAAAATTCCTGAAAATCACAAGCCCGAAGTATGTTTTAAAAAAATAATAAGCAGGTGTGGTAAATGGGGTCGACCTGGCATGATGTGCTGTACAGAAATTATCACAGGGTAAGTAATTGGACACTTCAAAGTAAAATTTAGAAACCATGCCATTAGAACCGTCCTATTGTACATGAGGCTCAATACCTTGCCTTTACCTTCAAGAACTCGGCGATACCACCTTGCAGTCATGCGCTAACGTATACATGAGTGTCATTAATTTTCTAAGCCGATAGAATGACACATGAATGAAGAAAGGTCTGCATAAATCTCATAATGAGAATAGAGCGTCAAGTAAGGTGCAACAGCTTTCATCTCAGGTGGCAAAATAAGATGAAAAAAGGGCTGAAAACACCCTGCGCAATATTACACCACTATCACAATATGGCCCCGGGGTCGCCACGGGGAAATCCAATGCGACACTTTTTGTCCTTCCATCTCCTCTCACTCTCCGTCGTCTTTTTCTTCCTTTGAGTTGGGGGACACAGGGCGGGATGGAAATCATAATTGAAGGCAGGATGGTTTTTTAATGGGAAAAGCGCCATCTTTGCGAATCCGGGCGCCGCCTGGTGAGAATTTATCTTGGCAGACCTTTGTGAAGCGAATTATTAAAAACGTAGATGAAAAATACCCTCTAAGTGCACTTTGGGAGATTGGTTGTATTGACTAGGCTTGGACTGGAGGCCAGAATGTTGAAGATACAACATGTGGGTGTTATATAACACCCAAGTATACATCCTTGTCATTTGATTGGAGGATTGCTGGTCATGCGACATTCATTATTCAAACCATTGCATGGCCTCCTGTCATAAACCGTCCGATTGACAATTGCTCGCTAGACCACACTCACGAGTGCACGCGTTATATACAGCAGTGCAAAGCGCCCTCGTAGTGGATGCCAGAACACAATCTGGTACGCTTTATTTATAGCTTTTTCCTACTACTGATGAGAAAAAAATCTACTTCGAATGTGGTAGCCTGTAAAACATGATGAATGCTTTGCATAATTTGTACAATGCGGAGAATAATTCGTTCACTTTGTTTGAAAATGGAATCCTTCCAGCTTTCAACTCATGAAATCTCACCATAAACTCAATCAAGAATTACATGTATGAAGATGATCAGATTAGGGTTGGGACGTTTTTAACTGTAAAACGGTTTAGATGATTTAACCGTAAACAAACTTTGAAATTAGTTTTCAAATTTCGTTAACAGTTAAACGAAGCCCACAGTAAAACAAAAATGAGACCGTTCCTTTCTTAAGAATATTAGCCCAAGACATTATCCTGGGAGAATAACTGACATCCCTGTTGGTGAAATGTTTCTTATCTTAATCCCCTCCCCTACAAATGTAATACATAATTTTTCTATCCCCAACTACTTTTTATACTTTTTGCTCTGTACCCTAGTACCCCACTGTGGTTTGTGGTTTTACATGTGTGATTGTAAAGACTCGGTTACAGTGTTCTAATTTAATTCCCAGAAAGTGTGTTGACATCTGCTGCTTTTACACATGGGCTCATCTCATGTAGTTCGAAACGGAAGTCACAGGTTCTGTTTAACCATTCAGGGAAATAAACGTAAAGGCACAACTGTAGAGCAGATGATTGGTTATGTCAGTCTCCATATACACGTACAGACTTTAAGACTAGATGTTTATCCATAATTCCTCAAAGACACTTCAAAATGAACTATACATGTTTTTTGACTGACGCAATCGAAATAAGCCAACATGCACACGTGCCAAAGTGCCTGACAAAAAACATGAACGGTTTTTCGTTGTTTAAGTCACTCAAACCTGATGAAATATTCACAGGTAGTTTGAAAGGTGTCTCATGGAAACTAGAGGGTACTGTGAGCATCAAGGCTATGTAATTCAGGGCTCGCATTTGGCATGGGGGGGGGGGGGGAATCCCCAACGCATTGCCTGTCGTACATGTACATGTACATGCATGACATGTACGCTGTACATGCACATTTTGCAATGTGGCTACACACTTTTTCTGGACCACAATTTATTTTAACAAGACTGGAACCAAAATAAGAATAAAAAGAAAATGTCCACAAAGCTCAACATACATGTAAAAACTGTTTTTATTTGACTGTGCACAAACAAGAGAAGATTTACCTCAATTTGTCTTACGGGTACAACTTTGATACTTACATGTAACAGAATTGAAAGTCAACGTTCGAACATGTATACTTTTTTTTAACAGGGATAATATTTAGGAGAAAGACTCTTTGAGACAAAACCTGCTGGGGTCGAAACGTGATGTCATTAGCAATTTGTTTGCAGTATTCAATTGAAAAACACAAGACTGCCGGACTTGTCCGGTTGTGAAATTAATGGCCACAAGCTAAAAGTACTGGCCTTGGGCCTGCATAAATGGCATCCAGTGTTTTTAGCACCGACTCAGCTCTTACACACATGTTTACTTTGCCTTCAAGTTTTTATGTTCTTGTAACATAAACTGTAATATTTTTGACCTCAGGGAAATTAATTTATATGCAGCATTGTTGACTCAAATCAGTGACTTGGGCTCGATTCTGCAACTTACCAAGTTTGCGAGCCTTGACTTGACATGGAAAAAAATTACATGTAGAGTTGACTTGAACTGAGCAAAAACTACTTAAGACTTGACTTGACATGGGCAAAGTTAACTTTTGACTTGACTTGACTGGTGAGTTGCATGACTTGAGCAAAAATTACAAGCACCGTTTACTTGACTTGAGCAAAAATGACTTAGTGAGTTGACTTGACTTTACCAGGGTTCTACCCAGGATTTCTTTAGTGGTGGAAAAATGTTTCCCTGGAAACCATTGCGAGATGGATCAGTTACACAGTAGATCATATAAATCGACTCAAACCAAAGAAGTGCTCAAGATTCATGGCTTTGGATACCATTTTTACTGGTAAATACCAAATTTGATATTTCGTTGAAAACCTTTGAAAGGAAACTGCCAGTGGAATTTAAATTTGGAAAATGTGTGGTGGTCGGAAACAGAGAACATTCTGCCAGTGGTGGTTGGGGAATCCTGAGTGCCGGGCAGGTTTTCCGGCACCGACCATTGTGGGCAGAACCCTTGACTGGACTAGAAAGAAAATGACTTACGACTTACCTTGACTCAAGTCCCACAAAAATTACTTGCGACTTGACTTGACATGGAAAATAATTAATGTACTACATTTGTAGGTTACAACACTTAAGAAATAAGCATGGCACTTTTGACTAACGCTACTGGTGATAACAAAGAACATTGTCTGGAAAACTACAAGTGTGACCCAATCAGGAAAAACACTGGCACTGGATGGGAAAAACAATGGAAAACGCTACCAGGAAGTTCCCCAATTATGAAAACAATTTTATGGCCGAGTATGTCAATAAACATGATAAACACAATAATTGGGCAGGAAACTAGCCAAAAACAATTGTCTGTTTTGCTTCACTTTTTTTGTACATGTTTAGCCATGTTAAACAAGTTTCCATCTTGTATACATTGTATTTAAGGCCTCTTGATGTTATTGTTGTACCTGTACATGTATGTAAAATTGTAATCTGCCAGACATTGAATAAATGTCCATTGAATTAAAGCGAATTGAATTGCAGAATAATGTGCATAAAATGTACACATTCTTACATAATCTGTGTTTTATGAACAGGTAAAACATTACTAAAATACCGAGCAATGTTTATTTTAAATTAAAACTTGAAGACACAACTTGTTTGTTTCTGATAGTGTCTTAGCCAGGGTACACAGCGTGCACATTGTGCACAGTACAAATGTGTACATGAAATCACTGAGGTTTCGTGAGCTGTTCACCCACATACATTGTTGTACATGTACAACACTATAGTCTAGATGGGTCAACTACATGCACATTGTACATTGTACATCATGTACATGTATGCGCATGTAATTGCACAAATGTTGTCGTTCCATTTTGTGTAAAAACTACATGTTTACATACATTAACCTATTACATGTACCCTGTATTCACTGTACAAGTTGTACATGTATGCACGCTGTTCCTAAACTTAAAGGCCCTGTACACTATTGGTAAGATCGAAAAACACAATGTTCACAGATTCACACATAACTTACATGATTTAAAGTAAGTAATGGTAGAAAGGGTTCCTTAAAATATTTCTGCCTAAAATGCTATCGTTTCTGAGAAACGAGTAAAACAATAGTAATTATCGCGCGCGATAATTTGAAAAAACAGAAAACACATAAGATCTCTTTTCACTATTTTCTCGTGACCTCGATGACCAATATTGAGCTCAAACTTTCACAGGTTTGTTTGTTCATGCATATGTTTAATCACACAAAATGTGGACACTGATTTTGAGCTGTTACCAAAAGTGTACAATACCTTTAAAGTACAGTCATTGATTGGTTTTTGTCAATGTAATGCTGATTTATACTTTAGGCAAAATTATAAAGAAAAACACAGCTGAATACAGTGTCTACTTGCTGAGAAAACATCAAAAACTGTCACGACACAAATGTCGAATCCATCCGTGTTTAGCAAGGTGACAGCGGGTACCAACCGCATCTCTGGCTTCGCGAACGGACACCAAATCCAGAAATTTGAGAAAAACGATTCATGCAAGAATTATCCAACCCGAATTACAGGTACTTCAAAGGGAATCCTTTCTCAAAACAGTTAAAGTATACTATCAACAGTTGCAGTGAAGTTTTTATGATCATTCATTTTTGGAATACTTACAAATATATGACCCTACCTTTGATTTTGAGTATTTTAATTACCCTAAATACATGTGTATTATGTAATGTACATGTACATATAATTGCCACACAGGTAATAGTGAGAACCAACTTTGAAGCATCCTCAGTTGGACCTTGCTATGACACAAAAGCAGTCGGAGACTGACTAACTTTTCAGGATGATGCTGCGCCCAAGCGGATGTCAAGACGATCAGCATCAGTCACCGTTCCCAAAAATCAACAGACACGAGAGTAGACAAAATGCCTTGGTGCCCTTTGAATTGATCCAAAAGGAATTTTAATTTCCCTCACAGCACAGCTTACATGTGGAGGTGCCTAATTTTCAAACCACAGAGTACCAGGCCTGTGCCTATCTATGATGTCAAAAACTGGCGGAAAAATTTGCCATACATCAGAAAGTACTTTGAATAAACTTGTCAATAAAGTACAATCCATGCCCCAACAGAAATGGGGTAGGACCCTGGTTGGCCACAGCTGGTGTTTGCCAAGACGGTGCTGCTCCAGAACCACCCCCCCCCCGCCCCCTCAACGATCCCCACATCCCATTCATGAAAAAAACAACTCACCCCTCCACGACAAGGAATCAAGAAATAGTTCATCCACACTCTAACCACTACATCCACATACTTTGTGTATACTGTACAAAGAATGAAACGTATGATTTATACATGTACATGTAAGCCTGCCCCACCCCCTCCCCTCCCCTCCCCTCCCCTCCCCTCCCCTCCCCTCCCCTCCCCTCCCCTCCCCTCCCATAAAAGCATTTCAATACATAATATCCAGATCAACTAGGCATCTAAGATGTGTACACTATACCGATCTAAGCATCGGTGTTTAATCGTGCATGAAGTTACGAGTATGACACACTGCATCTCATAAACGTCTCACTCAGCTGCTCCGTGTACTGTACGTATACATGTGCAAGGTGAATGTTAATGCGGTCCGTGAAGGAACTCACTCCAAAAAGAAGTGCAAGCACTTGAACTTGTGTTCAAGGGAATAAGGCATTCATGTTCTGTAGGCCTAATGTGCCTTCATTTGTGCAAAGAAATTGCATTCATTTTAATACTCTATACTTTACTCTATAAACATGATGAAGCTAATAGGCATTTACCCATACATGCCATATCGGGACTGGGAGGAGGAGCTGGGGGCTTCCATATATTTTTTACGTTACATCCGAATCACTGGTCACCATATTTTCTGGCTTTTCTAGGGTTACACATGTACATTATATTGTACAAAAAATATTTGTTTTCAGGGGTCAGCTGTTGCCATGGCAATGATTTGTTGACCTTCAAACGGTTTCATGGTTTTTGTGATTTTTTTTGTTATTACAAAATTTCCATGTGTTTTGGAGTTTTTTCATTAAAAAAATTGGTAGTGATGTGTCATGTGATAGCACTAAGGCCTACATGTAACACATCTTGGGAATTCAACCATTTTGGATTTTATGTTTTCAACCTGTTTTTAGGGGTTCAAACTATATAAAGCTTTTTTATCAAAGAGTATTTTTTTATAGTAGCATGTTACTTCAAACTTTTCAGACCTAGAAAATGTACTACGATACACAATCGTCAACCAGGCCTCATCAATAATATTGCACTATTGCACCCATTTTAATTGGGAAAAACTAAACAAATACAATCTTTTCCCCAAAAATTGGATAAACCAATATTTATAGTGCCCCAACAGTGACACCAGTAAAGTTATTGATTACAATGTCAACAAAAATTTGCAAATATTTTGAATATTTGGGAAACAAAAAATGTTGGAAAGTACGATGTACAATAAGAGCTTGAATTCAACTTTTAATGGCAAAGCAAAGTCACAAAACAGCAGGATACACCTGGGTTTGTCAGTGAAAATTAAATTGCCATAATAATGATGTTCATCATATAGTGTAGATATAATACCATACAGCTACAGGCATCAACCAAGCCAAAGACTGCTTAGTGTGTTTGGACAGCTGAATTCTGTGCATTTCTCAGCTGAAGGTTTCCGAGGAATAGCCTGCTGGTTGATCCAAATTGGAGAATTTCAGGAAATATGCAGTACAAGTAATGCACACCAGTACACATCAACATATGGATACATTGTGTAATAGTATCCACCATCAAATTGAACTGCAACCAGAGTTGGGCAAATTACGTTTATTTTCCTAAACGGTTAAAAGGGAACTTGTGACTTCTGTATTAACCCTTTAACCATTTTGTATGGACTCCATTCAGAACTGTGAGCCCATCTGCGCAGATGTTGACACACTTTCAAGGGTTAAAAATAGAACACCCAACCATCTTTACAGTAACAAGACCAAGCCACAGTGGGGCCATGTACATGTACAAGGCAAAATGGGGATTGAAAATAATGTACAGGATTATTGTAGAGGGGAATAAGATAAGAAACAATCCACCAACTAATGGGATGTTAATAATTCCTGAAAAAAAGTTTGAGGCTAACCATTTTTACAAAGAAAAGGAAACAGATTTCATAATTTCTTTACGGTTTAACCGGTTCACCGGTTATCCGTCCCAACCCTATTTGCAACATGTACATGTACTGCTAGTAAACAGACTTTGTAATTTGCCTGAATGCATTTTTAGAGACTTGGCAAACTACCAACAAATACCCTCATAAAACAAGTCATTGTGACAACAACAAAAAATCCAAATCCTCAGTCACCATTTTGACAAACTTTATTCCTACAATCCTACAATTACGAAACGCCAGATGCATTGCTGGCCGATGAACAATAAGTACCCTCAAAAAATAAGTCATATTTGTACACACAAACAAAATTCCCCAACTCCTAAAATATTTTCTATTGTGCTTTAGATTTATTTCATGGCATGACATCAAGGGCACCACTACATGTCATGCATGTTGGCTTACTACTATAAACAAGTTGTAAATCAGAGGCTGTTTTTAACTGCAAGATGTACACTGTACAAATACAGAATATTTGCTTCCAAGTGTTTTGTGGTGAACAACTTGGAGTGCTTAAGTTATTAGCTGTTCCGACTTCTTAGAAGTCGGAACAGGTTTTGTTTTCGTCAAGATTTTTATTATTTTTATTATTATTATTCTTTCTATCTGCCTAAATCCCCATAGCATTTGTACACAATTTTGTTTAATTCTTTAAAAAAAACTTCGTGATTATGAAAGACTTAGATCCTAAATCAAACTGAAGCCTAGTACAAAAACTAAACAATTATTTTAATACTGGTAAAATTTTTCATTAATTAGCCTCTTTACAGCGATGTGAATATTTAATTAGCCATCTTTGTTGGAACCATATCTCAAAAAGTATACCACCGATCGTCAAACTTTTTTCAGTTTTAGACTTCTGGTGTACTGTAGATGTGTCTTCCGGCCTAAAATTACGAACGACGTCACAGCGACGTAATTTATTGCGCGTTTTGTATCTGTGCACAAAACAGACAGGATAAAGTGAAAACAAATCTGACTTCCAGAAACATAATTTTTCAATAAAGCTCAAATTAATGTCCAAGATTACACAAATCTTTTTTTAAACAAGAAAGATTTTATTGACAGTCAGTTTAAAAGCATCAAAACTTATTAACACGTTGACTGCCGCCTACGAGTATATTCGTAGTAACAGGTGTAACGGATTCTGCCACTACGAGTATACTCGTAGAGAATGAAAGGCTTTTGTATAGTGAATTGAATACACTGGCATCACTGAGAACGCAACGTATACGCTTCTGGCAGTGGTGAGCACACATCGTTAAAATTTGTATGCTACAACATGTTGACAAAAAAAAAAGTACTTATTTGGTATGCACGCATGCGCACCAGACTGGGATGCTTGGCAAATGGGAACGCCCCTTCAAATTTATGACCGGCAGTCAACGTGTTAAAACATTGTCAGTAGAAAAAAACAAAATTCTCAGTCGAATTTAACACCATGAAAACTGCCTACAATTTGATATGTGTTTATATACAAAAAGGAGTCTTCATTCACAAACTAGAAAGACAAACACCAGTTGTCTCAGATCCATGCTGCGCTCTGGTTGGAGATTGTAGAAATTAAATCCAACAAAAAACTGTCATTCCTTTTTATATCCGTTAATGTAGATTCTGAAAGAGAAACTTCGCTGACAGCAGAATTGAGTCAAACTCTCTATTTCGGGATATTTATACTCAGCTTTATTTGTTTTAGTTTTGTTTCAGGTTTTTTTCCACCCCAAAATATTGTTGAATAAGTTCAAATTTGTTTGTCACAGTTTCATCCTTGTAGAAATATAACCAGGAATATAGATTCTGAAAAAGAAACTTCTGACAGAACTGCATCATCAACTCTCTGTTTCGGGTTATTAAAATCAGATAAAAATGTATTTGTTTTAGGGGGGGTTCCTAAAGTTTTTTGAATAAGTTCCAATATAATAGTCATCACAATTTCATTCTTGCCAAGGTCATTTGTGTTAAACAGTTCTAGTTTAGAAACGCGATGGTTGACAGCAGATTCTGCTGAAGTTCACTTTCGCAATTAGTGTTCATTAAGATTCACTTTCTTTTTGTATCGGGTATCCTAACTGCATGCTTGGTATTTTAGAATGTACTGAGTTATTACACACTAATAAAAGGTAACCAGTAGCATCAAACTTACTCTCATTAATATTCATCCCCATATGGGTAAAGCAATGAGTAACCTCCACAGCTTGCAGCTAGCAGAACACATTGAGGGCCTTTGTTTTATTGTGTCTAGATTATTATGTCCTCTACAAAGTGGAATCGGCTAGAATGTGCTTGATCGACTCCAGTTTCTCCCAACCCAAACGTCCATGGGTTTTAACCAGGATTTGCTATAAAAGGGTGTCCAAACTTGCTGGAAATTTAAAATCTGGGTGTCCAAAGTGATCACTTACAATACATTTACATGTAAATGACAGATAAAACAGGGTGTCCAAATTTAAAACAGGGTGTTCAAAAGACACCCAGACACCCCCCTCTGGCTAACACTATGCAAACGTCGCAGCTTGACTTGTGTTTGCCCCCCTCACTCTCCCCACCTCCCCTCGCTCACTGTCAACCTACTCCACTAAAACACAAACTCCACTGGCTTCCTGCATCCCAAGTTTTCACTACTCATCTTCCAATCGCTCATGCACTAGACTCCCCTGCTGCATCTCTACCTGCATGGATTGCCGCTTCCCCCATTCACACAATCCAAATTATCTGCGGCATATCGTTTGTAGATCATGTTTGTTTTCAGTTCCAGAGTAAACTTTTTTACACCCTTTTTATCCCTTCTTTCGCGTTCGATATGTTTGTCTTTGTAGTTATGTAACTTAGATAAAATTTAGGTATTTTTGTGTGTTTATTACCATTCACCTTTTCCCCTAAATTCGTCCAATTCACTTGAATTTCATATTAATTTTTTGCATTTTTCTTAAATTTGTCCTTATTGTTTTACTGTAAAGCGCTTTGAGGCTTAAGGCGCTCTATAAACCCATTATTATTATTATTATTAACTTCAGTTTCTTCTTGTATGCGCTTTAATGTAACCCAGGACATGTCCTCTGTTGGCTAATTCGTGGTTTCTTCCCTGCCTTGCAGTTCTGTGACCCAGACTGGGGCCTTGCATGTCGATTGGGTTTTTAGTCCCTACCCGATTGCGTAGGTTTTCCCATTGGGCTTTTCCTCCCACGTCTAAAACTTACATTTCTACAGCATCTTCTCCTTAAGGCTTATGGGTCACAATTCTAGTTAGCTGTTCCGACCTACTGTCGGAACAGGTTTTGTTTTCGTCGAGATTTTTATTATTATTATTATTATTATTATTCTTTCTATCTGCCTATTTCCCCATAGCATTTGTACACAATTTTGTTTTAAAAAAAACTTCGTGATTATGAAAGACTTAGATCCTAAATCAAACTGAAGCTTAGTACAAAAACTATTTAAAAAAAAGAATTAAAATGGTAAATTTTTTAATTAATTAGCCACTTTACAGCGATGTGAATATTGAATTAGCCAACTTTGTTGGAACCATAACTCAAAAAGTGTACCGACGATTGTCAAACTTTTTTCAGTTTTAGACTTCTGGAATACTGTAGATGTGCCTTCCGGCCTAAAATTACGGACGACGTCACAATGACGTCATTTATTGCGCGTTTTGTATCTGTGTACAAAACACATAGGATAAAGTGAAAACAAATCCGACTTCCAGAAACATAATTATTCGATTAAGGTCAAATTACATGTCTTATATTGCAGAAATCTTTCTTAAAGACAGACAGACTTTATTGACAGTCAATTTAAAAGTATCAAAACTTATTCAAACATTGTTAGTAGAAAAAATCTGAATTCCCAGGAAAATTTTCACGGAATGGGTACGGCGTCAAATTAGGTTTGTATTAACGAAAATTATAACACTCTAAACTCAATTAAGTCCTACGGCCATTTATGACCAGTGTTATTGCATTTTTTGAAGAATAAACATAGAGTTCCCTATTCATACCACCTGTGTTTTGGGACGATTGTGCGGGTGGATGGCAGACTCGTTTGCGCTCGGGACCCGTTCACAGGAAAACATGTTTGAGTCTTCTTATGCAAACGCATTACTTCGGAAATCGCAGTGTAGCAAACAAAACACTTGGTGGGGATTGCAATAGGACAATAAAGACAGCTGATTGATGAAAGGCGTATAAAAGAAAAAATTCCCTTTTTATGGCTATATGATCGGTATTAAAAATTATATCTCCTGAACCACATGTCATAAAGTCATAATACAGAGCGTTTAATCAAATTAACACAAAGCGGAACAGCTTTGTGTTTGTTCACAAACACCTAAGGTCTAGTTATTTGTTGATTTTTTTTTTTTTTTTATCTTTCTTTTCCTTACTTCCTCTAGATACACAAAATCTTGTGTCATTTTTTTATCATGACCTTATACTGTACTTCACAGATACAATGAAGGCAATTGGTTCCATGCCCCTGGTTATTGCCTCAGTGCCCCTTGAATTATGAAGTGCAAATGTTTATTTTAATGTACTTCCCTTGAACACGTTGAAATATTTTTGTTCCAAACAAACATAGTTTTCTGAGAAATAAGTACAACAAATTAGTTTCAATCATGCGCTCATCCAAAACCTAATGTCTGAAAACTGTGACAACGTATTTATTTTTTATTTTTGTACTACTTTCTGGTGACTCCGATGACAGAATGAGCTTAAACTTTCACTTCCTATTTCCTGTTGGCTCACTTTAAGTGCAGGTACTGGTCTTTGACAATTACCAATGTTTCTCTGCATACAGCCCCTGGTGACATACACATGTACATGTAATACTGGTATGCAGGTCCGATACCTCGATACTATAAATTATTTAAAAGTTTACCCAGTAAGTTTCCCTTGTGGTTTATTACTTAACTGTAAAAAAAAAAACAGTTATAATATACACTTGTAAAAGAGAGGGGGGGTTGGCCTTGGTGTTTCTGGCATCGGCTACTGAATGTGCCGCAGCACCTTGTAATCCCTTATATGGTGCAACATACATCAGTCTCGGTAACAAATTATTAATTCATTTCAATGCTTCATCTTTGTTCCAGTGCCATGAGTACCTTGTTGGCGCGCTATATAATGCAAGTTATTATTAATCAAGGGGTGCCAAGGCATTGACTAGGGGCATGGAGGCAATTTGCCTTCTTTAATTGCCTTCGCTAATCAGGCCCAAGGCACCAATCAGGCACTATTTTAACCACGTGATGGAGACCGTGCTCGTGAATCTGGTCAATTATCAAATGTCCTCGGGATAATGACATGCATGTACGAGAAAATCAGACAGCCGCCGAAAAACTTGATCCCCCCTTCGCGGTGTCATTCATAAGGGATGAACAACTTGAGAATCAAAGAATCGACAGACAGGTTGAACTTCTGCTCTATGGTTTAACAGATTTAAGCACAATAATATATTATTACCATAGATGGTAATAAATGTATGGTTCAAGATCACGGAATAGGTTTAATGGGGGGGATTAATGGCGCCACACCCAAGCAACAGGAAAAGAGGAGCTCTTCACTCAACACGCATCATAGAAGAGGTTGTATTGCATATGTTCTAGGATGGGGGGGGGGGTGCGCTTTTCAAAAGATGTCTGTCACTGAATGCATCCGATACACAATGGCATAACTATTGGGGAACCCCCCCCCCCTCACATTTGAAATCTGGACTTCTGAAATTGAAAACTACCAGAGTAAAATGTTACACTTCATAAACTTTAGGGGGGGCTACATGTAATGTGACAATTTCAATGTTTTTAAAACAAAATTTTCATTCACACGCAGACAATGTATTTGTTATTACTACGTCAGATTATCTTTAAAAAAATAGTAAATGTCAAAACAAGAGCGATGAAAAAGGGGTTGTTTAAGAAAAATGCAAACCGCAACTACAGTTTTAATTGGCCAGAAGGCTACTCTATTAAAATGAAACTGCCTCTAAATAGGCCTAGTATAAACAAAACAATACTTTGTCAGCAGAGTCACTCAGTCCAAGCGCAGGGCGGTTTTTTGTAGTCCAGCCAATGGGAAAACTCAACAAACCGTACAAGTACATGTACATGCAGGAATTCAACAACCAATAGGAAAGTTTGTTAATGGTCTGTGTAGAAATTGACAACCAATAGGAAAATTCGTTACAGATACTTGTTGTTCCTTCCATCCAGCCAAATTAATTTCTTTTGGGGTGATTACAAGCAAGCGCGTGCGGAGCCAGGCAGGTCAGAGTGATTTAGAGTGCCTCATTTTCACCTGTTAAAACTCATCCTTGCTTAATTCCCTGTACACGTTTGTCTTACAATGTACATGACTACCTTTAATTATCAATGTACATGTACACGTACATCTCGCTATGGCACGGCCAGCCCACCGGCTACCGGCCGTGACCTTTTCATTGCCTGAAAGAGGTCACAAGAGTCATGAATATTCATCAAATTGCTCACTCTTCTCATTGGACACCAATCAGCTAATCAGAACGTACTTTGTTTTAAACCAAAGCGTTATAGGTATCTGCAGTTCTCGATGTCAGAAATTTAGTTTACTTTTTATTTTCTCGATACAAAAACCTTTCTAAATTCGTTCCCTTGTGGAGATATATTTTTGTATCCTTACATCCACGCAGGGGCAATGCAACTTTAATATGTAGTGGCATGTCGTGGCCGAGCGGTCAAGCGCATCGGACTCAACTTTAGATGGCCTAGTCATTGGAGTGTGGGTTTGAATACCTGTTATGACACTTGTGTCCTTCAGCAAAACACTTTGACCATAAATTGCTTTTCTTATCCTAGGTGTATGCAGTAAATGGGAACCAGCGAAGGCAGTGACAATGATGGAATAACCCCTCAACGCTAATATAAGCAGCTTGCAGTATGATTCCTCTGAGGTAGTTGAGGAAGTTTGTGGATTGGTTTAAGCAGGCCTGGGTTAAAGTTTGTCTGATGAGGAGTTAACTGTTAAGCACCCTGATTATGTCGTTACATGTACTAGGGTAGAAAATATGCACTCCAAGAACCCAGCATTATAATAATTATTAACCGGAGATGTACATGCAGTAACTTTCCACTGTACCTTTACCCAAACCAAACAACGGGTCGACTTCACAAAACTCTTTCTAACTTAGGACTATCCTAGGCAATGCTAAGAGATGGGACTAGTCCTAAGTTAAGACCAGTTACTGGTCCTAACTTCAGATAAGACTAGTCTTATCTTTTTGTGAAACCGGCCCCTGGTCTCGCAGTGCAACAAGCAGAACCACAGATACCAGACCCAGGTTCGAACCCAAACTATGTACCTCCTGATGCAGCAGTGTGTACGAGGTACCGGAGGAACAGGTCCAACTTCCTGTCACCTTGCACGAGCTGGTCCAAGATGGATGTCTCACTCTTGAGCAGCTCCTCGAGGTCAGAGGTCAAAGAGGTCTCTGGGGACGCCATGACTGGACAAGCGGGCTTGAACGAGCGAAGACGTGCTGTCAACAAAGATCGGAGATTTGGCGTACAAAACTACATCTGAGGAGATAAAAAAGAAACGGAGTGAAAAAAATATATATATTTAGCACCGAGTCATGTGAGTTGTGTGCACATAATGCAGGCCTAGAACTGCACGTAGGCCCTGGAGGTCATGACCTCTGTTGCCCTAGTCTTGGCCTTGGTGCCCCTTTCAAAAGTTTCAAAAAAATTTCAAATGAAAGTGCCCTTTGCAAAATGAAAATGGTCTCGCCCTCTCAGTTAGATGAAATTCCAGGCCTGACACACTACATTAAAAACGGAATAAAGTGCTGAGCGTATACATACGTACATGTAAGTACGTCACAATGTGCATTATTCAAAACAATGAAGCTACATAATGAACTACATGTACTGCATATTAAGCATGTTAAGTGCACCTTTCTTTGATACTAACATCCATGTTGTCGATTGTCAAGAGCATTAGGAAATATTTTTTTTCATGAAAAGAGACACAAAATTGAGTTGAATTCTAGGAGCTTAAGAGTGCTCTGGGGTAGATCCATAGAATTAGAATAAATAATTTAAAATCATTTACATTACCGCACATTATGAGTGTACATTAATACAGATCATGTAATTTATTACAATACATGTACATGTAGCATTAGAATACCGACTACACCTTCTTGGGACAAAAGTTTGACCCCTAAACAAGCTTTTTTCAGCCACAGGATTTGGGACCATATAAACCACTAGTTCTGAAAAATACATCAAGCTCAGTTACATGTAGGAACAGTTTCAATTTACATGTAGTTAGCTCTATTGTTCCATTCTTTAATTCAATTGTAATTGTACATACATGTACATTAAGCATCCGGGTTACACTTTTTTTAGTGAGTGGCCAGCAGGACCAGTTAACTTGTCATTTCACTGGTAATCTAGTCCATCACCTTTATTCACACGTCCATAATTCATATAAAAGAAAGGATGTTTAATTCAACACTGAACTAGCCAGCTGGATCACTTGGAGTGAACTGTGACTGGTTACCAGGCATGTCAGGTGTTTTAGCTACATGTAAGTATTTGGCCAGTGAACAGTGGAGCACTGTTAAGAGAGAACAATGATGGTGCACATCAGAGTTGTAGTCAAGACCTAGACGTCCGAGACTGAGACCAAGACCACAACCTTGACATACGAGACTGTGAGACCGAGACCAGCCCTTCTGAGACCGAGACCTCTGCAGGACAAGACCGAGACCCGAGACCGCTCTCGAGACCAGGTCTTGAGACCTACAACACTGGTGCACAGCATGCAGCATTCTCCCTTAACAGTGGCACGCTGGCCAAATAATAGTTTCAACACCCGAGGACCAGTCAAAATTCTCTCCAAGTGGTCCGGCTGGCTCATTCAATGTTGACAAACATCCCTACGTTAATATGACTTATGGACTTGCGAAGAAACTAGTGAAATGACAAGCTACAATGTAACTGGCTTATCACTGAAAAAGTTAATGGCAAACCCTGGTGCAAGCTACACGCATAAATTCCACATGGAACTGAATTTTGTCTTACTTGATAGAAATACATGCCATGCACAGTATGTAAAATGCATGTAGTCAACCTAATGAAAATTTAGTACATAACTGCTGTACATGTACGTACAGTGTACTACAAATGTACATCTTCAAGCAAACTTGAATCCTCAATTCAGATTGGTCAATCCATGGCAACAAGAGTGTCATAATGTACATGTAGGCTCTTCTAACTCTGCATATTGCACTATTTTAAACTGCATGTCAAGTTTTCTTAAAGATAAATTCATTTATCACCTGGCATACAGAAAAATAATAGCGCCTTCAGCCTCATTGGATATGGAATGCAGAAGCACTTAATACATGTATTTTTCCATCCCACTGGCGCTTGTGTGATAACTTATAATCCCCTGTCTGGTACAAATTGTACTTGTGTGAATTATATTCTTTCATCCAACTGTTGAAGTCTCTTGACTTGGAAGGTGCTGAAAAGGTCAATGGGTGTTGACATTTAATGTAATCATCAGGTAAGAGGCAAACACATGCCCAGCATCACAAGTGTACAGTACACGTATTGTGGAAGGTTGAGTTAATTCAATCAAGAAGTTTTAAAAAAATAATACCGAAATTTAAAATAAAATGCAGACGATGGAGTACATGCAAAATGAACCTCCAAGAATAAACTTACACTGAAATTACATGCAGTGATAAGTTCTGTGCGAGTAGGCCTACATGTACATGTCATGTAATCAACATCTATAATTTGATGTGATTGAAACACACATATTTTTATTTAGAACGTTTACGTACAACATCTGGTTGATTAATTTCCGTGAAATGAAAGAACTTACCATTAACATCATGTACACGGTATATAACTTAAAAACACTTACATACAAGACAAATTTGTGCGCGGCCTGATTCCTCCAAAATCCTCTTCTCCTAACAGTGTATGTCACTCCACACCAAATTGTTTTGACTAAGAAAAGATTGCTATGCCTGACCCTGTGCTCTGGTGATAAGCACTTGTTTTTTGGGTCTACCAGCGACCCCGGTCCTTCTGAATCCTTCACTTTGGCGATTGGATATTTAAGCATTTGGGACTTTTAAAGACACTGGACACCTTTGGTAATTGTCAAAGACCAGTCTGCTCACTTGGTGTATCTCAACATATGCACAAAATAACAAACCTGTGAAAATTTGAACTGAATTGGTCGTCGAAGTTGCGAGATAATAATGGAAGAAAAAACACCCTTGTCACACGAAGTTGTGTGCTTTCAGATGCTTGATTTCGAGACCTCACGCGTGAGGTCTCAAAATCAATTCAAATATTTTACTGAGAAATTACTTCTTTCTCAAAAACTACGTTACTTCAGAGGAAGCCGTTTCTCACAATGTTTTATACTATCAACAGCTCTCCATTGCTCGTTACCAAGTAAGTTTTTGTGCTAACAATTATTTTGAGTAATTACCAATAGTGTCCAGTGCCTTTAATAAATTACATAGTACATGTAGTAGTACACGAGTATAGAACACTGCATGAAAATTATACATGATGTTACTGTACATGTTTGTAAGCCTACATTGTACACTTCAATTTTGAAGGGTATGATTGACTGGATTAAAACTCCATTACAGATTGGAAGCATGTATACCCTCAGCTTGTTGAGTTTCTCATCATGATTGTAGGGAAATGCATTTTCTGCACAATGAAACTGTGCTCGCATGTGATTATGATGGTGACCTGTACATATTTGTACATTGTAATCACCTTGGTTGCCTCCCTTCATGCCTCAGCCCATTACTGCACTGTGCATGGTACATGTACGTACTGTACAAACTACCCGCAGGCCTGTCATCGTTAGACAATTAGTACAGGATTGTTAATTCATCAAATTAAAACTGAATTAGTTTCTGTCCGAAAGCTCACCGATCATAAACCTCCAGTGAAATCCTTTCATCTGGAATACATACATGTAGGAATTCCATTGCGACTCGTGCTACATTGACCACATGGATCAAAAAGCCAGTTTTTCTTAATGTTTTTTAAATTGTTACTTTTAACCCCTAAAGTTATCAATGACTAGACATCACCATGATCCCCCCAAGGAAATCATTTGGGAAACTGACACATGTACCCGTGATCAATGTAACCATCACAAGTCACTGTGGAATTAACCAGTGCCAGTCAAAAGAAACAGAACTGGTGAGACAGCACATAACATGTTGCATTTGAAGGCCTCACAAATCACATCTGCTTTTTTCAATTTCCACCATTATAAACAAATTACATTTTGTGTGAAAGTGCACAAAACATACCAAGTTTTCTTTTGAGGTTTTCACTGCAAATACACTGTATGAACATCCCCGTACCCCAATTTGATTTCCACACAGGTTGTTTACAAAGTCTGGCCACAGGCCAATTTCACAAAGCTGTAAAACAATAACAGGGCACTAGTCCTAACAATGAGGATAACATATAGACGATGTGACCTGTGACATCACATGTTTACAAAAGAGCCACAGAGCCTGGACTTCCTGCAGGCACGATTTGTACACAGCTCAATGGAAGAAAGCATAAAATCTTATATTTTATGGAGATTGCACTGTCTAATTCTTATCAACTTTTGATATGATGAAAGGGGGCACATCTAAAAACTTGTCCAGCTTTTACTTTCATAACTCTTGGTTTTATGTGGAAATTATGACACAAAATGTCAACTTTCCCATAGGACCAGTGTAGTATCTTGCCTGCCAGAATACTCAAAGAATGTACAAGGTCACACTTATTGTAAACAACGTTCACATGGTCTTCTCAGCAATATTTTTTCTGTGCTAATGTAAGCAATTTTGTGTGCTTACCAGCTTTAAGAAATTGAGCCAATGCACAGTACCTGTGTCCATGTTGTACATGTATCATTCAGAGCAAATAGGAAGGCCCCCATGACTATGAGTGTGTAATTTGCCAACTGGGTCTGTCCACACTAATGGGGCCATATGGTGAGGCATTTTTCAAAAAATGGGGGGTAAAAAACAAAAAGAAGAGGAGATTTCTTTCTTGTCTCCC
The DNA here is from genome assembly GCA_032158295.1 of Pycnopodia helianthoides. Taxonomy (NCBI): domain Eukaryota; kingdom Metazoa; phylum Echinodermata; class Asteroidea; order Forcipulatida; family Asteriidae; genus Pycnopodia; species Pycnopodia helianthoides. The sequence continues at coordinate 18,133,517 of CM063250.1, read as the reverse complement.
ATGATGTTACAAATCACTAAGAGCAGAACAAATTTCCCTGTATTTCAGATATATCCGGGGCTAATCTTCAAGATGATAATTATGTTTGTAACATGGGCATACTGGACAGGACATTTCATAGAAATAAGGAGAGCCCTTTACCATAAGGTATACCATGCCTAATATGGGGCAGTGAGTATCCCCGCCCCCCCCCCAATGTTTCCATACTTTACACACTATTTTCCTCTGAAGTTAGAAGTACCCCCTCCCCCACCCCCTTAAAATCTTCTAAAAAATTCCTGAGATTCCAAGCACACAATGAAGACACAATAGGGGGATGGGTACACCATGCCCCACATCGAGCACCAAATGCAATGCAGTCCCTGTACATGTTTCCAGACAAAACTATGGCAACTGGGTGGGTATTTTTAAGAAACTCAAGATTATCTTGAAGATATTACTTGTGGACACACATTATGGCCCTTTTCGAATCCACGGCTTCGGCTCCGGATTGGGCTTCAGGCCCAGTTTTCTTGTCTGAAACCCTGACCGCAAAGCATGCGTAAGTTAAAATAATTGAGGGAGCCTAGCTAGCCTGAGCCGATTTTGGAGCCGAAGCCGTGAATTCAAAAAGGGCCTATGTCACCATACATGTACATTGTATGTCTGTCCATGTACAACATTCTGTCTTAACCAACTGCAGAGGGGGCCACTGTTAATGTAAGCACTTGCAGACATATTTTAACATCTCATTGTACATCATACCATGGTCGTACACACCGGTCAGCTCATATTATGCCATGATATCCTACAAGTAAGCTTGACCATGCCACATGCCCAGAGGGAGTGTCAATCAACAGGAGTCAGTGATTTGGTTAAGGTGGGGCCAGGACAAAACCAAATTATAAAACTTGATTAATAAAGCAAACAAACACAAGCTTGAATTAACCCAGGCAATACTTGGACATGGAGCACAACTAGAGAAAAAAAAATCATTGAAAAAAACACAAAAACAAACCCTTTTAACCTATGGAAAAAGCTTGGAAGCGACGTGTGCTGACAACTTACACTCAGTTGTGTTGCAACTAAATGGTCCCTCGCTTGAGGACTAAGCAGCTCAACAAATATGGACCAGTCACATTTTTAGGAACGTGACTATCTTGAACAATACAACATGTACATGTGTACTACCCTGAACGACAGCAACAAGTTGAATCCAAAACGACAAGTCTACATGTACATCATTAGGAAGGTTCACATCTTCCATGGAGTCCTAATCCTCCCATTAAGGGGACATGTGGCCTTCGAATTGGGCGCTTTTGGCTATAAAAGCATTTGTTATGAAATGAATGGTTTTAAAAATGTTTTAAAAAGTAGATTATAATGATTTAAACACAAATATCCCTCGAAATTGTGTGGTTTTCTTAATACTTTGTGAACTGACACAGTCAGTAAAAACCACCCAATTTCAAGGGATATTTGTGTTTAAATCATTATACTTAAACATTTTTAAAACCATATTCATTTCATAACAAAGTAACAAACGCTTTTATTGCCCTAGGCGCCCAATCCAAAGGCAACGTTCCCTTTAAAAGTGTATACATGTACACAAATGACAGCCTTAACAAGCATCACACGTTTGATTTAACACACTAGCCGGAAATTAAATTCCCCATTTTCACCATTCAATAACTTACCACAGTCATTTACACGAGTCGCTTACTCGATGCCCAGGGAACAGACTGGAAATTAATTCTAGTCATTTCATAAAGTCGATTGCTTTCCTTGTAAGTTGTTGTACAAGTACATATGTGTGAAGTTTACCACATCTCTTCCTGGGCAGACATTTCTGAAACTGTTTGATTGTTTTAATCCTTAGATGTCTCCCAATGTAAATGTAAATATTATACAATAAAAATAACCATGAAAATTTAATTTCAAAGGTGGTAGCATATTTGAGGTATCACCGAAAATCTGGAGTGGATATGTCCAAGCATTAAGAATAATCCAAAATTGAAATACACAATCTGAGAAAAACATGAAAAAATCTTCAGATTGATTTTATATTAATCCTCCCTCTCTAAAACCACATTTCTTAGAAGGAAATCGTTTCTCAAAGTGTTAAATACATTATCAACAGCTGCAGTGCATCTTACCAAGTAACTTTTTATTTTTCAGTAATTACCAAAGGCATAACCTCCCTTTAATCGTATAATTGTATTTATGTGTCATTATACAGTATGAGAAAGTGTTACACACTACATGTATACGTAACCTTTTACATGCATCAATACAGTACATTGTGTACAAGAAATGCCCTGGAATAAATGTGTATCCGTGTTTGCTTGCCACTATCCATGCACTGACTACTGTATATGACATGTACAATGTACATGTAGCAAGTTACAAAGCAACAGTGGATACGCAATCTTGAAGGAACTCAAATTGAGTGTGGACTATACTACCGGTCAAGGCATTGTACTAGACATCATTCAAATCTAAAGTCACAAATGACCAATGAATTCTACAAAATCATTCAACAGGCCTTCATGTACACGTACACATGCACTGTACTAAAGTTTAATTTTATTTTTTCAGGCACCAATATGAGATTGAGAACCAAGCACAAATACCGTACGGTCAATTTTGCTAGTATTTCAGGATCTATTCTACATTGTATAAATTCAATGAATGGGACATGACTTTTAATATATATTTCACTTTTACTGAAAAAGCCAGATGAGGTGGATTTTAAAAGAGGGTGAATGTGCTGATATACATGTACACATGTAACCTCTCCCGTCTTATAACTTGTATATTTTTGTCATTTTAATTGTAATTCCACTGGTAATTTGCAATTTCACTAGATGTTATTTTATTGATTTTGTCTGCTAATAATTTTACTTGTAGTTTCCTGTAAGGCACTTTCAGGCTTTGCATAACCTCAGGCCATAGGCCTATATCATTCATTGTTAAATTATTATTATTATCATTATCATTATAATGTTGGTACAGAGCAATTGCTTTATAATCCATCTTTCCATCATTGTAATGTGATACTTGACACATCTGGTGATGTTGTGATATGAACTTAGTGTACTACTCTACGCTCATCAATTTGTAATTTTCTTTTCCCATTTCAAGTAATAAACAGTGACTGCTACGGCTCGATTCAGTTTGATGACTCAGAGAAATGTACACTTCCCTGTCTCAAGGGAGAGTCAGGGTAGTGCCCTAAAAGAGAATTCCAATAAATTAATTTACAATAACTAAATCTCACAAATCTGTATTTAAATCAATAAATGTAAAGTCACTTGGCAGAAGGGAAACAAATTGGTAAACTGAAGCCCAGCATACACTGTATACTGAGGCCCACCAGAGACAAATATGAAGAGATGAGCTGCAACAGAACTGGGGGACAGTCAATCGGTATCAACAAATGCACAAAATAGAGCAATTGGATACATCATGCTGAGCCTTCATGATCCTGCAGTGGATCAACAAAGGCTAAAAAATGTCAAACCAAAAATCAAAATCATATATTTATTTGGAAGGCACGCTTGGCTTCTTCGATTCAATACCTCAAAATGTAAATAGAAATGCATGCATATGGGAACAGACAATCCAGGAAGAGCTTATATTCTTGGGGATATGAGGACATTCTGACGGAAAAACAAGGAGAAGGACCTGGGAGTGTACTTGACAGATGACTGCAAACTGTCCCTGCAATCCACAAAGGCAGCATCCAAAGCTATGACCAGCCTGCCCATTATAAAGAGAACAGTCAACCACATCGATAATAAGGAGAGCTTCGCTATCCTGTAATAATAAGGCATTTATCCACCCACATTATGCTGTCCCGGCATGGAGCCCCTATCCAGTGAAATGATATCAAGACACTAAAGTAAGGTATACGTACTTGTAAAGGAGAGCAACAAAAGGTAAAGGTTGGTTGTGGAATAATCTTCCCGAAAATGTTGTCAATGTGAAAACAACCAACATGCTCAAAGGAAAAATTGGCAAGTTCTGGAAAGAAAATGGATATGGGGTACTCAAAGGCCTTAGGCCTAACCTATCATCCATCAATCCTAAATTTTCAAAAAGTACCTTCTAATGTCAGAACACAGAGTACAATGTACATGTAAGTCACCAAAACATTTTGCCAAATGCATCTAAACCTTTACAGAAAGAAATTCAATGTCGCTAAACTTGCTTCATTGATAACAAAAAGTACTGATGTATCCTTTACAGAAACAAAGATATTGACAAAATAGGGAGACCGCCAATGTAGGGCTAGATAGCTCAGTTGGTAGAGCGCCGGTACGTTAATCCGGAGGTCGTTGGTTCAAATCCCGCTCTAGTCAATTTTTCTTTGTTCAACCTCATACTTTACAGAAACACTTTGATTATCATAATTTATCACCTAATAATCCACAAAGGAAACTGACTGGGTAATAACCCAATTAGATTTCCCTTACATTGCATGTACTATAGTATCTGTGGTATCCGCCAAATTTACCTGAACTGGCTCAAGGTGAATCGTTTTTTTTTTTCCACCCGGAACAACTTCAGAGCACTCAATTGTTTATACTCAGTCGGACGGCTGACATGCAATCCACCTGTTTCCATTTGAACTATCCCAAAAGAACGGTCAGAATGACACGCAGAGCTGCGATCCAATGGGCATGTGTTTGCAGTCCAATGAATCAGGAATGTTCAAAGGGAGCGTTCTGTTTGGACGGGAATGTTCCCAACTTTTTAGACGCTCCCTAAATCACCAACTCAGACTTTTACTGTGTGCTGATCGTGATGTTGAAAGAGCTGTACTGCACCTTGGCAGAATGACAGACATGTAAACAATGGCAATTTTCTGGTGCAAGTATTCCTGCTACCAACTAGTAGAGTCCCATAATTCTCATTGTTGTTTAATGTGATTGTGTGAGTGTCAATAATCGCAATGTCACATACATGTATGAAAGCCTTGAATAGACTTGCCAGTCGTGTGGACATGCATGTTTATAGACCATCAAATGTGTACAAACACACTGGGAAGACAGCCTACATTCACAAGTACATGTACATCATGTACATGTAGATCAAGTCAATAATGGTGATCAAAGCCCATGACCCAGTCAACCAGGGTTTGCCCTTAACTTTCTCAGAGACTGGCCAGCGGGACCAGCTAGTTGTCATTTCACTAGTCCACCAGCTTTTCCACTAATCCATAGCTCATATTAAATAGGGATGCTTTACAAAACAGATCTACATGTACAGTAGTCAGCTGCTAACTTGGAGAGAGTTTTGACTGGTCCTCATGTGTTTTAACTAGAATTTGACCACTTGTTATTGGAGAAGGCTTTCAACTCTAACACTGTCTAAAGAAAAGTGACCGCTGCTGCATACACGTACTACACTTTTGTATGCTCCCCAAGTTGAATGAGATACGCACAAGTTTTTTGGTGAAAAGGGTGACTGATATAGGTAACTGTAACAAAATAATACTCAAATAGTGTGAGTGGCAAGTTTGTCTTATTGTTCTAGATGGTGCATTATGTGCGTAGCTTTTCCTGCACATACGCTTACCTGTTGACTCCCAAAATGGCGAGAGTGGCACAGTCTCCAAGTTTGACATGCGTGCAGGGGGCCAATACGGTACCAACTTAAAGCAGTAGGAGGGGGCTACGCACAGCTTTATAAAATGGGCAAGTATGAGTATGAAATCCAAATTGTTAATACAATCAAATTAAAGTAATCACTTTTTTGTTACCAGGGCTATGTCTTTTATAACTGCTATAATTTAAAGCATAAAACTAACAAAACTCAACTGCCAAGTGCTACAACTTATTTTTAAGATTGATAAACATTACTTACCATTTTAATGTTACCCATATGACTTGCTGGTCATGAATGAAGTTTTTAAACATTACTTATTGTGATTGTCCCAAGTATCATCGTCATTGTCATTGATTAGAACATAAATGTCGCAGCATGAAACACACCATGGAGGTAGAAATTAACCTCCATGAACACACTGTGTCACCGTTTCCCTCACTGCTGAAACCATCTTCCAATCCATGCAGAAACTGAGTATAACGTAAACATCCGTTATACTTATTATCTTGTTTGTAGACCGAACAGTCGTAGCCCTGTTGACGAGTGTTGTGGTAGGACGTCACTAGTAGTAGTACTATCCGTATGCAACGGAAGAGTCCAACCTGGGCTAGAACAGCGAAATAGAAAACAACAATACCAACAATAAACCATACTTCGTCCCATCTTCAACCTCCTGCAACATACCTGAACATTTTCTATTTAATCCGAGGACTTCGTCCATGTTTAGAGGTCTCCATGACGAGAAAATAAGCGGAAGTTGCTGGCAATCAGCTGAGCGCAGTCTAGCTGTCACCTTGCAATGGTGTCAATCATGAATGTTCGTATCGTATGTACGCCGCATGTACATTGTACATGTACATGTGTATATATCAATGTACTAAATAGCATACATTTCAACAGTGTGATAAATCTACTATACATTGGTGCTACCTTTGTTGTGCACAACCAACGTTGGCTTGTTGTGTTGTGCAAGCTCAACGGGGGGAGTTGACACTACGGGGGCGCCACTACTATTACAAAACGGCACAAGGGCGCTAAGCGATTAATTTGTGCTTAGTCTTTCTTTCTTTCTTTCTTTTTTTTCCCGCGTAATTCAGCCGAATGGCAAGGCTGATCTCAAAAACAAAACAAAATGTTCGATTTGTAAATAATGTTTGAGATCAATAAATCAAACAAATTGGTTAAATTTAAATGCGTTTCGTTTCAAAAAGTAAGCCTGTCAGAGTAGCACCAACTTTTGCGAAATAATTTATCTCAGTTGCTCATATATTCTGTGGAATAAAATGTAATTTCCTATGTGTTGTTTTTCCTGGCACTGTCGTGATCTGCTTGAGTTCGAGGGCGGCGGATACTCTCGTTCTCGTTGGCATGGGTTTAGTAAGGTTGCCGGATGGATGATTCGCACTCTTCCGTTCCGTTTGATTTCGAGGTAAATTCATGACCAATGAGGAAATAGTTTATACCAGTACGTTTTCAATACGTTTACTGTAGGAAATTTCCCTTTGCCTTCAGCAGCTAATGTCGGGGATTCACTACGCCCATAGACCGTAATCTCTCAGTGTTTGACCCGTGTATATTCCATGGCCTTTCTGGTAGGCAATATACACTGGTCATATGGGACGTTTTGCATTTTGTGTTACTTTCCACATTATTCAAGAGTTTTAAGTGTAACAGTAAGTATGTGCCCCTTTATTGTATCAAGGTTCATCGTCATCATCATGGTGACGTCCGTGCGCGTGCAGCGCAAGGGCGTTGCTCTGAAGTTGATAAAAATCAAACAGTGCAATCTCCATAAAATATCAGATGAGTGAATCAGACCTAATGTCCCAGGCTCTGTGGCTCGTTTAGTCTTTTGTAATCGCCTCACAGGTTACATGGTCTATTTATGGCGTGTTAAAACTAACATTTATCATAATTCATTCATGCTTTCTACAAAAGGTATGCGGAGGTTCTGACTCCCATTATAAAGAACACCAATGCGGCCTTTTCCTTCAAGGGCAATCAATAGTCGTGATTTTTGTGTATCAGTTAACTCACGTGATGCATGAAGTTAGATTCCACTCGCTGGCACACGACTAGCATTTTTTGGAGCGCGCGGGGAGGGGGGGGGATGATGGAAATTCAGTGATTCACTGCCAAACGAAACACACAATGTGGTTAGAAGTCTTCATTCAAAAGCAGAATAGCAAGTATGCTTGACAGTCTAAGCAGTTCGATAGCTCACGAGCCATACCGTGGTTCAGTGGCCCATCAGCCTACAAAATGACGAATTGCATGTTCTTCAAAGACTTGATGTCTCACAGATACACAGGTTTCTGTTACAAGAAATGCATTTGGATGATGAAACGGGTGATTTTTTAAAATAAATTACACACACTGTTTTATACCAGCTTTGGGGCAGGTGTAGCAGGAGATTCTGGTTCCCCCCGGAGATTTTGCCCCCCCCCCCCATCCGTACGGAGAATTATGTAGACATTTATTTTGATAGCGCCCTCTTTTGAATCGACTTCCTTCACTTTCAGCCCATTACATGTACATGTTAATTTACCGTATGGGGGACACACACCGAGGGACGAAATTCCCTATGACACCGGATAAAGTACCGTAGCGAAAACTTTGTGCGTGCAGCACATAACGCAAGCGTGAATCAGTGACAGTCCAGTCGTGGTGGAGAAAGGAAAAACTTCATGGTCTAGTAAAGTTACTTTGTGTGCCACTTCCCCCCCCCCCCATCGTTCAGGTTTTCCGTTCCTAAAGACGACAGTACTCAGCATTCACAATGGTTTATTTATAGCCCGTGACATCATCATACAGCAAGGCTACGGTTGCTTATTAATCCCACTTCTGACACCATGTTCTAAATACGTCAGGACTCCAGATTCAGTAATAGCATTCACTGAAAGTGGTTTATTTATAGCCCATAACATCATCATACAGCAGGGCTACGGTGGCATATTAATTCCTTTATAAATCCACGTCAGAAATTTTCCCGGTTTAGTTTAGGGGCGAGGCTCCAAAATGTCACGTCACGCTTTCTTTCATCACTTCTCTACAACTCGCATTAGAATAATTTTCACCAAGCGAGGTGACATGTTGTTTATTGTTTTTTAATTTTTATTTTAGAAATTTGTTCACGCATGGGGCTTTTAATTGCAGACGTTAATAAACAAAATCATAAACAACGTAAATGATATAATATTTTATTGTGATTTCTCTTTATTCTTATTGATAAAAATGTTGTGTTTTTGTGTTTATAAAATATTTAAAAAAAATCGTATATATATTTTCCGTCTTAAAGTTTACATTCTCCACAAACATATCTGCTTGCAAACATGAGACAAGTATTCATAACTGCTAAAATACCGATTATTAAAAATATATATCACAATGTTTTTGTGTTGCCACTATCTTTGGCAATTGTGCATCGATTTGTCACATCAAAAATGGAAAACATAACAATGTGGATGGCACCAAAATCAGGTGATGAAGGTCTCTTAGTGCAGTGTTGAATGGATGTACTTTGGTTCGGGGAAAACTTCATCCTGCTAATTTTAAGAGATACACCATTAAACAAAACCAATTGGAAAAATGAGTGAAAAGCTGCTGTACTTTTTGAGAAAACAGCAAATAAATTTGTCATTATTTTAAAACTTGTGGTCCATGACAGATGCAGTTTTCCTCGTTGTCTTTTAAAAGTATAAAATCCAAATCAACGGAATTCTTTCTAAAAAGACGGCAGCATTTCTTTGGGAAGTGTTTCCAAACATGGGAAATACGAATGGAAATTTCCTCAGGTTTTTGAGCAATCGGCACAAAATATTGTTGTTGTTGTTTGTAAATATCTGTGTCCATATAGATACCTACTTACTCGTTAATTGAAGTATATGCCAAGACATCAGCATTTCTTTGTAAAGTGTTTCTTATAACAAATGAAAATGCTTCCGAACCGTATTAACTTTAGGTTTTTTCCCGGTAACTTAATGTGCATAATCATGTCTATAAGGATTTGATGAGAAAAGCTATACACCCAACTTTTAATCTTAAAACCTGTACTTTCTACTTCTAGAAACAATCAACTCCAGAAACTAAAGAACAGTGTAACATTTTTCAGAAAACGCATTACAGCAATTAATCACAACAAAAAGTTATTACAACCAAAATAGAAATAGTACTTTATGGTATGTTATGTACTGTTGTTAACTTACCAGTTTACGAAGTTGAAAGCTTGTGGCAGGGTGTCAACACGGAAAGGGTGTTGAATGTGAATCCATAAGCAGAACTGAATATTTTGTTCCCTTCTTGAACTGGGAAAAGTTAAACATGAATGTTTTAGCTTTAATAACTTTTAAGTCCTACGATATGAAATACCTGATAACACCATACTCTTTTACACACTAAGGAGTTAGGCCAGTTCATTTGAATGCGATAGTTACTTATTATCATTATTTAACATCTAATTGAATTGTACACCTTAAAACATCAACTATATTTCAAAATGTGTTTTAAAATAGAGACTTTGGTTGATGCGGTTATTCCAAAGAGGCACATTTATAAATTTACAAGAGTTACTTCTGGCATAATTTATATGCAATAATAACGAAAAACAAACTTAAAGCTTTTGAAGTTTTCACAGGTTTGTTATTCACGTGTTATGTTGGGTCCCATACTGTTGCAGATACTGTCTTTGACAATTACCAATATTGTGCACGTGCTTTAAACAACAGTCACCTAAACTATGTAAAATAAATGAACGAAAAAACGAAAAAGGAAGAAAAAAACACATGTAAAATGTCCTTTTAAAATTGAATATTTTCATAACTTGTCTTTTTTCCAGCAAAAGATGTTATGATTAAAAAATTTAAAAAGAAAGAAATGAAAGCGATACATTAATTTGATATAGAATTTCTAAAAATTTTATAAAATGGCAGCTAATAGTAACAATCAACTTACTGTTTAAAAAGTGCATCCTCTTATTTCTCCTTAAAATATATTAGTTTTCATATAAACTGAATTTTCTAGGTTATAACTACACTTCAAAATTACAAAAAGAGATGTCTGTTGTAGCCCTTTCTTTGGGTTGAATAAAATTGCATTTGTTTATTACTGTGTATCGCAACCATTTTGTTAAGTTCAACTCAAACCTTGTTTCACAGTCATGTCATGGCCGTGCCCTCTAGTGCACCTGACTCTGGTGGCCAAGTCATTGGAAGGTGGGTTCGAATCCCGGTCATGACACTTGTGCCCCTGAGCAAGACAATTAACTATAATGGCTTCTCTTCACCCACAGGAAAATGGGTACCTGGGAAGGTCGAGATGGTTCTTGTGATTGATTTAGCTTGGTGCGCTACATACTTGGCAGCGCAGGCTGTATACTCCCAAGGGAGCTAGATGGTTTAAGGAATAAAATAAAACAGCCAAATGTTGCAGCACCAAGAGCTTCAAAATTGATGGATACCAGCGCTATGTACATTATTATTATATTATAAATTAAACAAAACATCATTTCATACTGTGCACAGGTTTCACCAACACCCAACAAATTTGTGTACTCATTTTGGTAACCTCTTTTCTCACAGACTCATTATGGAATGTACATTTTTGTCTAGTAATGTCTTTTTCTAGAAAGAAAAAAAAATGTATCGTCAGGTCTGAGATTATAAAAAATATAAAGACGACATAAAATATCTTAAATCGTATCAAAAACATGCTTGAATAATTTCTTAATTCTCTGAGGTATGTCTACTTCCAGACTCGGAAGTTCTGGTGGCCGAGATATCGGAATGCAAGTACAACTGCAGATCGCGGCGCTGTTTCTTGAGCAAGACACTTACCTCATACTTACTTTTACATACAAACTGTCTAAGGTATAATTTAGCAGCGATACATGCATGCGGAAATTTTTGACAGGGCCAACCATAAAAGCCAACTTAAAGGTATTGTACACTTTTGGTAACAGCTCAAAATCAGTGTCCACATTTTGTGTGATTAAACATATGCATGAACAAACAAACCTGTGAAAGTTTGAGCTCAAGTGGTCATCGAGGTCACGAGAAAATAGTTTTTTTCAAATTATCCCGCGCGATAATTACTATTGTTTTACTCGTTTCTCAGAAACGATAGCATTTTAGGCATAAATATTTTAAGGAACCCTTTCTACCATTACTTACTTTAAATCATGTAAGTTATGTGTTAATCTGTGAACATTGTGTTTTTCGATGTTACCAATAGTGTACAGGGCCTTTAAGTACTTCCTTTCAAGCATGTCTAGTTTACTGATAACTCAAATAGTTTTGTGCGACAGCGTGTTATAGAAAAAACGTGCTGAGAATGCATTCAATGCCTGAATCCTGGCAGTTCCCGAGTACAAATTCATAACACGAAGAAATAAAATCTGGGGATAAGTGCAGTTTTTCTTCTTGAGCTCTTACAATATCTGCTCCCTTTTTTTTTTTTTTTTTTTTTTAGAGCAAACTACTGATGTAAATCCAAGAGAACATGACCCATCACTTGTTTGACATTTTTGGGGGCAATGCCTGTAAGAGCATCCCCTGGACCCAACTTCATAAAGCTGCTTTAGCACAAAAAGTAGCTCAGCACAAAACATTTTCTGCTTAACAAAAAATAAGGTTTACCGACCCAAACACCATCTCACACCTACCCTCTGTGACTGGTATCCTGCTTATTTTCGCTTAGCATGAAATCTGTTAAGCTACAGTTTCTGCCTAAGCAGCTCTATGAAATTGGGCCCTGGACTTTCCCATGAGCGAGAGCGAAATATATTAAGCGTATAAAGACACGCCACTAACACTTCTGTGAGCACCACACAAAGGAGAACACTCAAACCCATCAAATTTGTCATACATTTTTGAGTCAGCATTACAAACATAAATTGTTATCAATGCTGTACCTGCTGCACTCACTCAAGCAAGGCTTTTGTTTTTCCCACCTTTCAAAGATCCTCCCTGCCTCCCCGAAAAGATTTACACCACTGGAGCAACTACAACCCTAAAGAGCTTTCAGTGAGGCAGTTATTGGCAATCGATGAGAAAAGTGGCCTTCTGGATTATAAAAAAGGGCACCTCACAGTTGAATGGACATTGGGGGGGGGGGGGGAATACTGGTTCAGGAATGTAGGTGTTGGAGTCAGGGTGTGTGAATGGAATACCATTTCTTCACTGAAGACCCAGTTTGGTCATAGCCATCTCCCTCCGTAGTCTGATCATCTCCCAGTAAATCTCTTGCACTGTGTATTGATAGAAAAAAAAAACAGTGAAGACAGGCATGGTATTTGGTCCTTGGAAATAAGTAGGAACATTCTATCGAGTACAGGGCTGAACTACACGTAGACATGGAGTAGGATCTAATATACTTTTCAGGCAATATTAATAATAAAAAATCTGATTTTCCAAGGGCAAACACATCAGAAATCAGACTACAATTGGAAGAATATCTTGCCTGTGAAGATAATAAACACGAGTCCCTTTTCAAAGAAATTAACCTGAAGGTTTAAGTTTAATGTTACTTCTGTTCTACACACTCGGGGATTTAACAAAAAGTTTGAAGATATCGGCTGGGCAAATTCTGTGTGTTCATCCATGTATTTCAGCGCAAGGTAATATTCTATTCCAGATGCTCTATTGTGCAATCAGATACATGTAACTTTGAGTGCCCATTGGAAAATGCTGTCCTTTTGGGCTACATAAAATATAAAATATTACGGCCTAAAATGTTTTGCTTGCGTGCACATAATATACAGAACCATATAACTCTACAGGCTCATGTATTAGCAGTGAAATGCTACAGAAATAAAAAACAGTCCCAATGATTTCAACATGTATTTTTAAAAATGAAAATTGTGTTCACTCTGTCAGCTCCACAGTAAAAACAACTATTTCTGTATCAATTCCTTAACTGTAACTTCCCGGATCCTCAAAATTCCATGCCCTTGTTTCGCCTGTTTTTGATGGATTCAGTCCAAGTAATGTGTCTTCATACCAACTATGCATCACAATAAACTTTCAAGAAGTGGGACAAATATTAAAGAGGGTCTTGAAGTGAAGGTCAAATTTTGTGATGCACTAATTATTCAATGGATAGACTCCTCATGATAGTCAGGAAAAAATTACAAGTCTCTAACCTCACGTTAAAATGGTGTAAATGCAATTTTATCTGATACTCTTTCAGAGCGAAATTTGAAACATGACGTCATCGAACAGCAAAAACTATTAGGTCTGTACAATCCAAAGAGGTATTTTGCCAGACAAAAGGTCAAATTTGATGCTGCTTTGATTGAAAACCATAAAAACTCAGGAATGAACTGAAAATTCTTTTTAGAAAAATGTACATGAAATCATATATTTGAAATGTGACGTCATCGAATGTTTAAAAAAATAAAATATTTTTACAAAAATTGCACTTGAAGGGTATCAAACACAGTGGCATTTGACACCAATTTAACATGAGGTTAGATACTTTTGTTCCCCAATTGTATGAGGATTCAATCTATCTATAATGAGTGGATCACAAAACTGATATTTGACCTTGGGAGTCCCCTCTTTAGAAAAAAAGAAGTACACTCACGATCACTCTTCACCAGTCCCTGCTTGATGTATCTCAGGTAAGTGTAGAAGTCACACACTGCAGCGATTCTATTCCTGGCGGCTGTGCAGATGTTCACGGACTCTTCTGATTCTCCTAGCTGGATGCGGTAGTGGCAGGCACGCTGCTGGTCTGTTAATGAGCACCGCCTGCCATTCAGAGGCAAAGGACAAGGAAACCAACAGGTTATATCGAGATCTCAATCAATGGCAAGACAATAACCTTCAGGAAAAAAGTGCACTTAAGTAAATCAATTTGTTTATTTCATTCATTCACCCTTCTAATCTTAGTAAACATTTTCCAGTGAGTGCACTAACCATATTTTCCTGCGTATAAGACGCAACTTGTCTGACTTTCAAAGGTCCAAAATTATCACTGCGTCTTATCTAACGGTGCGCCTTATCTGGTACTGCTTGAGTTCATTGGGATGATGACTGTGTGACCCCTGTATGTGGTGATGTACCAACACAGTGAATGACACCTGGCAAGCCTCTGTGTGAGCATTCATGTTGCGTCTTATACGGCAGTGCGCCTTATATGTTAAAACTTGAATCTTATCTCTGTGATTTGGGGTACTACGCCTTATATACGGTGAGCGCCTTGAATGCAGGAAAATACAGTAAATGGTTTATGTATGACTAGCAGGAAAACCGCACTCTGCGACTGTCTTGCTCATTGAGTTAATTTTAAACATGTTAAATTGGGCGGTTAGCACACATAAATCTTAAGACTTGTACAATATTATGTAGGCCTAATATTATCTTATGCACTGTCGACGATCTAAGGAAATACACAATGACCATGTGACAACAAAGTCATGATGTTAACAGATCATTGTACATGCAGGTCAAACGATGTTGTGTTTTCTGGTGTTAACATTGACAATAGGTGACCAAATATGGCACACACAAATATGTTTTTCAACCCCGTAAATCAAGAACTTCTCTTTGTTCTATTGTTTGGAGTTAGTTTTGAATACTAATGTGAAGTGAGGATGGCCTGGCTCTGTCAAAAGCACCCGGATCCCATTTGTTTAAGTCCTTGGTTTTATCAGGTAGACACCCCAATAAACAATAACTGCCACAGCTAGAAACAGAGCAACGCACAGCCCATAAAAACAGTGAAAAAGGATCGTAAAACCTGTCTTGTCTGCACTGGCTTTTGTTTACACTACCCGCAAAAACGTGCGGCCCATGACAACAATGAAAAAACAATTCTGAAATCCACAAATTTTCCGTTGTTTTGGCTGACATCTTGATCAATTCTGAACGAACTGTGTTCATTGTTTTGGGAGGTCGAAGATGAAATCAAGACCCTTTTCCCATGCAAATTTCACGAGGTTTAATGCAGAACTCAGAGAGGAGATCTAATAACATACAAGACAGGCACCATTCAGCAAATTATATAGAGATGGCACCACTGTGCACAGAACTAACTTTACGCAGAACTAACTGTGCGCAGAACTAACTGTGCACAGAGCTAGCTGTGCGCAGAACTAACTGTGCACAGAGCTAGCTGTGCGCAAACTAACTGTGCACAGAGCTAAATGGAAATCTAGTCAGGCAGATATGGGTTAAAAAAAAAAGAGAGAGTACGTTTATGGTTTCTGACTGTCTGCTTGAACAAAACAGAACCTTCCGTCCTAACGATACTTCCGTCCTAACAGGCACCCAACGATATCCAGTAACAGACTAATTTTTCAAGTCTGTCAAATTTACAAATGGGAATGATTTTGTTACCTTGGTAGTGAGCCTTTATCAGGAAGGGGCTCAATGAAGAGTGTGAATTTCTCCACACACTCCTGTAACTTTTCAGAGATTGTCTGATTTGGGAAGTTGAGGCACGGGAAGATATCCTCAGAGAAGATCCTTGACATGAAGGGCTCGTCTCTGCTCAGGGTGGGCTGCTCCTTCCACACCTGGAACTCTCGTAGGAGAACTGGGTCGGCCTAAATCAACAAAGGATTATTTATAGAGACTTAAAGACATTCTCTACAATAGGTTTTGTTTAGCATTCCTAATTTCTCCCAACAAATTCCACTTAAATTTTTAATTTGTTTTTCAAATTTCTTTCAAATCAAATCAAAATGTTGCGTTACCTGCTGCTAAAACATGGGATTCGAACTACCTTTAGCTACCGGGCAATCTCGGGAGTCTAGTGGTAGACATCTGCTCTAGAATGGCAAAGGTATTGGGTTCAAATACCACCCGAGTAAAGCCTGGTTCGTACTTCCTGTGAATGAGAATGCCAATTGCATTTGAAGTCACAAAGGATATGTCCCAAAAGGATGTATTCTTCCTTGATGCACCATCCTTTTAAAGCAAAAGTGAACAGATTTACATTTCATCTCTGGGTGTGGAGACTACATGTACTTTCTCACCTCTCCTCTTTTAGGACTCTCGGGAGCCGGTGAAGTCGCCGGTACCCCGTTACTCTGTTTGGCAGTCAACTCTACCGAGATGGGCCCTTGCAGACTGTGGTTTCTATGGTGACTAAACACGTTCGGCGACAGGCTACCTTTGGAGGGTTTCTTGGAGAGGATGCTTCGTTTCTTGGAGCTAGAGGCAGACTGAGGGGTGGGCTTGCTTGGTGTGGACGTCAGGACCAGAATCTTGAGTGCTTGCACTTCTGCCTGGAGTACATCAATCTGAAAAGAACAATTGAATTATCTTGATAAATTCAAGTAAGATATGCCTCTAGCAACTCAGTTGAATCAGGGGTAGTTTGTGACAACACCATGGAAGTATTTGACTCCGAGCCGGCAACAGAGGTAAACAACATTTCAATCAGCGACCTTGTTGGTCTTTCAATTAAAAACAAACAAATAAGTATGGGGGGAAAAAAAGGGGCAAGGCATAAAAAAACTTCCCTGCTCCCTGTTTTAACAACAACAAAAAGAGAAGTATAAAATAAATGTTGGTTGAATTGAAAATTGAGTTTAAGAAGAACAACCTGCTTTTGGATTTTCTTCTATCTGGAGAAGTACATGTACAACATGTACAGCAGAGACAATGAAGAAGATCCAGGTATCAGTGAAACAATGAATGGAAACTCACAGAAAGCCCTTTGCCATTGTTTTTTGAAAACCTCAAAGTTTAGGCCAGAGTTGGGCAAAGGACGTACAACAAATCGAAAATCAGGATGTCAAATGCGTTAATTTACAAATGTGTAAGATACGGTACATGTGGCTGAGCGGTTTAGTGCAGCAGATTCAAGTTCTGGTGGCTCAGTCAATGTGGGTTTGGGTTTGAATCCCAGTCATGACACTTGTGTCCCTGATCAAGACAGTTAACTATAAAACCCTTCTCTTCACACAGGGGTAAATGGGTGACTGTGAGGGGCAGAGACAGTTCTTGTGATCGATTTACCTCGGTGCGCTACCAGCACAGGCTGTATACTCTCCCCAGAGAGCTGAGATGGTTCAGAAAATGAAATAAATTGCCAGATGACCAGGTGGTGATAATATTCATGCGCCATGAGCATCACAATTGGCAGATACTGTCACTATACACTTGTCCAATATTTATTATCATTTTAACCCTTGGGAGCACCGCCGACGTTCTGATACGTCCAACTGATTATTCATCCACAGGCCGCCGACGTTTCCATACGTTCTACTACTCGACCCAAAAAATATAAAATTGCCCTCTGGATAAAGAATTGCCAGAACGCAACCGGCACTGTAAGGAACCCTTCGAGCGCCGCCGATGTTCTGAAACGTCCAACTTAGTATCCATCCACAGGCCACTGACGTTCCCCTTACGTTCTACTACTCGACAACAAAAATTTTAAAAAATGGCCGGCCTGTGGATACAGAGTTACCAAAATGAGGCTGGCACTGTAAGGGTTAACAACAGGGTGTTGAAGAAAATGTCAAAACTCATTCAGGGAGTCCAAAAGAGAAAGTAAAGCTGTGATTGCATTCATACCTTCCCTGTGGCCTCTTTCAATCTCTTCTCGGCCTTTGCTCTCTTGACGTTGGACTCGTTAACCATAATATGAGCTTCCTGTCAAAGTAAGCATGGAACAGGAAATATGGTATTTTTAGACAAAACAAGAGGACGGAAAAAAAAGATGGCTGCAAAGTCTACACATGTGGTTCAAAACCTGCCTCGGATATGACAGTGCATGTTAAACATCAACTAATGGATGGTAACGAAAATAAGTCAATCCAATATACGCAGAATACTTGTTTTTGCAACATGCCCAACAGAGTCTGTGACCAATGGACTTTCTCAGATAGCCTTGGACTTGTGGCCAGGCCAGCATACTGAAAGAGAAACACTGGAGAACAACAAAATCTCTTGAAGTTAAATTTAAAAAGTAACTCTGGTAAGATTAAAAAATAATAAAGGATGGTCATGGTGGAAAAACCTCTTTTTAAAATTGTTTGCCTGAAATGCTATAGTTTTTTGAGAAATTAATAAAACAATTAGTTGTTATCGCGTGAGTTCAAAGACCCGATGTTTGAAAACAGTGAAACCGTACCTGTTCAATAGGATTCTATACTATTTTCTTGTGACTCTGATGACCGACTGAACCTTAACATTTCACAGGTTTGTTACTTCATAAGATGTGTATGTTGGGTCACATGAAGTGCTGATACTGGTCTTTGACAATTACCAATGTTGGCCCAAGTACTTTAAAAGCCAAGAATGTTTAAATTTATATTTGGTTTGTGGTAACCCCATGTGTGTACAGGCCTGGAATTTCGTTTTCAAATGGGCATGTCAACTTCCCAAAAAGGAAGGGCAACCTATGAGGAAATTCTTTTTTTTGTATTGAAGGTTTTGAAGGGCACCCACAGCAATAGACCCTTCCCATGAAATATGCAAATTGAACATCGCGCGTGCGCACTCTCCCTGCTGGTTGGCAAAATGAGTGAACATCGCGCCTTTTTGCATGGGACTGATGGTGGCGTGACGCACACGCGTTTGTGCGTCTGCCTTGTGCACAACTCTATGGCGTTTGTCAACCAGCAGCGTCTGTACGCATGCGTGAATGTAATTTACATATTTCATGGGAAGGGTCTATTGCTGTGGTGCCGTGGCAAAATTCGAGGCCTGTGTGTATATCTACTTTGCTGTGTAGATTTATTCTTTGAGAATTTGTCTTGCTATTTATTCCACAGCCGAGGAGTAGATTTTGGAATTCTGGAGACTACTTTAGTTCTGAAAAAGAATGTACTGCTTTACCTCAAAGAGCTTGGCTGTTAGTTCTGTGATTTCGTTGTCCATCTCTTCTCTCACTCTGGTCAGCTTAGAAACCTGTTCATCTTTTAACTCAAGAGCCTGCAAAAAACAGGATACAAATAATAGCGACTTGGATAGACTACGCGGACTATACTTATTTTTTTCAAACATAAATAGCAAACCACAAGGGAAACTAACTGGATTGATTTTTAGATAATTTTAGGTTGAACAAAGAAAATTTGACTGGAGCGTGATTTGAACCTGCGACCTCCAGATTAAAGTGCCAGTGCTCTACCAAATGAGCTATATAGCCCTAATGTTGGCGGTCTCTCTATTTGTCAAAATCTACAAGCCATTCAACCTGTAACTGTCGTGTAGCCAGGGATCACAACCTAGTTTATGATACTACCTGGGAAGCAGCAGCAGAGGGATCACCTTAAAGGGATGCAAGTTTTTTTAACGCAAGGGTGAGGTTTGACAAAAGCCATTAACCCACCCACAGGTGCATGCATATACTCCAAGATACCTACAAATCTGGACTATTTGTACGTGTGATTACACATTGCCACATGCAGATGGTAAACACAGGCTACCAGTTGCCATTTTAGCACAAAATAATACATTGGTCTAATTCAACCACCACCAACCATACAGAAAAAAGAAGAGAATAACATGGCAATTTGAACCTCCAAATTGACACAGCAATTGAGTTTATTGACGCCACCGTTGGTCAGACAGAATGAGGAGAGAGGGAGGGTTTATACCTCTTTGGCCTTTATGAGTTCCTCGTGAAGTTTCTCAGCAATACTGTTACTGTTGTGTCCTTTACTATTGAGCCGGGAGCGGAATTCCCCTGCCAGATCCTGAATGTCCGAGTCGGTGTCTTGGTCACTGTTAAAGGAAGATTTCATCGAAAGTAGGAACATTAAAGTTGTCTCAAAGGGAGGGTACATATATAACTTTGATAATTACTCCGTATCTTGGTGTCGATTGAATGCGGGTTTCTTTAAGCCAGACACGACCTTAACTTTTTGACATAATGTGCATTTCACATAAATGTAATAGTTTTACCTCGTTGCATCGACACAATTTGATGTTCTTTAATTTGTTAAGACTGTTTGGGATGTCATTTCATACTTTATATATATGGAATCTATAGATGTACCTTGAGGCTCATTGTACACAGCACATCAGCATATTAAAAAAGTCAATAGTTTGGGTCGACACAAGAACTTATATTCATGAGCGTAACTGTACCTTTCACTCTTGTCAGGATCAATGGAGAAGCCCATAGTCTCCGGTCTGTTACCATAATCCTCATCTGGACTTTCCTCATAGTCCTTGTTAGGAAATCTATGGCTTTTCTCTAGAAGATTAGAGTCACTGCTTGATCGGATATGCCCGAAGGTTCCGGGCAAGTCTAAGGTTGTGGGCTTGACTGCTAGGGTTGCCATTTCAGAGAATGCACGAGAGGGGGGGGGGGGGGTTGGGCTGGAAATAAATAGCTTTGAGGCAGGATAACACAGCGGAAGGAACACTAGGGCAGAAGGAAGGCAATACGTTTTCTCAGTTATGGTAAATCAACTGAGGTTCTGAACAGTGTCTGGTTGTAAACCGTCCCTATTCATGTTTGGTTTTGGTGAAACCCTGTCTGTCTTCAGTTGCACAAACAATCAGTACAGAGCGTCTTCCTTCTGACAATTGCAGTCTTGCTTCATAGCCACCTGTCAATGAAACAAAATGAATACAATCAGTTTGTTATCATTTAGCAGCATGAAAGCTTTGGCAACCCAAGATCTTTGGGCCTTCTCCTTGTCTTGCTAATAATTGACCGTGTAAGTCTTGCGACGATAAGGTCACCATTGAGCTTCAGGGCACCTCTGAGCCATCAGCTACGGCAGATTAACGTGGTGCAATTTTGTGTGAATTATATTTTTGTCACATCACTTTTTCCCCCCCCAAAAAACATATGGGTGGAATGATTACATTTAAAACAATGCAACAAATAAAATTAAAATCAAATCTGAAAAAAATTGAGAAAATGAAGAAATATTGCTTGACCTAAAACATTCGGCTGGAAGTGTCAAATAACAAATTTACGCCGACTGTGTTACACAAACCACTAACAAACCACAGTTAGGTGATATTTTAAATCAGGGTAAGTGCTTTGTTACTTATAATTAGTGCGAAAACAGACCTTGTTAATGCATGGGTTTTACGTGACGTTGCATGGAGTCGCAAAGGCAACAACATCCTAGTTTCGTACAGTTTTGGTACTACTAATAATGTAGTGCAGCTTACTCGAGTTTGCAAGCCTTAACGCCAAAGATCACAATGATCGCCTTTTATTGTGTTCGTTACGGTCAAACCTGAAGTAGTAATTACACTACAGTCAGCTTAAAAAGTATAACTGTATTTTTCCAAGATTTGTGAAGTTGTTTACAATTTACAATTTCTAAATCAAGCTTCTTTTTCATTCAAACCGTATTCAATGGATGACATTTTTTTAAATATCCCAATACAAAATCTTTTTTAAAAACAATTGCCACAATACACACTGTAGCTGCTATTTGAGGTACCCGGAAGTCCAGACTCTCGCGAAAACTTGTACACTTTCAAGATCAACTTACACAGTCCATTCTACTGCCACGGAGAAGATTTTGGAATACGGGAGACTACTTAGTTCTGAAAAGAACTGTCTTGCTTCACAATTATTCACACAATACTCACTGTTATCTGCCAACAATTGACATGGTTGAAGTGAATGCTTGAAAACTTTGTATTCCAAAGTTCAAATACAATATCAATTACATGTACATTGTACATGTACCGGTACTTTACCCAATACAAAACTGTATTTAGCTGTAGTCCAGAGTAGGTGTACCAGTACCATGCATGAGTGGCCAGTGTAATTTTTAGAAGGTTTACTGAGACTTTTCCCAGAGTTTTATCTGGCTAGTGGCTAGAGCTGTTTACTCAGTCAACAAGTAGCTATCAAGTGATACAAAGGTTTATTTGAGTAACAGAAAGGCCAATTAAACCCTTGCTCTGAACCACAGGGGCCCTATCAAGCCATGGGGGTGGTGGTTCTATACCACAGGGTGGTGGTTCTACACCACATGGGTAGTGGTTCTAGACCATGGGGTGGTGGTTCTAAACCATGGGGTAGTGGTTCTAAACCATGGGATGGTGGTTCTAAACCATGGGATGGTGGTTCTAGACCATGGTGGTATTAAACTACAGGGTGGTTCTAAACCATGGGATGGTGGTTCTAAACCATGGGGTGGTGGTTCTAAACCATGGGATGGTGGTTCTAAACCATGGGATGGTGGTTCTAGACCATGGTGGTATTAAACCACAGGGTGGTTCTAGACCATGGGATGGTGGTTCTAAACAATGGGGTGGTGGTTCTAAACCATGGGATGGTGGTTCTAAACCATGGGATGGTGGTTCTAAACCATGGGGTGGTGGTTCTAGACCATGGTGGTATTAAACCACAGGGTGGTTCTAAACCATGGGGTGGTGGTTCTAAACCATGGGATGGTGGTTCTAAACCATGGGGTGGTGGTTCTAGACCATGGGGTGGTGGTTCTAGACCATGGGGTGGTGGTTCTAGAACACGGGATGATTGTTTTAAGACATAGGGTGGTGGTTCTAAACCATGGGATGGTGGTTCTAAACCATGGTGGTATTAAAGTACAGGGTGGTTCTAAACCATGGGATGGTGGTTCTAAGCCATGGTGGTATTAAACTACAGGGTGGTTCTAAACCATGGGATGGTGGTTCTAAACCATGGGGTGGTGGTTCTAAACCATGGGATGGTGGTTCTAAACCATGGTGGTATTAAACTACAGGGTGGTTCTAAACCATGGGATGGTGGTTCTAGACCATGGGGTGGTGGTTCTAGACCATGGGGTGGTGGTTCTAAACCATGGGATGGCGGTTCTAGACCATCGGTGGTGGTTTCTAGAGCACGGGATGATTGTTTTAAGACATAGGGTGGTGGTTCTAAACCATGGTGGCAATAAACAACAGGGCTACTGTGGTTCTAAATCACAGATGACAGTTCTAAACCACAGGGTGGTGGTTCCGTTCTACAGTAGTCACGTACGAATTGTCAATGTTTAGTTAAATGTAAAAAGGCCCTTTGGCTGACATTAAACTGTGTGTAAACTGAAGATGTAGTCTGAGAACATGGTTTAGAGTTGCAAGGCACGGTTTTTACCAAAAGAAATAAAATTAAAATAAAATTTGAAAATTTTTGACTGATGCTGCTGTTTCAAAACAAAAAAAGCGTTTGCATAATCACAGACAATGCACAAAACACATAAATTATGCACTTGTACTTGTACAAAGAGAACCGAAAAAACAGAAAACAAAACCAAAAGGGTGCATATTATGAGAATGTTTGTTGTCTTTAGGTTGTTTAGTCAGGGTTTCATTGTGAACAATGAAAAAAACAATTTTTGTTGTAGTTCTAAAATCTATAAACAGCCACAGTTAAAATTTTAATTCGAACTTTCCGAACAAATCTACCCAAAGTAGGACCTACGTGTAGCATCTTTAAACAATGGTTTTTATACCTGTATCCCTACCAGGCCTGGAATTTCATTCACCAGGAGTAGCTAGACGACCATCCTGGAGTGAAGGGCACAATCTAACAGAAAGGTTCTATGCAGGGGCTATATGGGACATCACCAGCAGGGCATGAACTCAATCAACACGGTCCTGTGTGAACTTAGTATTTTCAAAGCCTCTCCCAATAGTACACTGTAAAACAGGCCTGATAGTGATACTTCATGGAGGTGACAGAGACAATTGCCCTGTGTTCTTGGTGCCTAGTTGTCTTGGCACAGTATACGTTTGGGGTGTTAATAAAACAAGAACTGACTGCTTTTATTTGTGCTATGGTTAAAACTACGACCCCTCTCGATGATCAACGGCACATTCTTTGTTCAGTAAAATTTTTAATTTCACTCATATGGGGTGCCCTCACACAAATGAAATATTAGGCGTAAGGCCTGACATACATAAAGGCCCTAATGTACGTTTCACATGGATCCTCAATGTTTGCACCTCAATTGTTACATTATGGTTGTCCAAACACAAGTTCATGAATTCAATAACAGCGCACAAAATTTAAAGCAGTTTACAATTTCATAACCCAAATGATAAGAGCAATCTTATGTATGTTTTTTATTTCATGTTATGTATCGTATGGACATTGTACAATAGGCCCCCTATACAGTACGTTCTACTACAATGTACATGGCATGTGTTATTTTTGGTGCGTTCTATTTTCCCGAGGGAAAATACAATGTGCAGAGGATCCCCGAGGGGGTGGTAGTTTTAACCATAGCACAAATAAAAGCAGTCAATTCTTGTTTTATAAGACCCCAAACATGTGCTGTGCCAAGACGTTGCTATGGGTTGGTTGCCAGGGTTATAGTGCACTTGTTGCTATGGGTTAGTACATTGTTTGCTGGTGTATAGCATGTCACATTTGAGCTGCTTTCTAGCAAAATGAGACATTTCATGTGACGCGCTCTAAACCAATAAAAAGGCAGAATCTTTGTAAGGGGTGTTTATAAACAAAATTACATAGTTTACTTAGATGTGTCAGAACACCAAACACCATGAACTTTTTGAAAACTTTGGACAATCTTTGATGTGTTCATATACTCAGAGTAGCACTACTACTAGTAGACACACTGATTACAACTATAGCTAAATGTCCTGTACAACCATGGAGGTAGAAATCTACCTCCATGGTACAACGTACATGTACAGATGTAAATGTATTTAACAAGAATAATCTTCTTTGAGCTTTATTGGTCCTTGCTCTACAGAATGTACAAAGCACTTCATGTTTACCTATTGTACATACTCCTAATGTACACATGTGCAATCATTAAGTTCAACCTTCAAAATACCTGAATAAACATGTATTGTTACAGCCAAGATGTCTGCACTGTTATGGCTTAAGAAATCTCACACTACATGCCCTTGAAGCATATTGGACCATTGTACACAGTGTACAATAACACCATAAACCAGTGCCTCATAGTGTAGAATCAATACACGAAGACCTTGGGAGACTAAAAACAACATCAGAGCACTTCAAGAACAAATACTGGATATTTTTCTAGGGAGGAATCGAAAGGTAACTGGCCTGATCAAACAATAACTTGGGTTCACTTTGTAGGAGAATTGAATTGATTTAAATACAATGGATCTTATCAGCATTCTTTGCCACATTTCCAGCATCCAATACGCAATGTTTAACAACAACTGAATGAACAAGTAAGAAATTTATGAAAAAGAAGGGCCTGACTGCTCGCTATCTTGTCACTCAAGCCTCATTTTGGCTGAAAAAGTTGAATCCAAATAGTGAAAAGGTGAGGCTATGGACGTTTTTTTGCCGGCCTACATACTGTACTGTAACCATAGAACTTTGACATGACCTGTGTATTGTCCCAGTTGGTCATGGATTATGACAATCCATGACCCTTGGAGTGAATGGGTCAATGGTGTCTTGCAGTGGCAGTGGAGTGACATCATTGAGTCTAGCACCATGAGCCAGGGCCTTGAATGCTGTCCTTAAAGACAAAACATAAGATGGTCCTCCTTCCTTCATGGTTGGACATTCAGGTACAATGTCAAGCAGTGTATGGCGTCTGATTGCATAAATAGAGTGAATGGTGAATGAACACAATGGGATGGTACATTCACACAGTGTTTTTCTGAAGGGCGCATGAACACTTCTTCAGACCATCTACTATCCTCATAATTTCTTGATGCTCATATTTGTTGTATAAACTGTACAAAAAACTTTGAGTACTCTGTCAAACTAAAGTAAAAATTACACTACATGTACTGTTCATGTACATATACTGATCCAAACAACTATTATCAAAACAAGGATATGATGCAGTTCCATACACAATGTACATTGCACACTGTACACATTTCCCCTGTTGGACCTTAATATCTCCACATTACCTACATATCATGTAGATTTTAGTTTTCAGTACACTGTATGTCATGTACATGGTATGTATTTACACAGGATGTTCAATTGTTCCTGCATCTTTTTTTTAACCAGTGAAGAGCTTCAGATGCACAGTTGTTTTTAATTGCACACAAATATCATGAGAGTCAGATTGAAACTGTACAAATACACCATTATTACATACTTGGAGTTGAGTATTGAAGACACAGGGCTCAAATTTTGCACTACCGCAGGCCCGAGGCCAGTGATTTTAGCAACGGCCAGTAACCTCAGGACTGAACAAGTCCGACTGTCTAGCGTTGTTCAACTGAATAATAATAGGCCTACCTCACTGTGTAGTATATTTAGTTTACAAAAATGGTGTTCACATTGACTTTGAGCTTGAGTGTGGTGAAATCTTTCAATTACGTGTTGAGCATCACAGTATACTGGGCCCAATTTCATGGCTCTGCTTACCGCCGAATTCTGCGCTTGCGGTGACCATTCTCCGCTTACTGTTCAAGCGCCGAATTTCTGCGCTAGCTAGTGTAAGCGTAGAATGCCTAGTAAATAGCTGTACTAAATAATTATGAGCTTTACAGGGCGCCATAAGCGCAGATTTTCAGGCTAATTCTTCTCTCAGATAATGTTCGAATGAAAACAGTTTACATGTTCACTTTGAAGAAAGTTCTCTCTCATTTAGATTCTGGTCTTGTGAAATAAATCCTGGTCCGGTAAAATTTTTAAGTTACAAGCCCTGCAGTCTTGTGGAAGTTTACTCACATTTCGAGCCCCGAGACATGTTGTCATGACGGTGTCCGTCATGACCCACAGTACACAAAAAATAAATAAGCTATCAAACTCTACTCCAGTAAGTATCTGGATGTCAAATGTTGAGTGGGAAATTGCTTTTTTTTTAAATTTATTTTGTATAAGTGTCTTGAAAAGCCTGAAAAAAAATAATAAATACGTATAATTATAAATTAAAACACAGTCTACCTGCAGTCTAGAATTAAAACACATGAAATTTTCACAGGTTTGTTATTTTATGCATGTTGGGATTCACCAAGTGAGGATACTGGTCTTTGACATTTACCAACTACCCCTGCCGTTTACATGCGGAGCTTTTGACTCTGTTGTTATGGTTTTAACTTACACTGTTACCTTCAAAATAGTGTAAGAAAACCAAAATGTTTCAGAGGTTAGTGGGAATTTTTCAATTCAATTTCAGTTCAAATCAACATTTATTTCAATTTCTCTTCCGGAAACAAATCATAACAAAAGTTTACAAAGACCTGTAATGTATTGTAAGGCAAACCAATAACCCCCATATAATGGCAAAGAAGAGGACTAAATAAGTAACAATCTAATTACAGCAGAAACAAAGTATGAGGCTTGACTATGTCTATTTTATGGCACGAGGCTACACATGTCACCATTAATAAAAAGGAGGCGACACTGACAGTCAGGAAGTTTAACAACGCCTAAAATGGAGACGTATGACACTATCGCTGACGTGTTGGTAAGCAGGAAGTGGCACTGCCATGACCGATCGCGGTCTCCGCGAACGGCGAAACAGAACTTGATTTATTGAAAACCTACTTTGTCAAGTTTCTGGCAACATTGATAACAAATCTTACTCGTCGACAGTATCACTGTGTTACAATTGAATTACATATCATCTCACCTGCCTAGTAATAAATACGACGTCACACGAAATGTTGCACATTTAACTTCAACAGGAACACGGACGACCAAACAGAAGTCTAAAAACTTATAACTGCGGACTTTTCGTTGGTGTTTACAATTTACTCCCCTTTGACTGCTAGTGCTGCACTCGCTGTGTGTGTGTGTGTGTGATGCATGACCGGCTAGCTAGCGCGTTATCGAACGGACGGGTGTTCAGAGAAGTGATTTTCACAAGAGGGCGCCATACTTTTCGTCGAAAAGTGGACATCTGCTTTTCAGCTTTCTAAATAAGAAACCAGATTGAACGTTGTTTTCTGGTGCATTTCCACTTTACTGCCTTTCGTCCCCTGAAAAGGAGATTAAACATTTTCGTAGAATTACTTTGTCTACTTTTTAACTTTTCAGTTTCGAGGAAAGCAGGTTTTACTTATTCACCTACACTTGAGGTCGAAAAGTGGACATTTTCTTTTGGGTTTCGCAGAAAAGCAGGTTGAACGTTTTAGATAAATGTATTTTTTCCGCTTTTCCGACAGCCGAAAAAACAGATTGGACGTTTTGACACACAGTGGCACAAAAGCGGACATCAGCTTTTACTGGTTTCCAATAACCCGAAAAGCCGATCGTACATTTCGGACCATTTCATTTGTCTTTTTTCCTGCTTCCCGGTGTCATGCCAAATAGTGTCTGCTCATTAGCATATTGCGATCTGATATAGTGACAGTTATTTTATGACACATGAAAAAAAAAAAAAATCAGTGGAGTTTTCTTATACCTTTTGCCGCTTTATATTTCACTGATTAACCCGTTAGCGACACCGATAGCGCACACACTATAAGTGCCGCTATTAACGCCTCACACACCACATGCGATAAACCAGGCTGTGCTCTGCGGCCACCAGAACGCTTTCCTTAGTTGACCTCATTTAAAATGCAAGAACTATGCAAAAACGGGCCAATCAGAACGCTTTATTGCTGCCATATAGCTAGCTAGCGTGTGTGGGTATCGCTTTTACTGGTTTCCAACAACCCGAAAAGCCGATCGTACGTTTTGGACGTTCGATGTGACTTTCCGGGAAGCAGAAAAGCAGAAAAGCAGAAAAATTAAATTGTCCAAAACGTACAATCGGATTTTCGGGTTGTTGGAAACCAGTAAAAGCAGATGTCTGCTTTTGTGCCATAGTGTGACAAAACGTCCAATCTGCTTTGCGGCTAGCAGAAATTAAGTAGAAAAATAGATTTATATAAAACGTTCAACCTGCTTTTCTGCTTCTAGGAAACCAATTAAAAAATGTCCACTTTTCGACCGTAAGTGTACAGGAGAATAAGTAAAACCTGCTTTCCTCGAAACTGAAAAGTTAAAAAGTAGAACAACGAATACTACGAAAATGTTTAATCTACTCTTTAGGAGGAAGAAAAGCAGAAAAGTTGGAAAATGCACCAGAAAACAACGTTCAATCTGTTTTTTTCCATAATTTATTTAGAAAGCTGAAAACCAGATGTCCACTTTTCGACCTCCATAGTTTATGTTCGACTTTTTATACTTCAAACTTAGAAGAACATGATATCTTCAACATTTTGAGCAATATACAATTTTAAAATAGATAATGGGGAAGGAAATGACTAAACTTATCGTATGTTCTCGATCTTGGTTCATTTCGATTTCCTATTCCTCCTCCCCGGTCTCCATGGAACAATCCATGGTCTCCCACGTGTAGTGAACATTTTCACGGAAATTGCAGCACATTAAACCCCCAAATTATCATTGTGATAAGTGGGTTGTGTTAGGCTCCACAGCAAAGCTGAGATGAGGTAATTCGTGAAATCGGCTGCACAGATCTCACTCTCATCCTTATCACCATGGGGGAAATAATTATTCCCTTTTCTAAAGAATTTCTCTCGTTGAACAAGAAAACCATAATAAACAATAAACAGGAAAGCACCGTTCTACTCATTGTTGAAAGACCCCAGTGTCACAGGGGATTTTTTTCCCCTGGTGAGTGGTCCCCCCCCCCAATCGGGAGGCTGTATGGAGAATGTTGAGTCAAAAGATGGCGCTATCCAACCAAATTTCTACACATTTCGCCGTATGGGGGGACACACAAAATCAGTGGGGGGGGGGGGGGGCAAAATCACGGGGGGGGGGATCTCATGTGCGACCGATGTGTGTACGAACATGGACCCAGCCTGTACACACTGTACTGGGGGTTGCCCAAAGGATAAATCCCTGAAGATTGTTTGGTGAATACAGTGAAAATGATAATACTCAAAATGTAAAGACACTTTATGAACGGGCGGGCTGGGGCCGCCGCTGGTGTACATAAAGGTGCGCTCAAAAACCCTGCCCCCCCCCCTCTATTTCCACTACTCAAAGTTCGAAAAAAAAACATACAGAATTTGGTTTCTTTTATTGCATCTCATTATGCAGAGCCTGTAAAATGACTGCTTAAAAATGAATCAACGAATGGCTCAGAACATACATCAACGAATATAATTCACAATAACAGGCAAAACTCCTTCGCCTCTTGCAAATTATTTTCTCTCGGTAAAGGATAAAGCATCCCACATTTTTTGTTTACCCCCCCCCCCACCGTACACACACACCCAGCTCTGTGTGTTGCAGTCACTCTGTAGACATTTCTGTTCTTATTCCTCGACACTGTACAACAAAAACAGTGTGGACGTGTGTAAGTCCATAGTGTTTCAAATCCCTACATTATGTGGACCTCTTTTGTTCTCAAGTCCACACTTCGTATGTATAGCGCTAAAACATAAAGGCACACCATCCCCACCTCCCCCATTATACATACACGCCATGCACCGAACGTATTATCGAATCAGAATTAGTATTAACATCATCGTTCGCTTGATGCGCGCTCGGAACCTGACTTTGATTTTGTTCAATCCCTCAAAAATTCATCATCAGCCGCCGACGATACAAAAGTACATCACTCCCTTCCAGCCCCCGACACAGGCTATGTCTGTTGACATTTAGAGGAAATGAATGAAGCGCAAACAACTAATATAATGAAGTTTAACCTCAATTTTTTTTTTCATAATGAATACCGGCACAGACGTATTATCATCTCGCCCTGGAACCTCCCCGTAAGCAAAAACGAGATTCTTACGTAAGAATGATCTACTTTTAGCTGGCCGTATCATTGTGGGGGAAACTACTATTAGCCAGATCAATCCGCATCCATCTTTACAAGGCCTGTATGTGTCGAATGATTGAATGTCTGGCCGAGAAGGGCATCCAAAAAACACTTCACTGAAGAAAGAGCTAAAACTTCCGGTTCCGGGTCCCATGAGGCCTGACCAATTTCTGGGTCAGTATGACCCGAAAAGAGGTCAAACTGACACAGTACCCGAGTCGAAATCCTTTTTTTTCTTTAGCAGTTTCCGGGTCAGCCTGACTCAGAAAAATGGGTCAGGCTTCCTGTGACCTGGAACCCGAGTCAATTCTGACCCGAAAGTTTTTATAGAGTGTGTGGAGTTATCCGAGGAGATGACATTATACAGCATTCGAGTCTTGGATACCACACTAAATCCCAGAGTTGTAAAACTCGTACTCGGTGCTCGTACTCGAGTACTACTGGAGTACCGCTGGAGTACCGTGGTGGCAGTCGTATACTCGTACTTGTACTCGGCTAGCAAAGTGCTGCTGGACTTCATATTCAGGTAAACACTCGGTGCTCGCGAGGTTCTCGTACTCGATGGCTCGAGTACTCGAGTACTACTCGGCCTTCGTTGTACTCGGCATTACTTGATACTCGACTGACTTTAAGGACTTGACTATCAACACTGACACTCCGTTAAACACGTCTTGTTTTCAAGATCACACTAAAAACAACATTTGGTAATTTCACTGCAACCACTGGTTGCAGTGCAGCCAGTTGGTTTGGTTTAATTTTGTTGTAGTCGAGAAAATAGCGTATGGCATGCACGTATATAACTGCACACTTTCTATAATTGCCTGAAACGGACTGATAATACATTTTTCTCGATGCAAACCAGTTTTGTTTTGCCAAAGATGGCTGTTCAAAAGGAATGAGAATGTCTCCCAGCGTGATTTTCGTTCCAAACATGTAGTATTATAAGAAACGGTCAGCCGCTTTTCTTCTCGCGCTGACACAAACTAATTTACAATGCGTGAAATAACGAATGATTCACAACCACGTCTGTACGAAAACAGGGAACAGCACAAGCACATTGCAATACAAAGGGTCACTTCAAAGATCCGCATGGTGTAGGGATGAGCTGCGAAATTGCTGTAAGTTACTGAATCTCTTTTGTGAAGAAAAACCAAGCGTAGGTTCTAAGAGGAACCGGGGTTAAGGTATAAAACAAACAAACGGTGCTCGTCTTACTGAAGATGGAACATAAGTTATAAAACACTATGATACCTGAGTGCACGCCGAGGACCATCCCCCGGTTTGATACTGACCCGGAACTTCTTAGAGTGCGCCACCCCTGTATAATTTCAGCGTACTAGAAAGGCTTGGAATGACACAGACGCTATCGAGGTGACGCGCCAGAAAAATTTAACCAAAGTTGTATGGGATTGGACATTACGACGGTTGGTTGTGGTCACAGGAATGAGACTGTGGGGGGAAAAAAAGAAAAAACAGATTGGAAGACCACAGTGGTGGGATTTTAATACCCTTTCCACAAGTCCCACTCATTCCAACCGTCAATGCGAAGGGGCTGTGAAGTGGAAGCATTCATATCACATGTTTTTATTGTTGTATAAGATTAGTGGGCGGTTGGGTTGGGTTGGGGGGGGGGGGGCAAAGGATTCGTTAAAAAAAATATTAAAAAAATGAATACAGCCTATAAAAGTCACTTTGACGTGTTCCTCCAACACTAATTTTTTTTTTTTTCGTACCCACCCTCGTGTGGAGACATTTTCCATGAAAGAGTATAAATTATTGGCCTACGGTGAGCATTATTCGACCAAGTCGACATTAACTCCAGGGATTTTCATTTCAAGTAGTGAAACAATGTCCTTCCACACAGCAACAACAGTTGCCCTACAGGCGATTTAATTACCGTGTGCCCATGATAGCATAAGGAGAAAACATTTTTCCGTCTAAGTAGGCTCTGGTGTTTTTGTGTGTGTGTTTTTTGCGTTTGCTTGGAACACGCGAGTTATCAAACCCGTCAAATTAAAACAAACCTTCCGGAAATTGAGTTTTTGGTAAGTTCGTTGTGGATCCAGGTCTGGAGTGCCGCTTACGCCCCAAAAGTTCCTGGGTCAGAATGTACCTGGATCCGAGTCCTGTGGGGCCTGGGGGCTGACCCGTTTCTGGGTCACTATGACCCGGAATCTTTGTCAAATTGACGCGGAATCCGTGTTAAAATCCCATTAGTAAACCACTTTCCGGGTCAGCCTGACCTAGAAATAGGACATGGCCCCCTGGGACCAGAATCCGGGTCAACTCTGACCCGGGAGGCTTGACAATGTAACACAGGAATCGGGTTCTATAAACCAGAACAGAGAGCTTTGGTTCCCCCCACCCCCAACCTGGACTTTTCTTCCACGTCTGAAACTGCACTCTGACAAGTCTCGGGTCACTATTGACCCCTAGAAGTGTCACAGGGCGGCGGACCCATATAGAACGATTGCAATACGCGTCATTGGATGGATTCAACATTCTTGTGAACATATCGTGATATTTTCCCCTGTTTTCTCAGCAAGTATTGTAAAGCACATCATTCAATGGGACCACAAGAGCATAATTCCGCGGGAAGCATTGCCACGAAAATTAGCCCCTGTGCACAGTTGGCAGCTTACAAATCAAGTAAGTTCGTATAGTATCAATGCCGTAAGATTCCTCGCCAATTCTGCCTGCATCGAGGTATATTAATTACTGTCTCGAAATCTAATGGGG
This sequence comes from Pycnopodia helianthoides, assembly GCA_032158295.1. Classification (NCBI taxonomy): domain Eukaryota; kingdom Metazoa; phylum Echinodermata; class Asteroidea; order Forcipulatida; family Asteriidae; genus Pycnopodia; species Pycnopodia helianthoides. The sequence goes on along the minus strand of CM063250.1, from coordinate 18,099,565 downwards.
ATCCAATGGCGGACTCTCCCCCCCCCCCCCCCGTCCGCATTGCCCTTCTGGCTGCTGCGATTGCAATTAAGCATCCTTGGGGGCAGAGGGTCCGTGATGAAACCGAAATGTCGAATGTTGAGTAAAAGGCCTTCCAGCCAGGCGTCCGTTTCCCAATCATACTCATCAGAAAGGAGAGAGTGAGGGGGGGGGGGGTGGAGAGCGCAATAGAAGGGGGTATGGAGAGAGCTTGCTCAGCACGATGGCACACCTGTGGCATTATTGTATACGGCCAGACGAGGATACCCGAGCGGCGCGAAGATCTCATCTTAAGATACAGAAGAGGTGACACTGCTGTTGGGCTTTCAATAATGTGGTTTTTGTTTCAATTTACCCTCTCTACAAAAGTGGAATCTGATGTCTCGTTTTACATCATGTGACACACCTGAAAGTATACGCCTCACAGTCAACTGCTTTGACTGAAAGGGGGGGCACCTACCTCTTAGGTCCCTATTTTTTCACTTAATTTTTAGTGTTTTGAGGTAAACTAAAGACAAATTTGAGGGAGATTATACCAAAGAAAACTTTTAGGCGCTCCTGATTATACGACAAACTTGTCTACATCAGCATCACTGCCCAGAAGAATGATGTATAATATTGTAGACAAACTGTTTTATTCTATTGTTCCATAAAACGATCATTTAAAAAAGACGTAACGAAAGTTTCACCGGTAAAATGGCGAAAGCGATTAATGTACAAAAATGGGTTGAAAGAAAAGTTTACTGAGCACGAGAGCTTGATTGGTTTTCTGTCTAAGTCATTATAGGCAGGTCAAAGTCTGCACGGAAATGGGAAAACAAGTCGGGGGGAATTCTAGCAACAAAAATGTATACAACAGTAATGCCATATTGTTTTGTAAGAAGCCATGTTACTGCTGTAATACTGTTACGTTACGCCTCTGTTGATACTGGGTAAACTATACTTGATTGCCCCTTTTCCAGGAACACAGTGATGTTCAGGTAGAGCTGAAAACCAGATTCAAGTCCACAGCTCAGTTTTGAAACTTGAATCTACATCAAAGTAGAAAAGAAAAGGACAAGTGGTAATACAACGCCGATCGAATACCCAATAAGCTCGTTTTTCAACTGCAACAACCCTACATCTCATTTAAAAATGTACCCAGTTAGTTTCCCTTGTGGTTGCTTGATAATTGAAATACAAAATGTGCGTCCCCTTAATGTGATCCCTCTGCTACCGCTTCTCAGGTTGCATCGTAAACTTGGGTGTGATCCCTGGCTACATGGCAGTTACAGGTTGTATGGGTTCTGACTGGCACCCCCGAACAAAGATATTGACAAAATCGGCAGACCGCCATGCAGCATAGGGCTAAATGGCCCAGTTGGTAGAGTGTCGGCACGTTAATCCGGAGATCACAGGTTCAAATCCCGCTCTAGTCAATTTGTCTTTGATCAACCCAAAATTATTGTAAAGAGTTTACTAAGTCAGTTTCTCTTGTGGCTTATTACTTGATAAAAAACCCACACACAAAAAGACTGCGAACAAAGTTAGAAGGCAGCTGTACAAGGTGTTGACATTTCTCAACAAACTAATGAGTAGCCAAACAGTGATCCATGATCCAAAACAGAGGGTTTTGACCAATCAGCTCAAAGTTACCACATTAGCCATGTGAATAACATTATCAAATACCGTAGTCTTCAACCAAAACAATTTTGATTTTATCCTCTTAATGTTGTCACTACAAGCACCTTATGCAAACAAAAGTAATGTCTTGAACCAAAACTAGTCTGTCCAAACTGTAAGTGTTGAGGAAGAGGTGTAGGCGGGGAATAAGGCCAATGGAAAGTGGACGATTTTCTTTAAAAATAACGAACCGGGTTTGGGAGAAGCCAGTCGTATTGCCGGTGCTCGAGCCTCTAGTGCCTTCTGCGATAGCCAACATTACATAACAGACGACGGCTCGACACAACGAGGCGGTGTACATACGACATACACACGTCATCAGAAAGAACCAAAGGCGTGATTGGTTATCATTTCGTTGTCTGGAAAATTGTCCATCACCGGACGTTCAGTTACCATCATCATTCTGACTAGCTGACAGAGCCAGTTCGTCCCGGTCCATCAACGGCTCATCGAGTTTTTGGGTTTTTGGGTGTGACTTGTTTCACTCTTCAGCAGCAAAAAAAAAACACCAGCATGAGGCTCTGTAATGACTTAACGGTAGTGCGTCTTTCAATATACGCAATGTTCACTTTGCTGCTGCTGTGCATATGTCGGACGGGTGAGTATACAGTGCATGTTTAAATTAGAGCTCTGTAGTACTCGTACTTTAGTAATTTTTTTCTTTATCGAGCCCGAACCCCTCTCGTATTCGTACTCATTACGGTACCCCCGCTCTAACCTGTACTCATAAAATGTATTCGTGTTTATACTCACATGAAAAAAAGCCTTAAGTGGACGCTTGATCATGAAATAATGTATCGCACTCGTACTCGCAGGAAAATACTCGTACTCACAGAAAAGTACTCGTACTCATAGAAAAGTACTCGTACTCACAGAAAATTACTCGTACTCACAGAAAAGTACTCGTACTCACAGAAAAGTACCCGTACTCACAGAAAAGTACTCGCACTTAAAGACAAGTACTCCCCACTCACAAAAAAGTACTCGTACTCACAGAAAAGTACTTGTTCTTGTAGGCCTACTCATAGAAACGTACCCGTACTCGTACTCATAGAAAAGTACTCGTACTCATAGAAAAGTACTCGTACTCACAGAAAAGTACTCGTACTCACAGAAAAGTACTTGTTCTTGTACTCATAGAAAAATACTCGTATACTATTAACAGAAGAGTAAGCATACTTGTTCTCATGAAAAACCAGTACTGAACTCTGGTTCAAATTTTGTAGTTTCTCTTCTGTTCAGCTTTTTTTCTACCAACGTAATACAATCGCTCAGAAGACACGGACAGTGTATCTTAGCTTGAATAGGAGTCAACAACCTTCCACTCTTTTCCTTTTCACTTTCAAACATCGTGTTTCCCAATGTGTCCTCATTACCTGTAAGGTTATAGGCCTATTATCAGGCATGATTTTTGAAAAAGTAGTAAAACTTGAGTTAAACAAATTACGGTTGGCTTTAACTGGTACAGCCCGGAATCGTAAACTCTTATAAGACGAATATAATTATATTTAAAGGCAGTGGACACTATTGGTAATTACTCAAAATAATTATTAGCATAAAACCTTACTTGGTAACGAGTAATGGGGAGAGGTTGACAGTATAAAACATTGTGAGAAACGGCTCCCTCTGAAGTGACATAGTTTTCGAGAAAGAAGTAATTTTCCACGAATTTGATTTCGAGACCTCAGAATTAGAATTTGAGGTATCGAAATCAACCATCTGAAAGCACACAACTTCGTGTTACAAGGGTGTTTTTTCTTTCATAGTTATCTCGCAACTTCGACGACCAATTGAGCTCAAGTTTTTACAGGTTTGTTATTTTATCCATACGTTGAGATACACCAAGTGAGAAGACTGGTCTTTGACAATTACCAATAGTGTCCAGTGTCTTTAATGGTGGTTGGTTTAGGAGTGTAAACTTCGTGTTGCAATTTGGGTAACGCGTCATTGAGTGATTTCAGTCAATCGTATCAAATCCCCCCAGTCGTATCTGTTGTATGAAAGAATTGTGGAAATACTTTTTTTAAACGTTGAATTTGAGCATGAACTCATCTTGGGATCTACTTCGTGTTGCTATAAGCCGTAATCTTTTACTTTCAACCTTTCCCATCAGTATCAGGCTGTGTCCACGTTTGAATACAACCCTCCTGATTGTTCTAATCAATGATGAGCTTCCTCTGCTTTGTAATCATCACAAATCCTAGTCCATTGCCCCATCATCAAATTAATTACAAAAAATTCTCACAGAGAACATTATAGATCAACACCATCTCATTATAAAGGCCGATGCATCCACATTGGATTGAGCCTTATGTTTTCCAACCTGGGCTCAATTTCATGGAGCTATTTATAAGCAGACAATTCTGCTAAACAAGTTTATGCTGAGCAAATAATTATAATCAGGACACCAGTCACACACGGTACAAGTGACATGGTATTTTGGCTGGTATTCTTATTCTGGTAAGCATAATTTTGCTTTGCTTTGCTGCTTTTTGTGGTTAAGCAGCTCTATGAAACTGGGCCAAATTACAGAGAGTTGCTTAAGTAGACACATATTGCCTAACAATTCTCTGCTAAGCAAAATCAGGAAACCAGTCACATGGTACTTGTGACATGGGTCAAATTTCATGGCTCTGCTTACCGTAAGCAAAAACTCGGTGCTTACGGAAGCGTATTTCACGGCTTAGCGGGGACTTTCTGCTTGGGTGCGTGCTTAATCAACGCAAGGTCCACGATAGGCACTCTTCGCTTACGCGACTAGCGCAGAAATTCGGCGCTAGCCATATAAGCGAAGAATGATAATCGCAAGCGCAGAATTCGGCAGTAAGCAGAGCCATGAAATTGGGCTATGGTTTCTTGGCTAGAACCTTATTTCGATGACCAATATCATTGTGCTTTAGGTACTCTTTGTGTATATTTAGCAGCTCTATGAAATTGGGACCCATACATCATCAGCAGTTATCATTGGGGAGTATGGGTGGGGGCAGCTGTAAATGCAGCTTTCGTTATTTACCCTTCTTGCCCATGTTGTCCCCCATAAGATGATGGACTGTCACCCTATAAGGACCAATTTTGACGTTCCGTTACCACGAAAAGTTGCAGACCGCAAGTCATGAACATTGACGGCAACAACATGAAGAATTTACGCAACGAATACAGTGGGTTCACACTCAGAAGCCTCTAGTTACCAATTCAAATGCACTTATCACTAATGTTGTAAATTGTTTGTGGGGGCTATTGTAAAGTACTGTTTCAGATTTTGTCGGTCGGCAGGCAGATCTATTTCATTTTACTGCCGGCCATTTTGGATATAGTATGCCTGCATAGAGAAGGCACGTTGCTGTTACATCGTGATAGCCATCAAATACGACGACTTTTTGGTGTCAATGGTAGGATTATGTCTCAACAGCAAAATAATGTTACATAAGATATGTGTTGTACAATATTTACAATTAGCTGCTGATGTTCGGACTGTAACCAAATAGGCCATGTATTTACTTGTCACCCCTATTCCGTTCGCATTTTGAACTATTTTACGTTTAATTAGTAATGACTTTCCGACTAATGTATTTATATCGCGTCTACATGGTCTTCCCATCTTGGTCCAGCCAACATTTAACATCATACTTTGATTCTTCCTATTAAAAAAATCCCTTGCGTTTGTTAAATTTATATTTTATTAATTAAAAATAAAGAATAAATCGTTATCTTTTCTTGTTTGCTTTCTTTGTGTTCTAAAAGTGAAAAAGTCCCTAATACAGTAATGGAAAAAGTTTTTTTGAAAAAAAACCCAAAACTTGAGTTAGTGACTTTACCCAAAACAATCTTCGTGGGGCCAACTTATGTGTTGCATCATAAAGTACCGGTAGAAAAGTCCCTATTTCAAACAGAATTATGAATTGAATTTAAATGAAACCTTGGGTGACACTTTAATTACAATGGCTAAAACACCCCCAGACACTAAAAGTACACGCCGGTGCACCGCGGTGGTGTCTAAGTGGCGTCACTCCATCACTTTCAGCCCCGCTCTGCACCTGGGTCCACTCCCATCGAAATGGAGGAACCAAGGTCATAATTAATTGGTAAATCCGGCTCACGGTTACATTGAATCAACCAATCAGTGACGTTCGTCTTTCGAGGCATGGCTGTATACAATTACCTTAATTAATCTCTCTGCAAGCCGAATCAGTTTTGTAAACGTAATTTCAAATGAATAACGGAGTTGAAAGAACAATGGGCTATTTTACAGTAAATAAAACAGAGGTGTGGTACAGGTGCCAGTGCACTTATTTATTTTCTTATTTTGGTTTCAATTATTTAGGTTATTTTTGTCCTTACTCGCTCAGCTTAACAGATTTTCTTTCGTTTTGTAGATGCAGAAAATGTAATCGTCGACAATCCAATGAACTTGATGTATGAAGGTAGATAACCATTTGCAGTTTCAGTAAGCTACACATTACGAAATATAGAAAGTCCATTGAGACAAGATTTAGCTGGAATATGTACGGCTATAATAATATGAGGAAGAAATATCAGATAAATAGTTACAAAAACATTCTTGTGAAGGAGGCACATCTCAAAGCTTATACATCTATTGCTAACAAAACACGTCTTGATGAGACTTCCAAAAAAAGACGGGACATGACAATGCATTAATTGAAAGGCTAGCAGCTTTTCGGGTGAACAATGTGGCATCGTCTCCTTTAAAAAGATACGGACTTTCAAATGCTTTTCTCTGCTCCTTAATAGAAATGACTCCATGCGAAGTTGGCGTTGGCTTGAAACAATAGCATTGTGAAAGGAAAAAAAACAGCTTCATTCTTGCACATGAGATGCCGTTGAGCAGAACCATTAGTATGTCGTAAAAGGTTAAGCATGTCTTCGTCAGAAAAAGTTAACATGAATAATGTTCGTTTTCTCTTTCAGATGATGGTTTTGAGATGGATGACATCCCAGAGAGACAGCCATCCTTCCCGCGGCTAATACATGATAACGGAATGCTGCATCTCGTACTGCACTGTAAGTTTGAAACATGATACATATTTTTTGTTGGCACACATTTCTGAATACCTTTAGGCAAAAATCGTCTGCCTGTTCCAACTCCAGCTCATGCGCTTCCCATGATGAAGCCCATGTCGACATACACAGTTTCAAAATGGCTGACAAACCAAAAGCCAGGCCCGGATATTTAACAAAATCCGGTGCACTCTAAAAACTTCCGTGTCAGGAATTGACCCGGAACCGGGTCACGTGGGGCCTGACCATTTCTGGAACCTGACCCAGAATCTGTGTCAAAATGAGCCAAAATGGCGCATAATCCGAATTTTTAAAGCACTCTCCAGGTCAGTCTGACCCGGTAATGGGTCAGGCCCCTAGCTGTGACCCGGAATCCAGGACAAGTTCTGACCCGTAATCCGGGTCAAGTTCTGACTCGTGAATTCTGAGAGTATGGTGCATCAACGCTTGGCAGTAAACTGTAATGTGCAACATGCGCATCAAATCGTTAACAAGCTGAAGCTTTCTCCAATAAAACACAAGTTGAGTCAAGGAAGATTGTGTTGCGTAAACGTATATCCATTGACACCCAGGACTTTTAACCAAAGGTATCAGGGTGTGTTAACAAACCGAGGTCGTCCTCGACTTGATTTAGTGTACAAAACCAACAAAGTCGGTAAAAAAATAAGAGAACAAGGAGAAGTTCTTGATTAACCGATGTTGGAGTATGTGATGAAGTTTTTGAGCGTGTCTTCCCAAAGGAATAAACAATGGGAGAACAAAGGGAAGTCCTCGATTCTTGGGGTAAACTTTTTGTTTACAGTACCTTCCAAGGGTGTTATTACCAATAGTAACAATTTGTTATCGAAAGACGGTTTCTACTAAGTCCGTCAAGAAATGGAACAATTGGAAGAAACGGGGGGGGGGGGGCTTCAGACATTATTTGTAAATGTACGACCAGGGTGTCAAGATACGTGTGCTTGCATTCAAGGACCATGACAGAGATGGAAATCAAACTGTTAATTATGATAGCTGATTGATAGGTTTGTTGATCTTTCAACAGATCTCGCGTTGGAACTTATCAAAGAAATGGAGGTCGAAGAGGAAACTAGATTCAACGAAAGACAGAGCAAGATAGTCCATGAAAAAATCACAGCATTTTACGATGACATTCTAAATCACCCGGCCCTGCAGGACAGCCGGGTGGTGTTCAACCCGAAGGTTCCCCACTATAAAAACATCCTGCCGTCTGATATGTACAACGAAAAGGTAATGTCGAATGATACTGAGCAGCCATTATGGTTTCCTCCCATGCAGATCATTGTATTCACAATGAGGCTGGAAGTGAAAGTAATCCGGCAACATTTAAAGTGGGCACTGGCCATGCAGCATGCGAAAAACTTATGTGACTTAAGATCTACTATGGGGGATGCAGTTCATGGCAAATCGCATGCATTGTTCGAAACCGAGTGCCCTGTCCGAAAAACCGGAAATCACAGTATAGCGCGCCACCAAGAGTTTGACCCGGACAGATAGTTTTCAACGAAAGTAGTTGAAGGAGTTAATTCACAACGCACGTGAACATAAATATTCGTCACACTTGTGTTTCTTAACCTTTTAAAGGTAACACGATATTTGTTGTGGAATTGATTTTCCACTTAGATTGTGATAAGATTTGTCACAAAAAATAACTTGGCTCAATAAGGCAAAACATTACATCACAATACAAAATATTACATAAGATGGGTTGCATTATATCGGGCCCCAATGTGACAGGTGAATTATAGAAGTTCCCTATTGATTAACAAATGTTATACTGATTACCCAAAATACTAATGCTATTAACCTATTTATCGATTCTGTTCAGGAGAAACGGATATCGTCTAGTGGCCGCCTAACTGAGATCTGCGAAAGCCGTAGCCAATGGGAAACACTAAGAAGGGGGAAAAATCTTAGCCATCAAGAGGTGCACTTGCACCGTGCGCAGAGCTTCTACGTCACCAGCTGCGTCCATCAAGGACATCAGTGCAGCACTATAGCCAATGGGTGAGTCTTCTTCTTATGGCTAGCTAGCTAGCAAGATTAACATGTTCATGACCCATATTCATGGCTCTGCTTACCGTAAGCGAAGAATCGGCGCTTACGGAAGGAATTCCGAACTTGCTAAGCCTACGTCAAGCGCATTTCACAGGTTAGCAGGGATTAATTTGCTTGTGCGCGTGCTAAATCCACTGTACTATGCATCCTTCGCTTATTACCCAGCTAGTGCAGAAATTCGGTGTTTTCCCAGTAAGCGGAGAATGGTGAAAGCAAGCGCAAAATTCGGCGGTAAGCAGAGCCGTGGAATTGGGTTACACACCAACTAATAAATAAGATATACTAACTGGGAGTAAGTCGCTTCGGTTTATTTTTGCATCCATGTCTACGTTTCAAAAAAGCGACTTCGGCAACGGCTACGGCTGTTGTCTGAAACTACAACGTAGAGGAATACGATTTCTCTGCGTGCCGGTGTAGCAGGAGATTCTGTCCCCCCGAACGGCGAATTGTGCAGAAATTTCGTCTCATTTTAGCGCCCTCTTTTGAACCAACTTTCTTCAGCCCATTACCGTAAGGGGACAAACACATATACACACACAACATTCCCTTGACACCTGCCATAGCCACTGCCGAATCCATGAATTCGGACACGGTTTTAGTTCATGTGTTTTCATTTTTATGCATGAATAGCGATCGATGAAATAGACGCCCAGTTGTTGTCTTTTTAAAACTATCGTGTAAACTGTGAGGGTGCCGATTTCACGCACTGACTCTCCCAGCTTATGCCTTAACTGAGGCCTCACAGTCTTAGCACGGGGTATCAAAACGTTTGAAGATGCCAAAGCCAGTGTCAAAGGGGAATTCGACCCCCCCCCCCTTTTTCCTGCCCGGTGATTCTGTCTCCTAAACGGCGAATGTGTAGAAATTTCGTCTGATAGCGCCCTCTTTTGACTCAACTACCTCCAGCCTATGCCGGACATACAGCCCGAGGGGATTCCCTATAGACACCAGCACCAGTAAGGTTTAGAGGTTCATGATTAACACTGTGTGTTATTTCCTTTCCATTTTTATCCAGAGTAACATCTGAATGCAGGACACGAACTTCATGGGCGTCTGCCTATTTGGAAGACGGTAATGGCGTTTTCACTTGGTCCTTTATTGCGATCAACACGTGCTGCAGCTGCGCAGCTCGCCAGTCCCCAAATGGTGGCTAAGAACTGGGCCCCGAGACATGGACTAGGCCTACATGTACAAACTTTGCGAGAGCTTAGCTTTACTGATTGCCTGACGAGCACATTATTTTGTCGAACCGTTGAGAACATAAGTTTAAACCAATCAAAGCCAGTGCCTCTTTTTGAAAAATGGTATCCCGTCGCATGGGTGTACCCCTAAAAAAAGTATTATTGTTCACCTTTCACTAACCCATATGTATTAACTCACTAAGAGCCTTGAAATCAAGATTTCCGTAACACCCCGTGTGGTTAGGACCAAGGGCTTGAGCAACACGAATCATGAGCTGTATATTGAGGGAACTGCGACAAATTTCATTTAGAAGCCATTTTCGGTCAAAAAATAAAATTTTAAAAATGCATGTGCACACACAGGGTGCCGGGCTAGACTCCAAATTGGTTTGTGCTACAAATGGACGAAAATGGCCTCCATCAACAAAGTGACCATAGAAAAAGAAAACTGTTCCCTACACATCTCTTACTGTAGCCTCAGAAGAAAATTGTGGAAGTTATTCATGACGTGAAAACGACTTGATTTCAAGTCTAACGCACGTCATACATCCAACCACGTGTGAATCTGGTTGGGACTGGAACCGACGACCCACTGCACTATAATAGAAGTATTATACTACAGATCGTAATTATAACAATTCACAGATCACAGATATCAAAATCAAAGATATATCCTTTTACGATTTGGACAAATGGCTTCAAGACATGGTAGAGTCAGAATGATGTGGTAAGTAGAAAAGGCTTCTTCAACTTACAGCTCTTACTGTATAAGGCATAAAGTTGGTTTAAGTTGATGGTGAAATTGTCCGGGAAAAACTGTGTTTAAAGCCGATAATTTTATTAAAAATAAATATATAGATTTTCTTTCTAATTTCTAGCAATTTTTAATCCACTATTTTCCCTAATTCGTTTTTGTGAACATGTGTTTTGTTCTTCAAGATTCAGGTTCATTTTAATCATTCTATTTCATTTATAATGCATTCAATTTCAAAAGACAAAATTTTTACCATTCTTCAGTTGAATTCCTATCATCACTAGCTATTTACAAATGATTAAATGTTATGGCTGACCAGCCTCCTGCTGCATGGCTTTTACGAAATTGTATTATCTTTTGCGACTTGATGGATTTGAATGACCTTATACGACCAGCGAATGCTAAACTGTTGAAATTGAATTATTTCTATTGACTTGAATGCTGATGCAACGGAGCATTCATTTTCAGACGAAGTCGAACGAGCCGGGTGTTAAACTGACCGAGTTTTGCTTTAAATTGGCCGGGAGAACTAACAATGCCCATTTTTATTATGAATCACACTAAATTAAATCTACAATACGATAGCGTGTACTAATGATTATCCACTCTCACATAAATAAAAACTGGGGACTACTATTACTGCACGGTACTGCTTTAAAAATTCATAATTTCCCCCATTATCTGGATTAATGTAGTTCATTAGAAGCTTTGTAGTCAAATTTCCCCAGCTTGTGATAGATGACGTAATGTTGACCTTCATTGTTTGCACTCTGTCTAGGTACTGCCCCAGATAGTGGACATTTTCAAAGCCACGGTTATAGGCTCCAGATTATAGGCACCTTCCGCCCGTTTTAAGTCCCGTACCGAAAGTGTACGTTTTCAAAATAACGGACGAAGGGCCACAGACTTTGCTCATGGGGCATCCATTTTGTTTTTACCTTCCACTCGACTCAATGTGAGCTTATCAAGCTCATAGGAGAGGAAAATAGCCTGACCACCCCCCCCCCATTTCTGTAAAATGATACTCAGAACTGGAATTTTCACTGTGTATTCTGGGAATCAGACGGATGGTCACAGATCTACCGCCCTCTATTCTATAGTATAGTATTCACAATAAGTCATTTTACGACCTGCTTTCTTCTGAAAGAAGGCTTTGAAAAAAATGAAGCAATGAACGCGGATCTTTACGTTTTTGTCATTTGTTGTTATAAATTATGCATTTAATCTTACCGAAGTGTTATCAAAAAGTGTGATTTGTAATGCCCTGCATTTGGGTTAACTTCACCCTAGGGAACGTGTTATTATCAACTCGATGTATTTGTGTCAACTTTATTCAAAGTATTAAATGGACTTGTTTAACCTTCACGACGTTTACGTGTTATAACTTTAGTATGGGGTTGAACAAAGAAAAATTGACTAGAGCGGGATTTGAACCAACGACCTCCGGATTAACGTACCGGCGCTCTACCAACTGAGCTATCTAGCCCTATATTGGCGGTCTCCCTATTTTGTCAATATCTTTGTTCGGGGGTGCCAGTCAGAAGCCATACAACCGTTAACTGCCGTGTAGCCAGGGATCACACCCAAGTTTACGATGCAACCTGGGAAGCAGCAGCCACGGGATCACCTTGAGGGGATGCGACTTTTTTAATTTAAATGTCAAGCAATAAACCACAAGGGAAACTGACTGGGTAAATTTCAAATAGTATGGGGTTGAACAAAGAAAAATTGACTAGAGCGGGATTTGAACCAACGACCTCCGGATTAACGTGTTATAACTTTGATTGAGTCTCATTCTATTGTTGTCGAGTTAGTGTAGCTTATGCAAAATGGTATAAGTATTCCCCGAGGGGGGGGGGATGGGGGGAGAAAGAGACCATCACATGAATTTAATCTTAACGTTTATGCCCTACTTGTGATACAAACGTCCGTTGGGGGGGGGGTATGTAGTCTCTGAGAGCTTGCGTTTTTGAAAAGCCATGAGCACACGTATTATCAATGTTGGCTTTGAAGAGAAAAAAATAGACATGTATAGGCAAGTTGTTGAAGTGTAAAGCTTCACCATTTTATCCGTAAACCTTCACACAATCAAACATGAATCATCCTTTTTAAAGCACACGGACAACTTTGTATAGTTATCAAAAGCAGTGAGACCCCACATACAAATAATAACAAACATGGAAATGGGTAAGCTCGATCAGTCATCGGATGCATGAGAAAAGAAAGCTAAAACCTCTGCGTTCGATCATCATTGGGCTTTGGATAGGCGAGATCAAAACGTTGTTTTACTCATTTCTCAAAAACTATAGGCCTACTGGGGAAGTTTTCTCTTCCACTACCATCTTTGTGTTCCACTTGATGTAAGTTATGTGCAAATAATTATAATGTTGATCTTTGACGGGTATGCCCTTTAAAGGTCAACTAGGTGGTAATACACACACATCACCGATTTGTTTTATCAGATATTTATGTTATTCTGAAATGGCAGATCAAAACAAAACCTTTCTGTTTGAGGGACATCTTCTCATATTATGGCATTATTTCAAAGTGATACAAGAGACCGATCTCATTTTTTGTCACAACAGATCTCGGTCATCAACACAATCTATCCGTTTACGTCATCGTAACACAATGAACTATTGAACCCCCACCAACGTCACACGCGGCTTTTATCTGCCGCGATCTCGAATTTGGGAGTCAAATTGTGTGTAAAAATTAACATGGTACGCGTGTAAACGCATTGTGGCCAGTATGCACGCTACACTGTATAACAACACAGAGGGCCACCAAATCCCGAAATGGCGCAACCAATGTTTTTGTAAAATGATTTTTTTCGAAGCTTTGCATGGTGTGGATCAACCATGTATAAAAAGTTATAGAAGTTTATAGAAGTTTTTGCTCTGTGAAGAGCCGGTTGTGGTCTCGACGTTTCGAACAGTATACTCTTCTCGTCTTCAGGAGAAGGTATTTTTTGATAATGACGTTATGTGAATTGGGCCAATATGAAAGGTTATCACGCTGCCACCATCTTTGTCATATTCACTGTAGCCAACAATATACTTAAAAACTAATAATTCATTGTACAAAATGAACCAGACTGTTTCTCTTTCCAGCTTTGGTCTGGTCACATTGATTTGAAAGGGAAAAAACAAGATGGCTGCACCATGATAGAGGTCTATTACTGTTGTATGTTGGCAAACAAAGTCCGCTTACCGGTTCGAGCTGACCAACTCATTCATGACAACCAGTCCGCTGGAAAAGTTGTACTATATCCAAAGACCTGCGATGGTTATCCTCCTGAAACATCAAATTAACAACGAGGTTATAGTTTTAATAAACTTCACAATTACGAGCAAACAATCTTGTGAAAAACATTATTGAGTCTGCCTTCGACGCATCTTATGGGTGATGAAGGTGGAAGCTTAATCCTATCAGAACCGGGCTTTCTTCGACGACCTTGGGCACCGCCTTAAAGCAACACCCTCGGTCCATATTTCCCCAAAGGTCACGGCTTGTTTTCTTGAAACTTCCCACAAGTATTTCTAGAAACCAAAATCTATCGTGATGAGACAAACAAATCATAAAACTGACTCCAGAGGGCGTTTGGGAATATTATTTGCAAATTTTGAGCAAACATTCATATTTCATTTTTTCCCATATTTCGCATAATAATTTCATTCAAAATTGGCAGACAAAATTGTTTATGACTCAAGGATTCAAATAACCTAGTTTTTACAGTCGGGGGTCACCATTGGGGCGCTATTTGTCACCTAATTTCACGGAAAAAACAAAATCCAACTTGGACGCCAGGTTTCTGGCGTTATTATTAAATTACTGTAATGATCACATGACCCTTTTTTGATAATAATCTAGTCGCCTGGAAAACTCAGCTTAAGCATTTGTGTTTTAAAAAGAATTGTGCATTAAACTAAAGTTGTACTTATTTAGAAATTTGACAAACCAAATATACTTTTTAGGGCAATTGGTTATGTACACAAACAAATGATGTCATGGTGACGTTGCACAATGTTTTAGCCCAGCAAACACATCTACAGTATCAAAAGTATAGAACTGAATAATTGTTGACGATCGGTGGTAGACTTTTTGAGATAAGATAGGGAACAACTTTGGAGATATGGTTGTAACAAGCTGTAGTTAAAAATTCATCTCGCTAAAACATGGCTAACTAATTAAGAATTTCAGCCATTATTACATTTAACGATAATTTCATTGTACAAAGCTTCAATTTCATGTAGGACCTGACTCTTTAATATTTACTAATATTAGATTTAAGGCCGAAACAAAATCGTGTTCCATTGCTATGGGGATTTAGAAACAGACGAAAAATAATAATGATAATAGAAATTGTGACGAAAACAAAACGTTTCCCGAATTTAGGTCGGAACAACTAATAAAAATGTCGACGAAAATAAACCTGTTATCTGGCGACACAACGACAAAAGATAATAGATATCCAGCCAGAATGTGAAGATCCTTTTAATACGATACATTACTATAACTAACGTCATGGATTTGGTCTTCTCGTAAAACACTGTGGGTATGTTCTGGACACTAATAATATTGCTGCCCCAACAGTTCTAATAGCTATTATTGGATGTGTCACCAACAATGTTTATCGTACAGTCATCAACAAAAATGAGTCAAGTCGACCCAGCACAAGTTTCACCGCAAGAACACAGTAATGTATTTTTGTGTGTGCCGGTAAACAACATACTAAAAGTCTTCTTCAGCAATGTGGGTGTGATGGGAGAATATTGAGTGGTCATGTTCCAGTCTGTCTCTCTTCGAGAATGTAAAAACGACATGTCAATGATGTGAAGTCTCTGTGCCACTTTTTCAGGAGAGCGCCCCTTTCACGGGAACAATTTGTCTAATTATACTCCTCTTTACCATAGGGTAGCTCTTGCTTTCACAAGAATGAAACGGACGGTGTATACGCCCCCTCTTGCACGCCGCAGCGATTGCCTAATTGGCTATTATATTAGCGTCCAACACAATATCAAATTAGACACGTTTACAATAATGGATATTAAAAAGTGTTCCACCCTTCAACCCTTACAGAGTGTGTGGCTAAGTGACACATTTTATGTTTTATACAACCACTTTAACTACTTTTCAGTTTTTAAGTAACAAAAAAGACGTGGTTTGCGTTAAGGAGACTAGTCGTGGTTTGCGATGAGAAGAATCTGAGATGTATCTTATTGTGACCGGCTTCTTTCAGAGATTAATCAGGTCTAAGAGTGAAGAAGCTCGGCTGTAATAGATGCGTCTATATTGACTCTGTATAAACTGTATGCAACACTATGCATTTACTGACCGGTTGGAACTCAAAAGGCTTTATACGCGAATGCAAATCGAACTTGATGTCACACCTTCGCGGGGGAACAAAACCGCTCGGTGGTTTAATGGGTGAATTGCCATTGTTGTCATCACGATTCGCGTAAGTATATCGGCATTTAGCGCCGAGTATGCTGCGTTGAAACATCTTGGGAATAGCCACAGTCGATAAACACCGTATCATCTTCAAATCGCCATCATTTTCAAACTGTCCCCTGATTATAGGCAACTCTTATTAGTTATTACATAGGGAATCCCCCAAAACAGGTCCGGTGATGCTATTTTTCTCACGATAACAAAAATATCCACCCACCCAAAACAATCACATTATATCAGGCGTATTAGCATGGAACGCAAACGCACTTTGGCGTCGCTCTTCCATTGGCCAACTGGACAACCATCCAACCTAACTAAAGCATCATAGACCATGCCCACTTCATAACAGCCTGGCTCCAGCAATTGACAGGGGCCCATCATAATAATAGGAAATGCATAAAGCTATTTTTTGTTTCAGGCAATATTGTTTGACACAATTTTACTTTCTAAGTTGCTCAAATTAGATGTCAAATAAAACACTAATGCATAACAACATGTTAGCTGGTTCAATACACTTAAGTCATGGTACAAAATAATTTATCTTTTATTTATTATACGTTGTAAATTAATAAATCGTAAATCAGAACAGAGTGTTTTTAGCTTTTGTTCCGATCCCAGCAGACCGATTAATACATAATTTCTCAATGCACAAACACTAGTAATTAATTACTCATTCACCTTAAAGGATAACAAAAATGACTAACGAGCCGTCAGTTATTATGAATGAAGGCGATCAAGTACTCTTTCTCTCTCTCTCTCCCTGTCTCTCCTTAAAACATGGCCCTAGGGTCCGACGTCTTCGCTACGCAGTGTAACATGGCCCGTGGACTCTCCGCGAAATTAAAGGGGCACGTTGCATTCGGATTTGGGCGCTTTGGGCTGTAAAAGCATTTACTATGGATTAAATATGGCTTGACAGATAGAAAGTAGAATGAATTGATTCTTATAAACATCCCTCGACATTGTGGGGTTTTCCTTTAACTTCGGTCCACCATTCTGTGGAGTCAACAAATTGGTTCTGCAAAAGTGCGGACCGTGTACTCCACGAAGTAAAAGGAAAACCACACAACTTCAACGTATATTTGCGTGGATCATTGTGCTGTACTTTTAAAACGTCTTTCCAACCATATTAATTTCATATCAAAACGCCTTTTGGAGCCCAAAATTGCCCAAATCCAAAGGCAACGTGTCCCTTTAAGTCAGAGCTGCATCAGACATTTCTCTATGATCAGCTCGTTCGAATCACGACTTCATCACGTGCTGGCTTATTAGTGTGATTAATATCCATTCTCGGTACGGATATTAGTCGTTGATACAGCCATCAGCAGTTGGGTGCACCCGGATGGGATAAAACTTGCCCACGCTATCGCCCTAAAAGCCATCTCTCTCTCTCCCTCAACTCTTCGGGTTTAGACCTGTTGTTACATTTTGTTCCTTGGACGTCTACTGTCAACACAGAGGACATTCTTCTCCGCAGATCCGTTCCATCTCCTCCGTAGAGAATGAGTTTTTGTACTGAATTGACACTGGAGCGCCTTACACTATACACAACTGTCAGTTTATTGCTACTTTGTAGTATATGCCGGACGGGTGAGTACAAACTTTTTGTTGGTGTTGGGGATACCAACTTTATAGCATTGCCCTGGGGAGGAGGACCATTCCAAAACTCTACATAATCATAAAATGTTTCCAGGTACTGTTGGACGTTTAACATCCTCGTAGCTCGTTATGTGTGTGGACACAACACAATGATCAAATAAAAGTTACATTTTCTCAAGCCGATATCTATTTGTAGTATTTCTTAGCGCAATATATTTATACGGGTTTAGGAGTTTGAAGTCTGTTAGTATAAACTTCGAAGTACTATGGTTATGGAAAATAATATCACTTTTTATTCCCCAAAATTTGAATCTGAGAAGCGTTTCTGAAACGCTTCTCAGACTGTGTGTTCCTATGGAGCATATTATTCCGGCGTGGAAATATTCGCTCCGGTTTTTCAGTGACATCTCAAAAACGCAACCACCTTTTTTAGTGAAATTTTCGCAGGTTAGTTTTATTGTATGTACCTACATTTTATATAGGATTAGCACAATCAGTAGGCTCCAATTACCAAACGTATGCAGCACCATTAAAGCTTCCATGCTGGGTTGGACCATGAAACACAATGTGGTGAGTGACTTCGTATCAAAAAGAAAGGGAAATAAATTTGAATAAATGCGTTACATGACTTTACTGGTCTATTTTGAGAGAGTTTTCGCCTTCGTGACAAGATAAATTTAACAACAAGTCTAGAAGTGAAATATATTTCTCTCCGGACTTTATTTTGTTTGTGTGTGTGTGTGTGGGTAGGTATACACATTCAAACCGGGGACTTAAAACAAAAGAGGACAATAGGGTCCCCGTTTGGGGAAAGGTCCCCGGTTGGAAAACGTGTACAAAACCAATGAGAGCTGTTGCCGGGGACCTATAACAAAAGAGGACAATAGGGTCCCCGTTTGGGGAAAGGTCCCCAGTTGGAAAACGTGTACAAAACCAATGAGAGCTGTTGCCAAAAAGTTGGTACAAACAGAGGGACAATAGGAGGTCCCCGATTGCAGGTGTTTACACACTAAGTGTGTGGGCTTGTCTACCCGTTCAAACCGAGGACTTTAATACAATTACAAGGGATACGGGTGTTTTGACAAGGAGAGGACGTCTTCGCTTCGCTTTCGTAAACAAAACCATTGGAGACGTCGCAAAAAAACACGAGGTCCAAACAATGGGAAAACAAAGAAAAGTCCTCGATTTACGGGATTCACAAACATGCGTGTGTGTGCGGGTAGGTATACATTTAAACCGGGGTCCCATAACAAAAGAAGACAATAGGGTCCCCGTTTGGGAAAAGGTCCCCAGTTGGAAAACGTGTACAAACCAATCAGAGCTGTTGCCAAAAAGCTACAAACAAAAGAGGGACAATGGGAGGTCCCCAATTGCAGGTGTTTACACACTTTTGTGTTTGTGTGTTCCCAGGTTGGGTGAAGGTCCCCAGTTAGAAAGTGTGTCCAAAACCAGTTGGAGTCAAACAAAAGAGGGGCAATAGGAGGTCCCCGATAATAATAATAATAATAACTGTATTTATAAAGGTGTTTACACACTTGTGGCCTCATATTCGGACACCGAGGACGAAACAAAAAAGGGGAAAACAAAAGATCTCCATACGGAAATTCTAAAGACCGGGAAGATGTTTAGTTCAGAAACAAAGGAAAGCAATAGTGTGTGTGTGGGGGGGGGGGCAGGCATGCATATTCAAATCGGAAACCTACTACAAATAAGACAATAGGGTCATCGGTTTGGTGACGGGCCCCAGTTGGTAAGTGTGTACAAAAAGCAAAGGGAGTTGTTACAAAAAAGTTAGTACAAACAAAGAAGAGGGGCAGTAGGAGGTCCCCAACCGCAGGTGTTGACACACTTGCGTGTACACGAACCTTATAGTGCCATAGTAGTAAGTACTGTAAACCTCGTGAGTCTCATTTTGGAGAGCAAAATTATTTAAGTCTCAAGAACCATTTAAAAAAAATTGTAAGGAAGAAAGAATTACAGATAATGTATTCTTCTGGATTCGGTTCGTTATCCTGATCAAGGGAGAACTCTGGAGAACTCTGGTGTCAATCATGAATTTAGGGCGCACGTCTTCATATTATTGGATCATCTCCAGATTCCTCCGAAACCCCCTTCAAATCCAGAAATACTAGACTTCGATATTGTCTTTGTCTATATATGGATTCAATTATCCTTTCAAATCACCTTTATATACACATCATCGTAGAGGACTGTTGTTTTTATTAAATGCTCAAGAATATCGACTTGTCCCAAAAACAATCGCCCATTATGCAATGGCAAATCATTTTGTTACAATCTCTCTTTTTTGTCCTTTTTTAAAATGAAATTTATAGTTGCCAATTCAGAGAATACAAAGTTGGCACAAGTCGAGCCCAGTGAACAAATATTTCCTTTTATAAATTTGCTCATCTCTCATAGAATGGGTGTATTGATATAAGCCAGGCTGCCATGCAACCTTTTTTCCAAACATGAAAACAAAATATTGCCGATGGATTGTAATAATGTGAATTAGTCCTGAGTTATGTGGTTTAAAGATACTCTCTACGATTTTTGGCAGGTTTGAAACAAATTTTAAGATTTTAAAATTTTAATAGCTACTTTAATAGGTTCGAGAAAGTTATATTCTTTTGTTTAAGGTAGGTCACGAATAAATCCGCCAATGATAAGTGGTAGGTATTTAAAAACTGAAAATGAACTATTGCTGAGATCCCAATATTATCTCACGTCCATCACCCATGCACAAACAATTTGGCATGTTACGTGTATAATTTCCCGTGGTTATGAGAAAGTTTGTGTGTGCTTTTCGTTTTGAAACAGAATCATCTGTCAAAGTTTGTCCAGAAAAACAATTAAAAAATAAATACATAAATGAAAATATTTCGGCAGAAAACCGGGCCGTACAACTTTAAGGTTTCCACAGATCATCATTTTTGGCTTTTTGAAAAACTTATTTCATTACGAAAAATGTAATCCCCTGAAAATCAATTGCCATACAATTTTGTTTTTACATTCCATAGATTATTATATCATCACTTTTTAGTTGAATAAATTTATAATTGATTTCTTTAATAATAGAGTATCGGTGTATCTTTATCATTTTTTTTTAACGAAAATCATTCAGTAATTGCCGCGTTACGGTAAAAGGGTTTCTTTCCGCAAGACAAAAATAATGCCCGGGAGCTTGATGATTCTAGACCAGTTTCCCCACTACACGACATAGTTTCCGAGGCACCGCACATCAGCCGTAAGTAATGAGTGCAGAAGAAGAAAAACAAAGAACCAAAGACGAGTCTGTGGAAGTCTGGATACTCAATGATTATAAAGTTTACACGAGTGTAAATCTTCCAAAGAAATAATTCCATCAATGCTGTCAAAGTCTGAAAAGCCCCCCCCCTCCCCACACCACCAAAAAATAAACTAAAATAAAATATTAATAATATAAATTACAACAAAACATAGGCCTAGAATAAATGTAGACATATTTATATATTTTTTAAATAAAAAAAAATGATTAAAAAAATAAAATAATAGTAATCACTGTTGCCTATTTCGGTTGCAACCATCGAAATAGGTGATACTCAGAGGAACAAGTACAAAATCCAAAACATAATTTGCTGCGATGTACATGACTAAGTTATAACTAAATGTTCACAGGTGGATGGTTGTGTAGAAAACAAATGGAGGAATAGGTGGAAGTCACTCTTCCAAAAACCAGGAGAAAGACACAATTCCCTAGAGTGAAAAACAAACAAATACAAAAATAATCAAACTGAGAAAAGCACTTTTGAATTATACTAAACCATCAAAAAAGGTCTGCTTTAAATTAACTCAATTGCCAATTTGGCCGGGGGTATGTTCACTTATACAGGCTAATTTTAAACCTAATTCCATAATGAATAACATCCAAAAGGTTGACAAAACAGTTCACCCATCAAAAAAAATGTTCTATCATCTCGTCTTACCGCAAGAATAATTTTGTCATTACTTGTTTTTAAAAATACATTTCTGTTGTTGCTGTGGTCTCGTATAAATGGGACCCGCTGACCTCTAACAAGAAGCGACCCACTTCTTGAAACAGGAAGGTATCTTTCCGTTGCGTTTCTCCCTTTGGGGCATTTTCGTTTTATTTCATGTTCATGTTAAGTGGACCTGGGGGGACATACGCCCCGCTAAGAAGGATATGGTACCCTCTTAACACTCACGGCAGTAGTTGTAGCCCCGCGACTGCATAAAATGGGTGGTGACACGGTTACAGATCGGGAAAAGAAATTGGTATTGCTACACACACTCAGGCGTGTCCTGCACACGTTTGCCGATCACGGAAGTTTCGTTATGAAATACACGTATACTATGTACTTTGTTTAACGACGTCCTGGTTGGTTTCGTAATAACGTTACATCGGAGCGCTCGCAAATTTTTGTTCTGCAGCACACGCTGGCTATGGAGTCAACAGTTAAGGGATAGGGAAGAACAGCCTATCCCATGTTGACTCCATAGCCGACGTGTGCTGCAGGCAAAAAAAATCGCGGACCGCTCTGGTTAAGTCATCGGTGTTTTCAACAGTGTATAGACCAAAGAGGGCGTACAAAACCGTGTGACACGGCCCGACGAGAAACATATTTTTTGCCACTGAGAACAATATGGTGCTGACCCCATCATATATAAACACAGGTCATGCACTATTTTGTAAGGAGAAATTTGTATGTAATTTACCCATAGGGATTCGAACCCATGGTGGGCCAGCGCGGTTACGTGTATGTAATCAGAGTGTTCACTCTATAGTTCCGTTATATAACTCTAGGCCTATGGTACAGACACACTCAAATTTGAATAAATACCCTTAATGGCAAATAATTCTGGGAAAAAAATCAAAAATATTGATATATTTATTTACACTAAAAAAAAAATTAAAAACTGAAATAGTATGGAGAACACTAATTTTGTATCTCAAGTAATACACCACAAGAGAAATTGACAAGGTGTAAATTTTAGAAAAAAAATTTGGGTTAAACAAAGAAACATTCACTAAAGCGGGACTTGAACCTGGGGTTTCTCTTTTTTGTCAATATCTTCAATATCTTTTTTCAAAGTGCCCAGTCAGAAGCCAGTTAACCTTTTACTGCCATGTATAGACAGCGGATCACACCCAAGTTTACAATAAAACCTGGGAAGTCGTAACAGAGGGGTCACCTCAAAGGCAAAGTCTACCTTTGGTTTTGGGGACCGTTTGATTGTTTTAATCCTATATAAATGTAGATATATACAACAAAACGAACTTGTAAAGATTTCATTTCAAAAGGTGGTCACGTTTTTGAAATCCGCAGCGAATATGTCCACGCATAATGAATAATCCCTAATAGGAATACAGGATCTGAGAAACGTTTCTGATTCAAATTTTATGGGGATAAAAACTGACATATATTTTTCCATATCCACATTATTTTGAGTTGAAATATTTCTCAAAATGCTTTATTCTGTCGAAAGTTGCTGTACTTCTAACCAAGTCAGTTTTTATTGCCACTAATTTTCAAAGTGCTTACCAATCGTGTACCTTCCCTTCCTCTTCTCATAAAAGTGAGATCAAATAAGAAATCCCTTAAAGCTAAGAGTACTCATGGACAAGCTGATGAAAATCTGGAGAACGAGAGAGTACACGCTTAAACTTTTAGCACTTCATCTTTGAACAGAAAGTGTTATGGTATAGAAACACCTGAGCCGACAGTCGTTGAATCTGATCTAACCACCACTGTCCCCCCCCCCCACGATAGTTGTTTTTTCTATCGCGATTCCAACGAAACGAACCCTCCCCGAGTAAGCCGATACAAGCTCAAGAGATCGGGAAAAATGTAAGTTGCGTGAAAAAGATCAACAGAAAAAGAAAACCCAAGGCCTGGCGAGGTTCCCACTTGCGGTAGATTAATGGGTTAATGTAGACTCCAAGA
Organism: Pycnopodia helianthoides; assembly: GCA_032158295.1. Lineage (NCBI taxonomy): Eukaryota > Metazoa > Echinodermata > Asteroidea > Forcipulatida > Asteriidae > Pycnopodia > Pycnopodia helianthoides. Next base: position 18,075,863 of record CM063250.1, on the reverse strand, counting down.
TATATCATTACGACGTTCTGTTATTTCTTCACCCGCTCTTGACCCAATCTGGTTGATAAATCCATGCGTGACTTACATATCTCATTTCCACTTCAAGATCGAGAATGGCCACCCTACGCACGTGACGTATGACCATCTTGAGATTTTACCGTCCATCTAATTCTCAAAATTCTGGACTTTCACTGTCCTTCCTTTAAGAAGCAGACCACTCGATACAGAAGAAGGGAGGTGACAATCGTACGATAGAGAGAAAAAGAGAGAAGGAAAAAAGAGGTATTGGGTGAAAATAGCACGCACCAATTGTTCCGGATTGGTTCTAATACCGATTTGGGCAGACATTTTCCGGAAAGTGCAAACATCCTAGCTGATCGTCTGACGGTAAAACGACCTTCTCTTAAGCTATCTAATAGGTTTGTTTGTTTCTGGTTTAAAGCGTTTCAAGGGGTCGCTGATTGGCCAGGGCCGGCGCAGCGGAAGGACTGTGGCCAACAGCTCATATGGCGTGGGTGGTAAATGACAGGCTCGCCTGGACTTGAGTACGTAATTGGACACGTTTTAGATGAGCGTCGAGTGTTACATGAAGTAGGCTGCACCGGAGCAAACAAAAATCACTCGGGCGGGAAACCGATGATGACTAGAATTTCATAATCGATAAAGAACACAATGGTGTAATTCTGTACTCGCACTGGTCCACAGCTTTATCTTGGATCCGCGGATTCTGGGGGTCAATCTCTGAGCTTTTTTTGCCCACACAGTCGCAATGAAATGACTCACTATAGCTCCATGAGCACCGCCTCTTCATACAACAAACACATACACCCATTTTTGTAAATGGTGTAAGCCGAGGACACCCCTCTGTTCTCCCATTGTGTTTTTTTGTTTTTTTAGTGACGTCCCCATTGGTTTTGTACACGAAAGCAAAGCGAGGATTGTCCCCGGTATGTCATTTTCCCGTGTCCCCCCCCCCCCCAACACACACACACACACACACACACACACATCCTTACGGATCCGGAATGTGGGGTACTGCTATTGTTGTTCTATTATTCCCTTTTCTGAAGAATTCCCTTGTGGGGCCCAATTGTTCCTATTGAAATGACCTTGTGGGGTCCATTGTTCCATTGTTGTCAGGACCCCACATATGCCCTTCTGTGTGCCCACACACACACACACACACACACACACACACGCACACACACACACACACACACACACACACACATCCTTACGGATCCGGTTTGTGGGGTACTGCTATTGTTGTTCTATTATTCCCTTTTCTGAAGAATTCCCTTGTGGGGCCCAATTGTTCCTATTGAAATGACCTTGTGGGGTCCATTGTTCCATTGTTGTCAGGACCCCACATATGCCCTTCTGTGTGTACACACACACACACACACACCACACACACACACACAGTGATTCTATTTTGTGCATCCCTGTGGAGACATCTCTTGTTCTTTCCTTTGTCCCTGTAGTTAAGAACCTCCCATAGACTTTGTACACAAAATTTCTTGTGGAGCAACCCAGTCTTTAGAATTCCCCTATGGAGACGCTTTGTTATCCCTTTTCCGTTTTGTTCTCGGTCTCCATAAGGTAGTGAAAATGAAATCACACACACACACGTGTGGTTGCAATCGTGGACCATAATGTTTTCCTTTATGATAGCAACCGTGGACCATTGTCAATTTTGTTATAGGTCCGCATGGGCAGGGGGGAGCAGTGGCGTAGCGAATCTTCTCTTGCCCACACCCTCCCCCGTTTTTGGCTTACGTTTTCCGCTTTGCAGAATATTTATTTCATAAAAATCTCTTCTCCTTTAAGCAAAGCAAGGGCACGGCTCGCTAACTAGCCGCAGCGGTTCTTGTAAGCAAATGAGTGACACATTAATGCAACTGTCCAATATGAACGCAGACATTCACTGTCAAGTCTTCTTGACCAGCAGCTATAGCCGCATCCCTCCCCTGACTTGATTTGCTTATATTAATTTCAAAAGCAAGAAAGATACGTACACCACCATATCCATTTATATCAGATCAACGTTGTGGCTTTCTGCAGTAACCGACGGACAGAGTATCTGAAAACGCCTGCTCAAAAAAAAAAACTTGCGAAGCTGCAACGTGAACTTTCAGGCTGAATTGACGCAATCGCCGCAACAAAACATCACGACACCGCCTTTTTGTCTCGACGTACCGGCGTTTCCAGGAAGTTTGACGCAAATATGTTCGATTAAAAAAAAAAAATTGTTCGGTGCATTTTTTTATGCGCGGTTATATAAGTTGCTCTTTTGCTAAATTATTTCAGCTGTCTTGACATGGGACTGTACATGTTTAAAAGTATTCTATTGCATTTCCGATGGTATAATGAAGGCTTCCTGATCGGGGACAGGCAGACCGAATTCATAACAATGCAGTGGATAATGGCGGACAAAAGGTGTCTTGCACATTGACGTTTTGCTTTCAGTGGACAGTTTAATCATTGGTAAACTATTTAGTATGACAACAGACGGTGTTTTTTAAGATTGGCTGATTTGGGTGAGCATATCAAAACAAACAGGCCTTTGTGATGCATGCACGTGCTGTTACAAAGTATGATTTCATTCTGAATTCATTTTAAAACAAAACCGTTTTGGTTTGTTCTCACCCTCTCATACATTGGTTGAATGGGTCTCACCGTGACTAACTAAAAGTTTAAATAAGTATATAGGTAAATAAATAAATCAATCAATTATCATAAATGATCAAAATACGCAATTACGTCACACGCATGCATGTCTACTGCACACCAAAAGTTTCCACTACTTTTATGTAGATTTATGCCCCAAAATCACCCATTTGCCATCGTTCAAAGGACATTTCTTGTGACAGAAACCATTAATTCTGAGAAGCCCTTAGGAGAACGTACGCCTGTAAAAGTCAAGTCCGATTATTAAACCTTTCTTGCATCAAAGAAAAACTAGCTCAATGCAGTTCATCGGTGCATGGCGCCACTGCGTGTGTATTAAAGGTGTGCGCGGCTTACAGTAGAATTACGTCACACTTACGAACAGGATACCCGATACAATTGTGGGAAAAAGTCAAAAATCAACAAGCGTTTACACGCAAAACAAATCCCTGTTTTCGACACTGTCCACGTTAAGTTTAAGGGCGTGCACACGGCAGTAATACAATACATTTCAAGTGCAACGTAAAAAGTGCCCAGGGCAATCAAAGGTGAGAATTGAAGATTAATTCAGCGGGAAATGTGTAATCACTGTTCTGTTTACCGGCATAAACGGTGAATGATTTTATCGGATAATAACTGGTTTGCGTTTCAATCAATCAATTATTGCATTTAAGGCGCAACCGTTGTAATATGGGTACACGACGCACTGTATAACATTGACACATAGACGACGACAGTTTTTCCCTTATTATTGTACTGCTTTATGGTATGGAAATAAACCTGAACCTGAATTTGAACCTGATAGAACCTTTCCTCTGACGTCATAGGCGTTGACTGTCTGGGCCACGGTCTGCCATTTTAGGAGTCAAGTTGCATGTAAATTAGTCGACAGTATGGTTTGAATTGTAAAAAGGAAAAGGCTGACACTATTCAAGTTACAAATAAAGACAATGGTAAGAACAGGTGAAGAATTTCACTGCGCGCTCATCTCTTAAAATGCTCACTGCACTAAAAAAAAAACTCGATAGCAACTTTGTTCTCATGGGTGACAAGTCTCGCCACGCCGACCGCCCCTATCTTGTCTTGCTGACGAGAGGGAGACGATACGGCGCTTTGCCCGCTTTAGGGAGCGAGGTTGACACGGGGAATCCGACTCCCAAAATGGCGCAACGTGCAAGATTTGTATAGTATATCTGATGACGTCAGGTGAATTGGGCCAATACATTTGCTTGAAAGTATATTCAAGATAATAGTGCACATGTTTACCCATAATGGGTGTGAAAATGAAGTAATTGTGATCAAGAAGAATCCGTGGTGTCAGATCACCACGAGTTTCTTTAAAGTACAAGTACGTCAATCGCAACATTAACACAAACAAGTCATTAAGTTGATTTGTAACGAGCTCTTGTTCAAGCCCGTGTATGATACGTGCCAGCTAAAGTGGCCTTTCACATTTCCGCATTTTCACATTAAACTTCCGTCGTGTTGAACAATGTTGCATGATTTTTTCCCCCGCAGGGCTATCTAGCCACACAAAATACAAGCTAGTTCCTTTATGCTTGTAAATGTTCGTATTATACTTGATACTACTTTTATTGAATGTTTCATATACTTTTGTTTTTAAGTTGTCATAGATTTGTATTTAATATTTATTATTATTACATATTTATTGTGTTATTTTTTTATTGTTCTAACTATTTTTATCATTTTATTTTACTTGTTGATTTATTTATTGCTTTTTATTTATATGTATATATACTTCTTTTTTTGCAAGGAGGCATTCCCTGTGAACAGTTTCACAATAAACCAGTCGACATCAATTATTTCTGGTTGTTATTAAAATTCCTTTATATTTTGTCAAGTTTTTTTAATTTATTTAGTTGTACTTGTTTAATAATTACTGTTTGATTTTGTCTATGTTTTCATCCATATATTTGTTAAATTCTTCCATTTCACTTTTGAGATTACTGTTTTCGGTGGAGGCCTTATTCATATTTTTAGAAATATAACACCCAACTCTACCTAAATTATTGCTAACGGATCATTCCGGAAAATTTCGACTTACTGGCGACTTTAACATCTTTGGGTCATGTTTCCTTTAACAATAATGACTTTGCCTTCAGTCAGCGAAACGGAAGGCAAACTTTCAGTATCGCCTGCTGACAAATTCTTACTCTTTTTTCATTTAAGTTTCTAATTTCTTTGGTAAAACCCAAAGTAGACGTCAAGGATGTCCAATGTCTGGAGACAACGAAAAAATAGATATCTTCGAAAATACCAGATGGAAACCACCGCAAGCATTATAATTATGGATACGTGCAGAAATGGCTAGAGTGCAACAAGTCATTAAATGTTCACGCACGTCAAACTTCGATTATAGTCGAAACAAAAGCAAAATGTCGCCCGGAATTCCAATTAATGCATCATTGTATCATATCAAATGACACAAAATTGTGATAAATAGAGTTATAATGTAAGCTATATTAAAGACAGCATTTCAACGGTATCAATGGTTTTCTTTCAAAAATGGAGTCATGCAAACCGCGATTGCAAATGATTGCGCAATACTCCCCCCCCCTGTGTATTTAGTTGGGAAAGAGAAATTTATATTGGTAAAATTGAACATGTTGGTAAAACCTAAACAAAAAAAATAGATGGGCACACTTTGAAATTGTCCGTGCTTTGTCCGCGAAAAACCATCCCCATTAAGATCATGTAACTTTGCAGCTAGTAACATCTAGACAGGATCGAGAGTGGAATAACCTAAACCAAAAATGGCTCATTTGTTTTTACTCTGGAAGCTACCCCCCCCCACCCCCAACCCCAACGTGGGGGCGGGAAGAGTGAGCCGGCCTTTCGTCCACTCCCACACACACACATACACACACACACACACACACACACATTAATCGCATCATCATTATTAGTTTGGCTTTTGGGTTTAGATATCCCATTTTTGTAAGGTGCTTTCTACCGATGAAAGTCATCTATTATCCCTGTTAGGTAACACCGAATCGATATTTAATGGAGTAATTTGGGAGGGAATTACAAACGCCATGTCACCCCATTACGGGTGTGTCGATCATAACTGACCGAATTCGTCTACCGCAAATTTGTATTACCGTTTGCATGTTCTAACCCTGTAGCATTACTCTTTGTAGACGGGGAAGATTGATGTCGTACTATATTTAGATTTGTAGGCTATGTTAAAGAAAACGAGTGGTTTTAGCTGCATTTGTTTTAGGTGAAGAAGGATCGGAGTCTGACCCGAGTTCATTTAGGCTGTATAGGGATGGCATGTAGGCATGTAGCCCAATCGTCTGACCAATGAGAGTGATAAAGTCACGTTACTTCCAAGTTGAAGTAACTTTGTTCCAACCATTAATGTGTGATTGTTTTGTATGTTTTGGACGTGAAAAGTACAATGTTTAAGATACAATTCCTAATCACTAATCAGTAATTAGTTAGTAGTTGAAGATATTTGGTAGGGCGCCCTCAAGAGTTTGAGTCCGTCTCAAGCTGTGAGGGTGCATGTAGCCCGAATAAGTACCAGCATTTAGAACCCGTCAGTTACCATTAATGTGTGATTGTTTTGTATGTTTTGGACGTGAAAAGTACAATGTTTAAGATACAATTCCTAATCACTAATCAGTAATTAGTTAGTAGTTGAAGATATTTGGTAGGGCGCCCTCAAGAGTTTGAGTCCGTCTCAAGCTGTGAGGGTGCATGTAGCCCGAATAAGTACCAGCATTTAGAACCCGTCAGTTACCTGCCAAGTGTATTTTTGACCTCGCATGACATAATAATGTGTTTGCACGCATGCGCTACACTAATTGTTAGTCTGGTAGTTATACGTCGTTGCATGAGTATGCCCATCCAATGAAAAAATTGGGTTTGTAAGACCAGTGTCTGTCTTTATCCTTACAGGAGACCAGTCTAGAATGCACATTGCATCAGATTAAAACGAGTTCCACATGTCAACCAAGGATACATGCTAAATATACACAAAATATTGTATAGTCTCCCAGCCTCTTGAAATCAAACCATAAACACATGGCAGTTAAAAAAATATTATTTTCAATGTTTAGAAGGTTAATAGCAGTATAGTATTTTGAAGCTATGCCAAACCAAAACGAAAACACACCAGAACGAGTAAACTGGCCAGATTACATCTTGGCAAAGGGGCCCTACTACGCTAGTGGGCAAATTGGGCCGTTTTCAAAGTCAGCAACCACAGAGCAAAATGTTGGACCAATTTTCAACAATTCCCACTTGCCGTGTTCTTCAATATATTATCTTTAGATTACAGAAAACGCTGCGTGCATTAGGTTTTACCAATTATTTACAGAAAAGGATGTGGGTCTACAAAGTATTCCCGATGAGGCTTGTTGGCACATGCTTTTCTCAATATTTATTGTAGGTGTTTTTCCAGAGGTACCTCACACCAACCATAACACCTCTAACCGAGTGTCCAACGAGCGTGGATCCGTTCGTTTAACCCTGCTGCTTAGCATTACAGGAAGGCCAGGGGCAATACCATCCGGGAAACAAGGACACTCTGGCACTCCAGATTGCGCACAAAGATACCGTCTGCTCTCGCCTTGTCTACGGCCTCAGTCACCGGATGCTTCTTGACGCAGTTTCCACAACCTTGAATCATTTATAAGAGATGACGGAGAGAAAAGAGCGGGCATGATTCTGCTGAGCTTAATCTATACGTAGAACTTTCAGTTTTACGGAGGCCAGGGTCATGGCCAGGAGTGCGCGCGGGAGGTGCATTCAACCTTAATAATAACATAACATAAAAAGACTACCCGAGTATGAATATGGTTATGATGGTTTTTCATCGAAAAGCGATCTTCTCTTATTCTTATCCGATTATAATCTCACATTAATAATACCTTTTTAAATGCCTATCATATTCCTGATGAATAAAACAGGATTGCCAAGATTTCAAGGATTCCGTTTCAAACGTTTTCTTTTATACTTTTAAATTCTGTTGTGGACTTTGCATGCGTAACCGACGCGTTAGTGTATCGACAGGTGTTTTGTTTTCCTTTAAACCTACATAGTAATTTATGAGATTCCGCTGGTTGGTATAGGCTCTCTTTTTTCCTTGTAAACCGCGGCAGCATCATCCATATTAAATGGGTATTATTGGTAGTCTTCCTGTTGAGGTTTTGTATTTTGTGAGATGTTTTGCATTCGGGATAAAGAATCAGATTTGTGGTTTACATGTGTGAGAATAAGTACTGTATATCTTAAAAGGCACAGTACACGTTTGGTAATGACTCTGAAAATTAATGGCAATAAAAACTTACTTGGTAAGAAAGTACAGCAGCTTTGGGTGGTATAATGAATTTTGAGAAACTTTTAACTTCGAAGTACTACGTAGTACGGTTACGGAAAATATATCACTTTTTATTCCCCCAAAATCGAATCTGCTGCGTGGAAATATTCGCTCCGGTTTTTCGGTGATATCTCAAAAACGCGACCACCTTTTGAAGTGAAATGTTCACAGGTTAGTTTTATTGTATGTACCTACATTTATATAGGATTAACACAATCAGTAGGCTCCAATTACTTAACGTATGCAGCACCTTTAATAATGATTTCCGGGTCCTTGTGGGAGGGGGGGGGGGATATCACAGGATACTCGGGTGGGATTTGGACTCCACCACTCTATAGCACATTTCTTATACCCTTACATAGACCACCGAGCTTGCCCGGTGGGGTCGAGGGGCCAGTTCGAACCCTGTATAAATCAGCAGCGAGTACCGCACTTAGATTGTGCATTCAAATTTAACTGACAAGTGAGTCGGGGTACACGTTTTCTTGTCGCCTTGAAGACACTATTTGGGAAGGGTATATTCTCTATGATGTTCTGGTCGAAAACCAAGGGGAAAAGCCTGACACTGTAATCTTTAGTTCTATATAAACTTACAAACAAATTACGGTGAAGAAATGTTCCGTTTTAGATGCAGGTGGGGGAAACCCAATTAATTTATCGAAACTGTACACAAATCTATCCATGACCGGCTCTATTCGAATTGGGAATCAAACCTTGGTCCAATGAGGTGGATTCCCCCCCCCCAATACAAAACTTTGCTTAAAACGCAAATTACACAAACACAACGAAATATAATTTGGAAATTTACCCAGTCTAGAGCAAAAGTCCTCCCCCACCCACCCACACCTCCACCCACCGATTAATATGCACAAGGAAAAGGCAAAGTACTCGGGTATAAATCCATATCGTATATCATGAATTAAGATCGAGTACTTTACTGTGTTTTTTATATATTTTTTTATCAGATGCTACAGAACATTTTGTCAGTCAACCGATGGATTTGTATGAAGGTACGTATAAATGCAAATGAAATCAAGAAATTTCTAAAATATTGCTAATCAAAAGTCAAAAACAGTATTTTCACCTCTTCGGAAATACAGAACTGGATTATGTTTTGATTGAGAATGATGACAGTTCAAGGAAACTGGTACTATGTTGATCCATACTCTGATTACTTTATGGGGGAAATGCCACACTCGGGGGAAATGCGTTTCCTGGACAACAATGATTTAAATGGAAAGAGACACGTGGGGTTCTGTCTTCTTTTTGCTATTGAACTGCATTAGGCTAGATTGCCTGTATGCATCTTGCTTGTCCGTCTGACTTGCTTCTCTGATTTCATTCTCCATGCCTGTACCCATTCCCTTTTAACAAACAATTCAAGGGTCAGAATTGACCCATATTCCGGTTTCCCAGTTGGGGGGGGGGGGGCTGGCCCATTTCTAAATCAGGCTATCCCGGGACCTGGTCAAAAGTAGGATTTTTGATTCGGATTATGCGTCAGTTTGACCGATTTCTTGGTCATTTTAGAGTCCGGGTAATACTGACCGAGAAATGGGTCAGGCTCTGAAGAACGCGATTTTTTTTCTGCAGCACACGTCGGCTATGGAGTCAACATAGGCTGTTCTTCCCTATCCCTTAACTGTTGACTCCTTAGCCAGCGTGTTCTTCAGAACATAAATTTGGCTACAGGACACGGATCCTGGTCTATTTTGACACGGGAGTTTTTAGAGTGCCTGCTCGCCCAATGGAATACCTGATTTTGCACAGTTTTTTTTTTTTTTTCCCAATTATTTTGTTAACTTGTTCCTTTGTTACAGTGCTACTATCTGACGGCATTATTGTCAATCAATTGATAGACATATATCATTGATTGTTAGTTATTGATTATTACTGACAGATCGATTGATCAAAAATGCAGCTGGCTACCGAGTATTGTTAACTATGCTATTTCTAATTCATATGACGGCTCTCAGTAACACCCAATGGGTATAAATTATCGATTACTACATTTAAGAAAACCTTGTAGTGAACTACAATTGACTGTAAGAAATAAACTTCTCTAATAAATGGCTGGTGTTTTTATCAATCAGATTATGGTTTTGAAGTCGAAGAAATGCCTGACAGAAAGCCTTCATTTCCCAAAACAATACACGACAATGGAATGCTGCATCTTGTACTTCACTGTGAGTATACAATAGCTGCTGAACACGAACAATTATGTTTAATCACAGACGTAAACCCATGGTCAGCGGTGATTATGGCATGCCCCAACAACTTGTTGATCCCGAGGATGGCCTGGGATACCCCCACCCCATCCCCACTACCCTCCCCAAAACCACATGCTTAAATAACAAAGACTCAAATTCCGGTGTTTTCTGGTCAGCACAGTGTGGGTTCGAGTCCCGGTCTTGACAAATGTGTCCTTAAGTAAGACACTTAACCATTATTGCTGCGTCCTTCGGGTGGGACGTAAAGCCGTTGGTCCCGTCTGTTGTGCAATGCACGTAAAATAACCCAGGGCCCAATTTCATAGAGCTGCTTAAGCACAAAAAGTAGCTAAGCAGAACAAAATTATGCTTACCAGAATAAGGTTACCAGCCAAACTACCATATCACATGTACAATTTGTAACTGGTATCCTGCTCATTTCTGCTTAGCAGGCAATTGCTAAGCAATATTTTCTGCTTAAGCAGCTCTATGAAATTGGGCCCAGCAGGAATTAAGGGAAGGGGCTCGTCCCGTGTGTTTTCTGGCATGGTTGGCTGCCAACTGCACCGCATCACATTGTAAAACCCTCACAGGTTGCTTTATAAATGGTTCTCATAATTCAAAAACTTAGCACCTCGCTTACAAAAATAATATCGCCTAATTATGGCAACTGAAACGCCCGTAGAGGAAGCGCTACATCAGGAGTTTTATGCGACAACATTTTAAATTTCTTGACAGATCTTGCCGTGAAACTAATCGCAGAGGTACAGACCGAAGGCCACATCAACCTCAGCAAGAGACAGGGGGAGATTTTGCACGAGAAGATCACGGGCTTCTACGACGAGATCCTGAAACATCCAGCACTGAACAACAACCGCATAGCCTTCAGCCAGCAGAAACCCGACTTTGCCAAGTTCTGGCCCGAAAGTACAGAAGATGAAGACTACCCCGACCAGCGGGTGAGACTGAAAAATAAAAAACGCCCCCAACGTTCAACAACACTCACGAGAATATTGGGTTGGAACCATTTGGAACAATTCAAACTCATGCGGTGTACATTTCTTAGTACAAACTTCCCAAAATTTACTCATTCTTGAAATTTGGGGCGCTAAACTGCCCAGTCTGTACTCAGTATTGTGGAAGAAATGTAAATAGCACGCGCGCGCCAACACTCTGTAATGGAGGGCGTGCGTGCGCGAGCAGTAACTGATGGGTGAGAGTTCATAATTCCATGTTACAGCCACGGGCCTGCTTTGATCAAAGACGACGGTACCCTCCTGCATTCTGGCATAGTGCATCTATCATTCAAAAACCATCTGAATGGTGCATGCTAAATGATCGGGGGAATACTATAAATAGACAACGTGTCGACTGGTTTTGCGCAATTACGCTATTGCACTGGTCAACAGTCCTTGCTTTCTGTTGCATATCAGTGTGTTTGTTTGTGTGTATCAATATCATCAAACATTTTGTGACGTCAATGCGGGGTGACAGACAGGTGCATATTGTTGTTTTGTGTGTACAAGCAAAGTTTACAAACGTTTACTAAACCAATTGCTTTATACCATTTGCACCTGTTTAATTTTTACAACTGTGATACCCTGAATAAAAGTGGAACATTGCATTGGATTCTCCCCAAATTTCTCAAAGACACATCAAAGTTAGTTCAGTTTATCAGTTAAGATACTTACAACCCATCAACCGACGTCGTCTCGCTCTTGTAGTGACACTGACAAAAACAGACTGGTACACGAGAAATAATTTGTGAGAACAAAACGATCTGAAGACAGAGAGAGGGAAAGAAACCGATAAAAATGCATTTATTTGGCTCATTATTATTTCAGAAATTAAGAGAGAGACCTTTTCGAAAAGTTATTCTTTTATCATAATAATATAGTAATATCCATCTGGGCCGACTGTATAGTAATCGAATCACTTTTCAACCCTGGCAAAACAACCTTCTGACAAACATTTTGTCATATTTCAAAAAAAAAGAAAAGAAAAGAACAACGAGCAATAAAAAAAACATTCTTAAGCTGTCGGCTCTAAAATTTAATGTGAATTTACCACAAGTGTGACGGTCTTTACATACAGCGTCCTACACTGACTTTCATATTGTTAGTGTTGTTTTTATTTTATACAAATATTCTTTTTGGTTTTGATTTCTGATTACTCTGGGGGTTCCAGTTTTGAAGATCTTGCGGGATTCGGTGGGTATTGTTGGACACGTGGGCAAAACACCTCCTACTGTGCCAAAAATATACTTCATCGAAATGAAATAATGCGATGTTATTTGAGTAGAAAGGTCAACGTGACATTTCATTTAGCTGATTCTCTGATAGAACAGGGACTGAATGAGGTCACTGCTAAAGAATTCATGAACCAGATAGACACCCCAACCCCCAGTTGACTCTTCGTCAGACTAGAGTTAAAGTAGACTTGATTCAAGTCCCGTTCTCATGTGAGAGGTCCCTAAGCATATCTCCCGCCAACTACTAGCAAACAACCCGTATAGCAGTGCGCGCTCGCCGTCAAAATGTGTCCCGCGTGCGGAACAGGTTTGGGAATGCAGAGCATCACAAAACAATAGTTTTCTGGGAATGGCACGGGATTGGGACTTGAGTCAAGTCTCGAGTTAAAGCAACCAACGAGGGAGTGTCTTACAAATCGCCATGGAAATTACGAATAAATAAAATCTCTTATTAAAGGGTATTTAATAATACAATAATAGGCTTAAGAGATGGATGGAATCTTTATGTCAGAGTCATTTCCATTGACCTAGAAAATGGGTTAAATATACAGGTGTTCTAAGTAGAGCTGCTTGCCACTTGGTCTCTGCTTAATACCTTATAAACGGGTATATAAATCACATTAACAAAGAATTATGAAACAATGACAACGTGTCAATGCAAACAGTTTCACTGTCATGCGCATGGCACCTCTTGATATTCCGTGAATACGATTTTGACGTAAGACTCTTTCCTAAATCTTGGTTTATAAATTCCAAATTCCAAATTCGTAAAAGAAAATCACCCTAAAATCAAAACTGCAAATTCTACAGTAGGATTTTCTTAACCAAAAGCGTGACTGCTCAGTATGACCAGAAATCTGTGCCAAAATGACCCAGAAATGGATCAAAATGACGCAGAATCCGAGATAAAATCACACTCTCCAGGTCAGCCTGGCCCGGAAGCGATTTTTTTTCTGCAGCACACGCTGTCTACGGAGTCAACAGTTAAGGGATAGGCTGTTCTTCCCTATCCCTTAACTGTTGACTCCGTAGCCAGCGTGTGCTGCAGAACATAAATTTGCGGCCCGGAAACGGGTCGGCCGCCTGGGACCCGCAGTACGGGTAAGTTCAGACCCGGGTATTTTTCGAGTGTAAACTATTTTGTGCATAACTTTTAATGTTTTACCCCCTGTAGGAAAAGAAAACGGCCAGCGGCCGCCTGACTGAGATATGCGCCAGCGACAGTGGATGGCAGGAGGAGGTCCGAGGAGTCACCCGAAATCACGAGGAAGTCAACCTCTATCCCAACCAGCATTTTTATGTCACAAAGTGTCGCAATACCGGAGAAAGGTGCAACCACATGTCGGCCAGGTACGTTCAAAGTGCAAGTTAAAATAGCACTGTTCGCTAGCTACCTGAAAATATTCTTAACAGAGAATACATTTTCTGAGGCAGCTTTATAAAAAAGAAAAAGAAAAAAAAAACACTTCAACGAATTTGTGTGATAATGGAATCCACAGCATTTGTTTACGTACTTTTGTTACCAATCAAAACAGTTTCTAAAACAGTTTCTAAAACTGTTCGGGTCAAAATGTTCGAATGCTCGCTTAATACTTCAGGTTGCAACAAACACCCCTGGGGAAATGTTTCTGTTGGGAATGGGAGAAAACAAATGTTGTCGAGAAAATTCTGCTAATTTCACATAACATTTTATACACTCTTCATTAATGGATTACTTTCGAACGCTAGATGGCAGCAGACTTATCAGGTAAAATCCCATTGTTTACGTAGTTCTAAGCATGCGCACATTGCTGAGCACAATGGGATTAAGATCCGAGTCTATTCTGACTCGGACGTTTTTTTTTAGAGCGTGTTATTTAAAGGAACATTACAGAATTGTTTTTTGCTAACAAAACAGTTGCTCGCAGTGTAAGCACTTTATGTAATCCACTATATAGGCTACATAAACTGACAAACCTGTAGAAGTTTGAGATCGATCGGCCATCTGGGTCACGAGAAAATAGTGAAAAGCCGATTACACATTTGCATGAAATCATATAGATTCAACAAATGAATAAAACGCTCACTGAGCGATAAACTCCAATGTTTAATCATTTCTCATCAAATATGGCATTTCAGACAAAAATATTTCAAGGGATGTTTTCTGCTAGCATCATCATTAGACAGTGTAAGTTTTATGTAAATCTGTGATCAAAAAGTATATTTTACAAGTTTTTTCTTACCAGTTCTGCAATGTTCCTTTAAGAAAACATGCTCGATACAAAAATAGCGTTGAATTCAACCTCTCAGAAGACAATATCTGTTTAAAACCTTTTACGCTAAACTCTTGGGATTATATCAAAATCATTGTTCTTATTTTGTATTGTCCTCCACCCTCCCCCAATACAGAATAACGTCTGAGTGTAAATCCCGTTCGTCGTGGACGATTGCTTACGTAGTAGACGATATTACAGGAGGTCACAAGTGGGAGTGGATTGCGGTGGAAACTTGCTGCAGCTGTGCTGCGAGTTACTAGCACCAGAACATGATGTTTTATCAAACGCTATGGCCAGTACAACCAAAACAGCAACAAATGAAATTCCTTAAAGTGCATCCGTTAAAGTGAAAGACTTCAACGGGAAATGTCTGTAAAAAATGCATATTAATTATTTTTTTTACAAAACAATCATGAGAATAAACGAATGAGCGCAACGAGGGAAGACAAAAAAACAGTCTGAATTGCAGATGTTATATCTAAATTGTGTTGTTGATTCTCAGCTGATGACTCAATTAATTGACCTGGGATTTAAGTTGAAATTGTGCCTAAGATAAAAAAGCCATCCAGTGTTTAGCTTCAATCATTTTCATAAAAAAACTCGTACGTTAAAAGACACGAGCTGCACAAGGTGTAACGAAGCCATGAATGGCGTATAACGTAAAATGGCATTACCGCTGGTGATGTGTAGGAACAAAACACACGGTTTCCGTACAAGATCGCTTCCAAAATGAGTGATTTTGAAGCTTTGCATCGTGTTTGGATCATAATAAAAAAAACTACAGTAGAAAACTTGTGCGTACAACCATTTTGGAAGACATTTTGGTTCTGAGAAGAACCAATGTGGTCTCGACGTTTCTTGTCTCCTCCTGAAGATGAGCAGAGTATACTGTCGAAATGTCGAGATCTGGTCCTTCTCAGAACCAAGGAGTTTTCTACACGGTCGTGCCCGCACGTTTCCTACTATAATTTCTCTCCTCCATAATATTTGCCATCCGATTCAAATTTACATTGCAGTTTCAAATAAGAAATGTACCACATTAAAGGACATTGTGTGGTCTATTTTGATACAAAAGCTAATTATTGTCAGTCTCACTGTACGTACAAAGATAACATGCTATGCCGAAGGTGAAATACACATCTTGGTGGTGTTTTTTTTACCGTTTCTCTCGAGACTCCGATTACCCATGGGGCTTGCAACTTTCAAACTTTCACAGGTTGTGTTTGGGTCACACAAAGTGCGGATACTGGTCTTTGACAATTACTAATGTTGTCCGTCTGCTTAAATGGACCCTTCCTATGAAATATGTAAATTGCACATTGCTCAGTCCGTACTGGCTGGCAAAATGAGGGACCATCGCACCTTTGTGTGGAGCTGATGGGGGCGTGACGCATACCCGTTTGTGCGTCTGCCTAGTGGACAACTCTATTAGCCTATTGAGATAATGGTGGACACTAGCAGAAGTGCACTGTTTGGTTGTATACAGACAAAATTACCCAAAACAAATATAGTGCCGTGAATTGCTATCTATTCCTACCGACACGATGGATTTATTTGATTCCTCCCCCTTCATTAAAACGACAGGCCAAACCACCTGCGAATGTGGAGAAGCAGACCATACTCTGGAACACTGCCTTGTCTGCCCTCAATTACCCAACCCTTGCAGCTCAAAAGACCTTGCAGTGTTCAATAAAAAAAAGCAAAGGACTGTGTAAAGAAATGGGAAACTGTCTGCCATATAACCATCACACTTCAGTGAAACGAACAGAAGAATTCAAACGAGATGCCTTGTAGGCTTGCGTTGTTATGTAATGTGTTTATTATACGCAAAGCCAACTAAATTTTCGCCTATGCTTTGGTATCTCTTTAGTACAAAATACAAGGTAAATAATTATGCTTGGCCCGATTTTCTTGGATTCTTTTTGAAATCTTTTTTTCTTTCTCTGATTGAATTTTGACAGATGATACATGCTGTTTCAAGACAAAAAAACATACAAAAAATGTCGCATATGTCACGGACAATGCACAAAATACATGTAACGTGCAGTTTGTTTGTATACGGCTAATGGACGTGAATTAAAGGGGCTGTGTCGTCATGATCAATGTGGGGGAGAGCGCACACACGTTCTGTAACTGGGTGAGAGTTCATCATGTACACAGCCACAGGCATGATTTGATCATGACGACACAGCCCCTTTAATGACGGGATTCCGCCACAATAATTCATTTTTAGGCTTAATTAACTACCACTAATCTATTCGCGGACGTTTACGTGCAATACCTTAAATGAAAGCTTGGAACTTTCTCGAATCTATAAAAATAGCTATTTAAAATTTTCATTTAAATTGTTGGTCAAATCGGCCCAAAATTTGACCTATCATCGTTAAAAAATGTTTGATGCACCATTGGTTTCAACACGACCAAAACCTTTAGACGTAATTAAACACGTCACAAAGAAAACACTTCGCCGGTTAAAGCGGTTTTGGTTTAGTAAACGTAAACTTTCAGAATATTTTGTTTTCCCCATTGTTGTCAATCACTAACGTACCTTTAAGGTGCCAGCACAAGAGGTAGGAATTGTTCCGACTTCCACCATATTGGGTTTTTCTTTATTTAAGATGATTTTGCTAACTTTCAATGTAGTGGGTTTTCTCTATTAGAGAAACGTGAAGTAGTGTAGTGATTGGATTTATCTTAAAAAGGTTTGGTGCATCATTGTTTGTTTTTTTAGTTTAGGTGTATCCAAGCTCGCAGGTTTTCAATAAAGAACCTTCGACTATAGAAAAAGAACTTTTCAATGTGTGTGTGTGTGTGTGTGTGTATAATTCAACTGTGTGAAAATTGTATGCTTACTCCAGGGCCAAATTGCATAGATCTGCGATTTTGCGCTTACTGGGCGATTTCCATTTCATAGCGTTCCTAAACCGTTAATCACTGGAAAAGGCATGCTAAACTTTCTGGACCCAATTTCATAAAAACCTGTAAGCACAACAACTTGCTAAGCACGGAAAAATCATGCTTTACAAAAACAAGTCACCAGCCCAAGCCATAAAGATTACCTTGTTACGACTGGTACCCCACTCATAATGCGAAGTAAATTTGCTACGCATTATTTGTTGTTTAACAGCTCTATGAAATTGGGCCCTGGTGCTTGCTTACTGTAAAGCAGGTGACTGACGTAACAATGCAAATTCATGGTGAATGTGCCAGCTGGCCGCCTAATTTTCTTGCTAACACACACTTGCGCTTGTAATGGCAAATTTTGTCCGCTTACGTAAGCGTGTCGTGGCCGAGCAGAAAAGAGCAACGGACTCAAGCTCTTGTGTTTCTGTTCAGCGGAGTGTGGGTTCTTTTCCCGGTCGTGACACTTGGGTCCTGAAGCAAGACACTTAACCATTGCATTATTGCTGCGTCCTTCAGATGGGACGTAAAGCCGTTGGTCCCGTGTGTTGTGTAACACAACGTAAAAGAGCCAAGTGCACTTATCATTAAAGAGAAGGGGTTCGCCCCGGTGTTCCTGGTTTGATTGGCTGCATAGTGCGCCACAGCACCCTGTAAACCATTACATGGTGCTGTGTAAAGGAATAGGAACACTTCAAAACGTAGCTCCACAATACCTTGCAAGAAAATACCGAATGTTTCGCGCCTTTGAATGTTTCTGAAACAGATATGGCGCCATACAAATGGTGTGAATCATCATCATCATCATCATCATCATCATCAAGCAAAAAGTAGCTCTATAAGATTGGCCCCAGATACGCATTTTGTTTCTTCGGGGTTCTGTGCGTGTTCATTTCATGTGTTTATCTAGAATATTGTCAAATTGAGATTGAAGTCAAAAGGAGAAAAGCGGGGTATTTCGATAAATGTTTTCTTCTTGTACGTATTTCAGACAGTTATTATTGCTAATGGTGGTTTAATCATACAAACATCGCAGCCAAATGCGACTCATTTAAAGCTGCTTTTGATGAAATTGTCTTTTTTTCAGACGATCATTTTGCAAAGCCCCTCAACCATAGAATAATGCCAACTAGGCGCCGTGAAAAATATCATTTAGTGGTAAGCCATGACTATTAGAGTCAAAAAAAACCTCAATCATTTAGAATAATGCCAACTGGGCGCCGTGAAAAAATATCATTTATTGGTAAGCCATGACTATTAAAGTCAACGTGCTGGGTTAAAATGGGTGTTTTGTTGCAAGATGCTTTCAAGTTGGGCCTAAAAACAAAATCAAGTGTATATGTATACCCATTATTCTTTGCTTCTCTTTTTGCTATAAATGGGTATGTTTTCGTTTGTGCTTGTTTATGCCTCTGACGAAGGTCCGGTTTGGATCGAAAGCTAAGGCCATCTCCCCTACTAGTTTTTGGATCGAAAGCTAAGGCCATCTCCCCTACTAGTTTTTGGATCGAAAGCTAAGGCCATCTCCCCTACTAGTTTTATATACGTACATAACTAGTTAGCTTTCGCTCCAGACCGGACCTTCGTCAGAGACATAAACAAGCGTAAACGATAACCTTATCCATTTATAGCAAAAAGAGGAGCAAAGAATATGTATCCAGAAAAAAAGTGGGAAAGTCCAAAAATATCGACTCGGGTTCAAGTCGCATGACTCGAGTCAACAACCCTGGCTCCAACTGAACCGGATGCACACTCTAAAATTGACCCAGATTCCAGATTGCCGGGGGCAACACCAATCTAGGTTAGTATGACCCGGAATCTTTGGGTTGACCCGAAACTGTTTCAGACTGATGCAGAATCCCTGATTAAAAAAACGTTTATTTTGTATGGGTCAGCTTGACCCAGAAAGTGTTCAGAGTCCCTGGGAACGGGAATCCGGGTCAATTCTGACCCGGGAGTGTCCTTGCCACACTTGCAATTTATGTGTTGTACTTCCCGCTATTTTCCACGAATAAATATTGTTGCGATTCGAACATTTAACCCTGCATATCAGCACCCGTCGCTGACCCCATAACTAATTGACTATTAACTACTTATTTTTTGAATCAATTATTTTAAATTTTGTTGCAGTCCATCCTCCTATCAACGCCTTTATATATTTTTTTTACAATTTCAGTTGTCTGGGAAACTTTGTTCAGCCTGTTTAGCTGTGTGAATATGCTTCAATGCTTTTGTATACAAAAACAAAAAGTAAATCACAGCAGTCCTCCCGCGATGAAATACAAATTTGTCAACAAATTGGTCGTCCTTCAGAAAAGAAAATGCTCTTAAGAAGCCGTAATGTAAAAGTATATGTTTCTGACGAGTGCAAACAGCGCGTTTTCCTTTTGACTGTCGACAACACCCTGCAGATGAGCAGTGTAATTTGATATCATTTAAAGCTCGCAGGGTTATCCAAAATTAATGTAGTTCCATATTTGGAGGGGAAAAGTTGACACAGTATAGGGAGTGGCTACGTACTATAAACATGGTGTTGATGACGTAGGCTTGTCTCAAGTTATGCTTTTTCTCAAGTCCTCGGCAGAATCTAAAATAATGGGGCTGAAGTATTGTCACGGTCTACCACACGGTGTGGAAAATGGGTAAAAGACTACAGATCGCTCTACTGAGAGCAGCTTTAACCTACTTTTGAATAACTGTTCTTTTAGCTACTCCCAAACCCACTCCTCTCTTATAATAGTATCAATAGGCAGATCTGTCATGAAAGGTTTTTTAACTGCCCATTCGGTAACGTGACCACATTGAGAAATTCCACCGAATTGAACAACTTCTTGGGTGTGGGTCATTTTTCAATAGTAACCGATAAACCGATGCAATAGTAACCGACGGGAACATTCATTTTCATCCCTAGTATTCAATAAACACCACGCGACCAACCTGTAAAATTTCCATTAAATTATTAGGTTGTCCCAATGTTGTGAAAACAACAAAAACGGTCTCTACGGTTTCGTTTGGGATTTAGTATACCTTCATATTGGGCTTATTTCGACCAATCAGGGCCCGACAAAGGCACTCGTGGGCAGCTGCTCGTGGGCACTATATGGTCGTTTTATTACAGGTCGGGAGATTATACTAAAAGAATGAGAAAATCTTGAAAAATGTGTAGCGGCTTACAATTAGACAAGAAGCTCGTGAATACTCATCAAGTTGCGTTTTCTAGATTTTCTGATTCTTATACCGCTTAGCCTACCATATACAACAAGTCCAGAGGTTTTGTCATATCAACGGCCGTTTCTTTCTATACCATGTGAAGAATTCACATCATTCAAATACATTTGAGTACGCTGGGAGATCAAGGACAAGATACTGACGTAAATCACAGGTTTGGCATTAGGAATTGACGACCAGAAATGCGCGGGATTTTATTGAAAAGTAGAGTGGCACAAAGCTCATGCATAACCAATGCTTGGACAGTTTAATGGACCATGGAATTAACCAGACCACTAATAAATTGATGCGGACCTTCCCTTTTATGCACGGCTTCACAAAAAGGGTCTATTTGACTTCTACATCTACGTCATTACTCGACAGGGTCCATAAGTTCAAATATACAGTGGCGTAACTAAGGGGGTGGGACACGAGGGAGCATGTGGTCCCCCCCCCGCAATTGATGTACGTGCCCCCCCCCCTCCCAATTGAAATCCGGACTTTTCAGATTTAAAATTACCCCAATAAAAAGTTATATTTTATTAGCTTTAATGCAGTACTTTCAGTGTTTTTAAAACCATTTTTTATATTTAAACGAAGACAATTTAAAGTATTTTGTTTCCTCCACGGCAGATTATCCAACAAAAAATAACGAACACAATAATTGGTAGTCACCATAGAAGTGAAATAACCAAACATGGGATGAGAGAAAAATCAAATGGTCCTCATTGGGATTTGAACCCAACAGAAAATAGTAAATGACATAAAGAGAGCGCTGAAAGGGGCTTCGGTTTAGAAAAAATGGCTCACAGAAACTGCAGTTCATTGGTCAGAAGTGCCCCATAAACGATGCAGCCCTAGTGAGCCCCCTATGTTACCCTAGTTTCGGCGCTGAATAAACGCCGAGGAGCAGTTATCGTTTATAGTGTCTCATTGCTCAACGATACAAGTGCCGGGACGCGATTTTTTTTCTGCAGCACACGTCGGCTACGGAGTCAACAGTTAGGGGATAGGCTGTTCTTCCCTATCCCTTAACTGTTGACTCCGTAGCCGACGTGTGCTGCAGAAAATAAATTTGCTGCCGGGACCGAGATTCGACCGAGACTCAGCCATGCGCCCTGAGAACTTGAATTCAACAAGACCCCTCGCCCACACTAAAATAAAATAAAAACCTGTACAAAACGAATTGTGTTTGATAATAAGCAACAACGCACCAACTTCTCAAGAAGTTTACAAAACTGGAGAAGCTTTGCTTTTGTAGGGGGATCCTAACTGCTCCTGACGGTGGATTTGAATCAGCCCAATTAATATTCTCAGAGACTTTTATAATGTCAAGTAAGTCATGGGTTAGAATGTGTGTTTCCGACACACCGACTTGTACTATACTTAGCATGACATGTTTAGTGAACATGTTAACTTACTTTCACTCTCCTGTGTCAATTTTCCTCATCTGCGACTCCATCACAAGCCAAGGAAGTGTGTTATGTGTCAGGAATTGGTGTCAAGTGACCGTTATCTGTGGTTTAACGGAACTTGAAGGCCCGGCCGATACCACGCCGGTTACTGTTCCGGTTTGTATTCTTCGTTGGTGTACTGCTGCCGCCGGCTACGTGACGCAATGGTAGTGCAGATTGTATTGCACACCTGTCGATTAACTTCGTGTCTTTGAGCGCATTCATCGAGGCTACTCTTCTTCATCTTTTTGCCTATTTCACTACTCTGCGGGAGGAAAGACTCTTCGCCAATTTTTCATTTCATTTTATGTTGAGCCATGGAGGAATAAGAATAAGTTGAACCGTCTGTTGCCAAGCAATGCCCTTATAATAATGTTCTTAGTTTTTACTACCTCTTTTCTGTTGGTTTGTTTCTTTTAGTCAAACTGCTTGGTTGTTTTACATGTCCATCTGTTGTCACATCTCCTTGATATGTGATCTGCCCACCTCCACTTCTTTAAATGTATTAATATCCTGCGTTCTTGATTTATTTCTTCGATCCTCATTTCTCACTCTGTCCTTCTCTGTTACTCCCATCATTGTTACTCCAATAGCCCTCTCTGTCACCCTTAGTTTTTTTCTAAATTCGCTTGGTGGTTGTCCATGTCTTGGCACCATACGATAGGACTGGCATGATGCACTGACCGAAAACCTGCCTTTTTCAGGGATGTAGAAAGGGTGTGGTCTCGAAAGATGTGGCCGAGTATGCCAAACTCCACACATCCTAACTGGATTCTTCTCTTTATCTCCTCCCCAGTTTCTTTGTGGAGATTACCTATTTTAAATTCCGCACCTATTCAAAAAATGTAATTGCTGATGTTTCATGGGTGGACCATGCCTATTCCTTATAAGGAAGGGGAAACCATGGAGTACGCCGCCACCGGTAGGATTTTTCCAAGACCAAATGTAACCCCGGAACAAACAGTTATACATTTAATACTTGCAACCTTCCCTCTTGAACATCAATAAACAATCTTTTACACATGTTATCCTCTACTATAATAGTGCTGTTTATTGAAATGCAAATGATATCATCCACTATTGCATAGTTGATAAACACCAAAGATACTTTTTTCTCTTTGAAAAACATAATATATATTATATTTATCAAGAGTTCTTTGATGCTAGCCTGGCAACTTGTGAGATGTTTTCTTCTATATATTATCAATTATTTCAGTAAGATAAAAAGAAATCGTCGAGGTTCTATCAAAAATATTAGGAATTCTGAAGAGGCGCGGCCTTTCTTTTGCAAAGTCACGGCCGCAGTTTTTGACCGCCACTGCAGTGATGGCAGATTCTGGTGTATGGAGACGGACACTTGGCAGTCATCAATGTATAAAAACACAGTAAAAGTGACGGCTAAAAATATTGAACATCCAGGGCCCAACTTTTTAAGAGCTGCTTAAGCAGACAAATTTGCTTAAACATTTTGTGCTTAGCAAAAATTAGCAAGATACCAGTCGGAAATGGTCCGTCTGACATGGTACTTTGGCTGGTAACCTTTTTTCTGGCAAGCGTAATTTTGGTGTACTTTTTGTGCTTAAGCAGCTCTATGAAATTGGGCCCAGGAGGCTCTGCTGCGTGAAGACACGGGGAGAAACGTTTATCTTAAATACGTGCAATTTACATTAAGACAAAAATATGCCATCTGTACAAAATGCTGGCAAATGGTTGTATTTGAAAATAACAAAAATGCTCGCGTGTTACTGCAGAGAGACTGTGACAGCTAGTTTAATAACGACTACAGTTCGAGGGCGCTGTGAGTGATATGCTAGATGCTAGGTCCAATTTCTTGCCGATTTGACCCCAACATTTAGTTTAAAATAGCTATTTTTTATAAGCTTCCATTTAAGGTATTGCGTGAAACAATCCTCCAAAGATCGGGCCATGCAACTTTAACAAGTTTAGTATTTGGAGCACAGTTGGTTAATTTGTTGTCTCCCATCAAGTTTAGTTCATTTAAAAAAAATCTAACGTTACTGCGCAATGTCTATTGTTAAACTAAGAATGTCTTTGTATAAATACAAAAAAGTACTGATAAAATCTTCCCTGTAAAAGCTGCGTCTATGTACTAATCATCAAGTGAATGTGTTTCACTGGCCTTGTTCTGTCTACAGTCTGCAATAATAGCTACTACCTTGAATACTCCTAATTGAATACAAAAACTAATTTCTGGCTATTGTATCAATTGATTAATTACAGCTCACTATCAATCAGCATTACATTCATTTTCCAACTGACCCACAAGGAAAAAATAACAACTGACAATATGAGGAAATGAGCTAAGGCCAGAGGTCACAGTTGAAGAGAATAATTATTGTGTCTTGCAGTTCAGACTGTTCAAAATGGACCAGAAATACTCGTTTGCAAGATCCAAAATATTATGTTTGAACATTTAGGGTTTTTTAATTTGTTTATTGAAAACACTAGACTGCATGACCTGTTTGCTTGTGGAGTTACTGAGCCAAGTGCTTAGATTATTGGCAGAGGCCAGTAGTTAATTTCGAGCCCTTCAGCACCCCCATTACAGAATTGTTTTTTTCAAACAAAACAGTTGCTGGCAGTGTAAGCACTTTATATAATCCACCATATACATAAACTGACAAACCTGTAGAAGTTTGAGATCGATTGGCCATCTGGGTCACGAGAAAATAGTGCAAAACCGCTTACAAATTTGCATGTGTTATACAATGCATGAATAAAACGCCCATGAGCGATAAACTCCAATCAGAAATTGGTTTGATTTATTTCTCATCAAATATGGCATTTTAGACAGAAATATATTTCTAGGAATGTTTTCTACTATCATCATCATTAGACCGTTTAAGTTTTATGTAAATCTGTGATCTTAAAGAAAATGTTACTTACCACTTCTGTAACGTTCCTCTAAAAAAATACTATTACATCAGAAAAATATAATTTTCTCCGCAAAGGGAACTTCAGATTTCAGATAATGAGGAAAGACTTTGGCATCCATTTCAAATAAAATCAGTTAAAAAAAAATATAGATTTTTTTAAATAATTCCCTGAAACTATGTATCGCACATTGACTGAAATTATATTTCACATTGAATGGACAGTGGAACTTGACAAAAAGAAGAAATTGGATTTCTACATCTACTGCACTTTTTGTCACTGAGTTGTTTACACATAAAAAGGGGATGGGTGGCCATATTACTTTTGGCCAACAATTTCAACGTACTCCCAGGGTGAATTTGTTCCAAAGTTGTCTCGTGAAAACTTGCTGACATCCGCCATGTATTCCTCACAAATAGCGTCGGGAATCGAAAAGGACAGGCTCAACACTCCGTAAATATAACCTGAGGAGAAACAAAGGAAAACAAGGAAAAGAAGTTGTAATATTCTACACACAAAAAATTACCGGGCATGATAAATGTCCCTTGAAAAAAAAACAGTAGCAAAATCTTATTGAGTACCAGGGCTGAGCTGAAATCGTTGGCATTTTCACAAAGCTACAAAAAGTTCCCTTCATGTTTGGAGAAAACAGCCTCTTCTATAAATGTAACTGGTTTTTTTTAATTGCATGACACAACGCATGGGACCTATGGCTTTAAGTCCCATCCGAAGGACAAAGCAATAGTGGTTAAAGGCACAGTACACGTTTGGTAATGACTCTGAAAATTAATGGCAATAAAAACTTACTTGGAGAGAAGTACAGCAGCGTTGGGTAGTATAATGAATTTTGAGAAACTTTTCATTTCAAAGTACTACGGTTATTGAAAATATATCACTTTTTATTACCAAAATTTGAATCTGAGAGTCAGAAATGCTTCTCAGACTGTGTATTCCTATGGGGAATATTCTTCAAGCGTGGAAATATTCGCTTCGGTTTTTTAGGTGATATCTCAAAAACCCAACCACCTTTTGAAGTGAAATTTTCACAGGTTAGTTTTATTGTATGTACCTACATTTAGATAGGATTAACACAATCAGTAGGCTCCAACTACCAAAGGTGTACTGTGCCTTTAAGCGTCTTGCATATGGACACAATTGTCAAGACCGGGATCAGAACCCACACTCAGCTGATCAGAAACACCAGAGCTTGAGTCCAGTGCGCTTGACAGCTCGGCCACAACAAATCACAATTGTACCATACTGGTACATTAAAGGCACTGGACACTATTGGTAATTACTCAAAATAATTATTAGCATAAAACCTTACTTGGTAACGAGCAATGGAGAGCTGTTGATAGTATAAAACATTGTGAGAAACGGCTCCCTCTGAAGTAACGTAGTTTTTGAGAAAGAAGTAATTTCTCAGTAAAATATTTGATTTGATTTTGAGACCTCACGCGTGAGGTCTCGAAATCAAGCATCTGAAAGCACACAACTTCATGTGACAAGGGTGTTTTTTCTTCCATTATTATCTCGCAACTTCGACGACCAATTGAGTTCAAATTTTCACAGGTTTGTTATTTTGTGCATATGTTGAGATACACCAAGTGAGAAGACTGGTCTTTGACAATTACCAAAGGTGTCCAGTGTCTTTAATAAGCCTCGCCCCCTACAGCACGTGCCCAGCAATTAACAAAGAAGTCTCCTCACCTGATGCATCACTATCTTCATAGTCATCCTCTGCAAGATCGTGATCCTGACACACTTGAACATCTTGGAATCCTACACTCTCAACCAGCTCCTTCACTTTGTTGGCCGCAGACTCGATGACATTGTTCTTTGACTTCGTATCCTGAAATTGACATGAGGAAGTTTGTTTGTTTTTTAGACTTGTCACAATTATTAAAAAAACATATTTTCTTTTCCGTTTTCTTTTGTCTTTGACCTACATAACGTGTGATAAGCACTGTTGAGAAAGCAGCAAAAAACTGTCACAGTATTTTCATCAAGAATGTCGCACCCATCCCTGTTTAGCGAGATGACGGCAGGTAACCAGCGCATCTCAGGCCAAATTGAGGGCAGCATTAAAACGGATGCCACAGAAATTTCCAAAAGTCACCTGCAGGCGATATTCGGAGATTCATATTTTTTGAAAAAACTTTTAACGATTTCAAATCAACGGAGGCATTTCAGACAAACTAACTTTGCATGTAATTACAAGCATTACCATCTTTTTAACAAGTAGGCTTTCTGATAAAAAAATACACAAATTTCTTTTCAGGGTCACTTCCAAAATACGACCCTATCTTTAAACATCACAAACCTTGACAAGTGGTCCCCATTTTGAATGGTTCCTGACATATGCCTCTGCTTTAGCTGTCCAGCCACGCTTGTCTCCGATGTATGTTAGGTGCAACTTCCCACCAGGCTTGAGGCAGTCGTACATGTTCTTCAATGCTTTCTGCTGGTCTTCAATGAAATGCAGCGTGAAGCCACTCATAATGGTATCAAAGGTGTTCCGCCATTCTTTACCACAGTCACCCAGTTCAGTCCCGAAGTCTGCCACCTTGTAGATGACGTTGGGGGAAGTGTTTTTCTGGTTCGCCTTTTGTATCTCACCAGCATCGATGTCAATGCCTGTACAGAATAAGGAAGTGTGGAAATGCATAGTGGATGAGCACGCTTACTCAGATAGTAGAAATTCACTGAAATCTCATTTATAATTGCCCATGTCAGAGGATTCACACCAATCCTAGATATGTGTGTATGGGTTCGAATCCCGGTTGTGACACTCATGTTCTTCGGCAAAAGCTTTAACTGTAGATGTTTCTCATATCATCCAGGAATAAATAGGTACCTCCAAAGATAGGATGTTGGTGTGAATGATTAGCCACCTGTGCGACTATTTGGCTGCTGATGCTGCATACTCCAAAGGAGTTGAGATGGTTCCAGGATAGCTTAACACGTTGACTGCCGGTCATTATATTCGTATTACATTCACATAAGTGCGATACGCATGCGCGCATACCAAATAGGTACTACAAAAAAAAAAAATTACATGCACATTCTAAGGTCAATGTCCTCACCACTGCCAGAGCCCTTTCATTCACTACGAGTATACTCGTAGTGGCAGAATCCATCTAACCTGTTACTACAAAAATGGCAGACCGAGTTAGATCACAATCATTATATGTGAATCATTATATTCTACTTTTAAAAACATCTTTCCCACCATAGTATTAGTCTTTTCATAACAAATGATTTTTATAGTCCAAAGCCCCAGTCTGAGGGCAACTTGTCCCTTTAAGGCAAATGAAAAAAAAGGAACAAAAGGTAGGGGAGATGACCACCGCCTCCCCCCCCCCTCCACCTGTCCCCCAATGAACACCCAGCCCCCAGGTGAATGAGTCTCTGACCCCCCCCCCCCAACCCCCCCAGAAAACAAAACTTCGTCAATCAATCCAGGTGTATAAATCCCCTCTACATGTGTACATATATGATATAGTACACTGGCTGAATGACCTACCTACAATGGAATGGACTTGGCCAGACAGCTGATCCAAGAATTCACCCTCGGCGCATCCTATGTCCATCAAGCGATGTCCCTTATCTAGTGCTATCCGCCCAATGAACTCTTCCTTGAAGGTCTGCTTAACCTTGCTCAGTTTGGAGTTCTCCCAATCCCATTCTTCATCAGCAGCGTGAGCATGTTGCTGTTCCTGCTCTGCCATGGTAAGGGAAATCTGGTGGATCTGGCTAAATAAATAATATAACACTAATTTTGTATGTTTATTTAAATCACAAACTTGCATAGTGCTTGAAAAATATTAGAATTCATTTTTCAAGCCATAGAAAGACCACTCCCTTTTAAGCGTTCCTATGCATACTCCACACCCCGGGGTAGTGCTTTTTAATTTTCCCAAAACAATGTGTGGCGTTTTTGCAAAAAATTCAAGCAGTCGGGCTATCTAGAAGTACAGTAACATTCGATCATTAGGCCATGAGAATGAAAATTATAGATTTGCGTCCACCGCCGCATGCTCTGAAAGCTACCGCCGAAAAATGTCATTATTTTCACAAAATTTCATTATTTTCACAAAAAAGACTCTGCATCACAAATTATCAAGTTTCAAATCATCAAACAACGGTAAAAGGTTATATTAACGCATTTTACTAGTAGTATACACTAACGTACGGCTTCGAAACAACCGGACGGACGGACTAATTTTATATTGATAGGATTGACGATAGATACGTCCACGATCGTTCATGTGTTGAGCGCAATCTATGGATTTGCGCAACGAGTTAGGCAAGTTTGGCAGTTAATGTGCCCGACTTTGCAAATTGTGCACAATCTTCAGTTTGCGCTCTTTAGATTGGCAGTTTAAGCGGCCGATTGGGCAAAAATGTAGGAATGCGCTCCACTGTATTTAACCGTGTCTTTAAATCTGACGCATTAGAATCTTATTGTGAATGAGTGTACAGATATGCATGTACGTGTATAATATGATCTAAACTGGTATTACAGTGCTGTCCCGAATAGGTGGTCTCCATCTGGGGATCCTCGCCCGCATTGCCCATTTCCATGCATGTTATTTTCTCCATGGGATCCCCTGGGTGTGATCACTCAGTTTTGGTCAGTACTTTACTGGCAGTCGGTACTTTACTGGCAGACCTGCAAGGCCGTTGTGTTAGTTTAGTCCACTGTTTCGTCTTCGTCCCGTTCGTCTGTTTGTTTTAAAGTGATCTTCTTAAAAATTTGAGTACGTGCTTGTGCATTGAGACCTATTATGCTATTTTTTTCCTTAGTGGCTCGACTCGACCATGGACCTTTTGGTTCACCTAATTGTTATTATCCGTCTCAGTGCAAATGCATCTTTAGGGACCATTGCCTACAAGCTCTGCTTCTAAAATGGATCCCTCTGGCTCTGCAGTGTCATAATTGGGTTTTTTAATCATGTTCTTTATATCTATACTGTTAAGTTGTATTCTGATGATTGTTTCTTTACTCGATACTGTGGAAATAAATGAACCTTGAACTGTATTGTATTACTGGCTGCTACACTGCAGAGTGCAGTGGTACAGTGGTAAAAACTGGTAGGGTCAAGGACACGAACTACGGAGTGGATTGGCCCTATTCATGGGGCTAGGCCCTACAACGCTACAGTATCACTCAGTTCATATCATTATCACTGATAATATCAGTCTTAGCAAAGCGGTGCAAGGGTTCGTTCCGTTCATTCTGTGTGACAATATTATACACGTACCTTCGACTTTAGAATTCAACAAACATTTTTAAAATGAAGTTTTGTTTAGCTCCCGTCATCACTTACCCCTCAGACGTCAGACGACTTTGTAGAGAGTTGTTGTTTACAACGATTAATATTACTAATATGGTGACCTTTTGAAACCTACATTGCATACCGTATACTACAGTCTAGGTGCAAGACGCTGCTGAACTATGTATGGCCAGCTACATTGAAGGAAGAGGGCGCCGTTTGCATCGAGCAGTACTCGACTGTGCTCACCATCACTTGGGCCAAAAGTCGTTAGCCAAACTTTAATATCATAATTTTGTATGCCCTCAATTTTGTTTGACTAATATTTTTCGGGTCACGCAGTTAATAGATTATCACAACCTGGGGGTTCCGTGCTTCAACTTTTGAAGAGACTTGATAAATTTTGGCTAAAACTTGAAGGAGTGCTGCATGAAAACTGGCAAGTCGGTTTTTGAAAAAGCACATTCATTTCGGGGGTGTTTTTTCTGGGGTAAGAATACAAAACGGCCAACCTGCCAAAAATTGAAAAGAAATCTGAAATTTACTTGCCCACGTTTAAACATTCTCTAAAGATACTGACCCTCAAATACATAATACCATACCTCCAAAATATAAATAGCGTTGGTGCATTGAATGCATCACTAACTAAAAGAGTGTGCATCCAGCCAACATTTGACTAATAATAATAAGTATCCTATGTGCTATAAGTACTCTAAGTTGCTGAGAACAAAAAGTAGGATTGGATCATCCAAAGTGTTAATCATCAAACACTGAAGAGCGGATCACATTGTAAGAACCCAAAGGAAGGTACCAAGAGCCATTTCAGGTCTCGCCAACAATGACTTCTCAAACAACGTTAATAACTTACCATTGTAAGCCTATCATTGACGGACTTGTTCGTGCAATACCATGAATTGCTTGTAACTTTCCCGAATCTAAATAAACATTTCAATTTTAGATCAAATTTTTGGGGTTAACTTGGCCAAAATTCGGACCTATTTATCATCTTTTAAAGGTAAATACAGGATTGGTAGAGCAATGTGATCAACCATACATGAAATAACCTGTGAACATTTGGGCTTAATCCTTTGTGTGAGTCAAGAGAAAATAGTAATATTAACCATGCAGACTTTTCAGCATTGTCAACATTTTGTCCTTAATTTTGATTGTAACGACCGAAATCAGCTGTTGCGGGTTGGTTTTTTTGTATAGGTTTTCATATTTCTCAGATATGACTTTATTTCAGAGGGAAATATTTCACACAAAAAATGGTTCTAGTATATAAAACTTCATAGTCAGTAATCTTTCAGACTAAAATTAAACAATTTCGTTTTGTATCCTTTACCAAACCTGTACAATAACTTTAAAAATGGAAGATGCCTTTTGTTGAGTTCTTACTGAGAGATTGTCTGATCGAAAACATCATCGATCACCACTGACACAAAAATGTTATTTGTCTAAGTTTACATGTTTGCGAGGTGTTCACTCAGCAAAATCTCAACCGGTTACAATAGACACAAAGGCCTGTACAAGCAAACTTAAAAGTTCTTGAGAGGGCGAATTATTTGCAGTGGCCTTTTTCCTATTGTAATCCTCTGCCGCGGACCTGCCCGTGTTGATTGTGGGCCGGGGATGAGTACCCGGGGCTCATAACACTTCATCGGGCAGGTACAAAGAGCGAATTCACCCTCAATATCAGCGTTGCCTGGTACCGTTTGACTGCAACGTGTGGGGAAAATAACCACACCAACAATGTCGAATAGAATTTCCAAAGGGCTAGATGAGCGCTGATTTAATTGTGTTTATACAAGTTGGTTCCACTTGCCACCAACAATTTCCCCTTATAGAAAACAGGCAGACAGGTTGGAACATTTACCCACCCAAGTGGTGTTCCTGGATAATACGTTCTTTGGACATTAATTGAAAGTGGAAAGTTTACAAGCGTCTGCGTGTGTGGGAGATATTCGACCGGAGTTGTCACTTTTGATTTCAGCACCGAGTGGACAAAACTTCAAGGTGACTTCGGCAAGTAGACGGCAAACCGCGTCGTGGATAAAGAGACCGGTGTTCAACGAGTCTAGATATGGTTTATACATAGTGAATATCCGCTCAGTATGGAAACCTACTTAACATTGGACAAACTTTGAATGCGAAACACAAGAAAGTTGTAAACTTAACATTGTTTACCTAAGGACTAGTAGGCCGTTGAGTTGTGGCTCACTCGATGCTCGGTAGAATCACCTGAACCGTGGAGTCATTGGAATCGAGAGAGAATGACTGCCAGTTGAATTTTTGACTCGCACTGGGAAGTGTCCGCCATATTGATGAGAGAAGTCACGGGCAGAAGCTTTATACCCAAACTGTCATCAATCAAATTGGTATTGACATCACCTACGTGACTGACTTTCAGGAGTTCAACTGGGACCCACAAATCACTGCAATCACTCTGCCCGGTTCATGGCAGTCGTTTACAGTTACCAAGGCAACGTTTTACATCGAACGTCACACGGGGTCGAATTCCGATTACAGGTTTTTAGAGGTTTGACAACATAAGGCCGAGGACGACGTCTACTGAAGTGGAGTCGCTGGCTTCGGGTCAGTTGTGAGTATGGCTTGAAGATTTTGTGACGATTCGCAAAATCTCAGAGGATTCAGAAGTTCTATAACAGTTAGACAGATCTACCAGCTTTGGATGGACAGACCGTACACCAACTGCATGTGACAGTGCTATGAATGCCGTCCGTCTCTTGTCCGTCAATGGAAAACATGAAAATATTGCCTAACGGCGAAATATCAGAGTTGTGCAAAACTTAATAAGGGGAGAGATGGAAACTGGTGAAGGTTTTATGTCAGTGATGGACCACGGAGTTGAAGTCAGCACTGAGTTTCTACCGAAGATCCCGTGCTCGAAATTTACAATCATCGGCAACTCGCGCATGCGAAACAAGAAACCCGTCCGACAGAAAGAACCGATGTGGACAGTTCCAAGAGAATCTAGGCGTCTGCAAAAGAACCAAGTATTGGAGTGCGAGTCTAAACAGTCGCCGGAACTGAAACGTAAGTCACACGAACAGAAATTTGGAAATCAGGAAGAGCTCAATCGATTTGATAGGAACGGGATCTACGGGGATGCGTTTCATCGCACACTGGATATGGTACACCCAGGTGCCGACGGGCGGGACCCCGCTCTGCTCTATCCCGAATCGAAGGTCGAGCGCAAGTACATTGACGACTACTATCGGGACAGGACTAGCTTGTTTCTCCCCAACTATGGAATGAAAACTACCCGTAAGTTCGGCCACGTGTCACTTCCTTCGCTTTCGAAGGAAGTCGACAGCCAACAGCAACAGACGCAGACTTGCAAAGGGAACGCCCGACATTACTGCGACGTCGTGGGACAGCGTTACTGCAACGCCTGTCTCAGGGTGCACCGCCTGGAC
This sequence comes from Pycnopodia helianthoides, assembly GCA_032158295.1. Taxonomy (NCBI): domain Eukaryota; kingdom Metazoa; phylum Echinodermata; class Asteroidea; order Forcipulatida; family Asteriidae; genus Pycnopodia; species Pycnopodia helianthoides. The sequence continues at coordinate 18,041,960 of CM063250.1, read as the reverse complement.
AAACTTGCCGTCAAAGCCAGAGAGAGACTGGAACAGCAAAACCCGATGTCCAAATCATTGACGGTCTTACCGAGGATACGGAATTGCGATCACGCACGCACACAAGGAGAGGTCACTGGAACCGCACCCGCCTCTCGTAAAAGCGTCACGCGAACGAATTCTTCACCGCTACTCCGGCAGACGGACTTCTTGCGCGGACGGGAAACCACGGGAGATTTAGCGAACAACCAGCCAGTGCGACACGAGAGAAAGAGACGAAAGTTGGTGCAAAGATCAAGCGTGATTTCAGATAAAATTCCATCCATGTCAGATATTGCAACAGATAATGACAGTCGCCACTTAGCGTCATAATTTATTGTCTCAATTTTAAAATGTGAATAAATTAATATTTTTTTGGGGGGGGGTCTACGAAAAAAAATTAATGAGGACGAGATGAACTTTCTGTTGACAAAAAAATAAGTTGGGTAAAAACACAAAATTTCTGATATACAGTATTATGTAACGCAACTAACAATGGAATTGCCATATAGCCCTGTTCCAATTTATTTAAACTCGAACAAAGTTCTTAATACATAAATATAGAAAGTCAATCAATATGAGCACTTTTAGTCTAATAAATCCCAATCTGGGATAACTTATTCATTCAATTTATGCCAACAATTATAAACAGACCGTGCAAGTATTCCATGTTTCCGAACATTTTTTCTGTTTCCCACGGTTTTGCTTGTGAACAACTCTGGTAATATTGTCGAAGACCAGTATTTGCACTTTAAGTGATCCAATATACATGATGACCATCGGAGTCACGAGAAAATAGTGGGGGAAAAACATATTATGCTTTCACTGTTTTCAAACATCGGGTGTTGGACTAATAAGATCAAAACTAACTGTTAAAAAAAAAATTGAACCCAAACTAAACACTCTAGCTTTTCCAGTTAACATACTTGACGGGAATTTTTCCACCTGTACCGTTTTCGCAAATATGTGCAGAACCCTAAACTTCCCGTTGATAAGTCATTTGTTACGCCAAATCCGCGCGCATGCACGCGCAGGGTTTCGCCATTTCCAGCTAGCTCCAAAGCTAGCTCATTTTTCGTGTTATTTTGCCGAAAAGAAGCTTTACTCATTCCATCAATCAAAGACATCTCTTAATTCTAATGACAGAAAGCGATGATTCTGATTAGACCTCGAGTCTTTTGCAAGACAGTGTGAAAGGCAAAGACGAAAATTATTTTCTTGCAACAATCATCAAAAGACAAAATACTTAAATGCCGTTTCTTACTTGAGCTTCTGGCAGTCGATGGAGTCGGTGTGCCTGAAGAGGGCGTGGCTTACAGTGGAATGACGTCACACTTACCATCTGGATAGACACACAACATGCTTTACAAAAATGCAAATTTTCTGGACAGTTTACAAAACGTAAACTAACAAAAACAACCAGCAGTATCACAGCTTACACTTTATTATACAGCCAGAAGAAAAACGAACAGCCGTGCACCACTTGCTCTTTGTTCAGAACAAATAAACAAAAAAGGCCTAACTTTAGTAATAAATCTAAACCACTACGGAAGCTTTAACCTTAAGGACACTGAGAGAGAAACAATTAAATTCATCATGACTTGCATGAGAGTCGTCATTATGAGATATATCATAGTTATGATTTAATGACTTCTTTTCCTGTTCAATGTCCCTTAAACGCTTCCGTAGTTTTCCAAACTTGATTTCCAACAAATGATTTCGAGCAACCTTTACTCAATGAGTAAAACTGAATATTTCAAACATGGCAGCTTTTGTGACGGCCTACATTGTATTGTTTATACACTTTCAAAAATACGAATATTCTTACACATCTAAATGTACAATTGAGTTTTACAATATGTCTTATAATGCGTCAATTTTCAATTTATCAAAAAATGTAATATGTGTTTATTTTGTTTTAATATTTTTAAAGAGCAAAATTTGAAAATGTTGTAAAATCCATGAAAATGTTGTAAAATCCATGAGAATGTTGTTAACCGAAAACAGTCAAACCTTAACTATTATTTACAGGTCGATACAGAAATCATTTGCTGTAAACCCAAAGTCCCTTCACTGTTGTGACGCTTTAATTGGATACAGGTTTTTTATATATACACAACGTTAAGTTCATTGTTCATTCCCCACTAAAAAATGCCACATCTGCAAGAAGTCAAAATTTGGCTATCATACTAAAGATTATGGTCTTTGTGGTTAAAACAAGATTACTAAAAAAACTCTGAATAATGTTGTGATTAGTTGCCAAAACAATACGCAGCATTTTCTGAACATCCATGCAAGTTGTACTTGTCATTGCACGGCAAATTAAGTGCTTATAATGGTGGTCTATTTGTTTTCCAACATGACTCAGGGATGTAATAATAATATTTATGTATTTATACCGCGCACATATCTGTCAATAAATGCACCCAAGGCGCACAAAGGCGCGCAAAGGCGCACAAAGGCGCGCAAAGGCACCATAGGCTGAGTACACAGTGATTATAAGTGTATGGGTAAAACAGAAGTAATACTCCTAATCCGAATAACAGATTTAAGAACTATCAAAAAAAAAAAAAACATAGTGAGCTTTAGTTATGTGGTTGGGGCAATGGGAGTCAAAGCATATATTTTTTAAGTTCCCCGATAACCGATAATAGCTTAAATTTGGCATTATTTATACATGTTCATCTAGCCGCAGAGGGATAGTATTGAACTAAAAACTGACTTATATTGTCTTTGGGGAGAAGACAACACCTGCTGAATCTACTTATTGCAGCTAATAAAACTTACTGTTTTGTTGTGCAACAAAATTACCAAAAGGAAGTTGAACCATTTTGCAACCTCAAATAAGACACTTTACCATATCGCTGGTCATTTTTCGTAGTAAACAGTTTGCAGGAAACATGTTTACTACGAAAAAGGAAACACGTTTTCTGCAAACTGTTTACTACGAAATTAATGACAAGCGATATGACAATGTGTCTTTCGAGGTTGCAAAATGGTTCAACTTCCTTTTGGTAATTTTGTTGCATAACTAAAGGTAAAAATATATACAACATGAGTAAAATACTATATAGTAAAATAGCTTATCAGCTAGATTTCTTTTAAAAAAGCATAATTATTTAGAGCGACTTTATGCCAAGTGAGTTTTTCAATATCTACTCGTCAAACTAATTTTCCATATATCTTTACAGAGTATTTAATTCGAAATTAGTAAACAGCTGCACACTTCCAATCTTTAAGAGTATGACCAAACAAAACACCATTTTCTACTGAAGACTGACAACTCCTAACCCGCAGTTAATTTTTTAATATCGCTTGAAAGTTGAAACATGATTGATTTTGTTGTTTCTTTCCAAAATCAATATTCCATCTTCTGTTTTTCAACTTATCAAAAACACCACGTCTCTCTAGTATTTTTCCCTATATTTAATATTTTACAAAATAGAGGAACGCAACAGCGCAAAAAACTAACTAAATATTGTAGCTGTTTTTGTAAGTTTCCCTAGCATAAGAGTTGTAAACAAAAGATCAATCTACTTTTAAAAGAAGAATGTATCCCAAGCTCATGTTTTTTAGCGTTGTCCATTAGCAAAATATTATGTTTAAGCACTTTGCAACATACTTTAACGAAACAAAATATTTCCACACAGCTACTTGATAATTTGCATGCTCTAATTGTTTAATCACTAATTGTTTATGTTTATTTCTCTGCATGATCTGAATAGACTCACAATCGACCCCTTTGCATAAAAACTATAGTAACGAGCTAAAAAACAGCGCCCTCACCGAGGTCAAATGAAGACCTCTGATTGGCTGATAGTTATTAAGGAGCGCACAGGTTTACCTCAGCCAGCCTTGTCCGATGACATGACATCCCAGGATCAAGCAGGCATCCACTAAGGGGTCTGTTGGAACAATGGTTTCCAAGAAGCATTTCAATAAAATGAGTCCTTCTTCAACCTGTAATCAAGAAAATATGCAACAGTCCAATGCATTCATTAAAAACAAATAAACTGCATATAATACACTACATTCTCTGTTTAGTTTTTGTTACAGATTTTTGTTAAATATAAATTATACCTTTGAGAGGAAACAAATATGTTATCATGTGAAATTGGAATGCAGTAATGACATAGGAATGTGAACAAGTGATATTGTAAAAAATAAAAAATAAATACTCGACCAATGGACGCAGTTTAGTTCCTAAACAAAAACTCTGGTACCTTCGACACTGAATTAAGGAACCATCCAAGATAAGGAATTAATTTGTTGTAAAAAAAGTCTCCTCCAGTAAAAGGCAAAGTATACCTTTGGTTTTTGGAACCGTTCGATTGTTTTAATCCTATAAAAATGTAGATATATACAATAAAACTCACCTGTGAAAATATCATTTCAAAAGGGGGTAGCGTTTTTGAGATATCGTCGAAAATCCGGAGCGGTTATGGCCACGCAGGAAGAATAATCCGCAATTGGAATACACAATCTGAGAAACGTTTCTGACAGAAATGCTTCTCAAATTAAATGATTCTCAAAATGCTTTATACTATCAAAAGCTGCTGTACTTCTAACCAAATAAGTTTTTATTACTAGTAATTTTAAGAGTGATTACCAAACGTATACCTTCCCTTTGAAGTAGAATGATGGAAAACCTCCAACTAACTGTTAAACTTACCCTCAACAACAGACTCAAGTTGCTACTCCAGCATTTTCCATTGACATGGCATCATTTGATTGTCCACTAAGAAAGACAAGTGAAAAAGAATACTACGAGTAAAAAGTCTTGCAGACGAATTGCTTTACAAGCACCTCTTGTCTCAAGTATTTTTTTTGCACAGATTCTCTTTTGATCATTTTGTTTTTCACAAAGGGGGAACATCTTTCAGTGGAACACTGATTGCAGCGTTATAATGACAGGGCACATCTGGCATAAAATATATACATCTCTGCGATAAACATTTCAGGTTTAAGATTTGTCCCCCTCCATACTTCACACTCTAAAAACTCCCGGGTGAGAGTAGACCTGGATTCCGGGTCCCAGGGGGCCTGACCCATTTCCGGGTCAGGCTGACCCGGAAAGTGGTTCTAAAAATGGTGTTTTACTTAGATTTTGCGTCATTTTGAACCATTTCTAAGTCATTTTGACACAGACTCCGGGTCATACTGACCTGAACTGGGTCAGGCCCAATACTGACCCAGGAATTTTTTAGAGTGTAATGCAAGTAAAACACAAGTGGCAAAGCTTTAATGGGACATTAATAATAGAATGGGGAGGTCATAAAGAAACCGAAGCTTGTACGAGGTCAGCCCTCTTCACAAAAAACACATAAATAAAAATGTAGTTATAATAATCATGAATTATCAAATTAGATAAGCAATAATTACCAGATGTTAATCGATTAATTTAATGAACTCATAACCTAATAAAATATATGAATTACATGTGTTATGTAACTATCCTGTAATGAAGTATACTATTGAGGTGTCCTTTGGCGATAAAATATTAACTAAGAGCGTTTTGATGACCATTAACCACTGCAGGAAGAATTGTTATAACACTTTTTACATTACTCTAATTGAAGTCAGTGAGCAACCTTTAATTTATTAAGTTATTAAACTTCTTCACTGGCACAACACTACAAAAAGAGATATACAAGGTATAATAAACAGATAAATGTATATAAAAAAATACAGTATACATACAATAACATATAGTGTATGAAAATAAACAAAAGTTACAACAAATCGTCAGTGAGTTGCAAGAAGGAACAGGTGACCAGCACCTCTACAGAGCCATCCTACCACAGTGGGGAAGGGGAGGGGAAGGGGGAAAGAAGGAGGGGATGAGGCAAACTGAAAGAACGAAAGGGACAAGATAAGAACAACTCTTTGTTTGAGAATTTTTTTCCCAAAGGAGATGTCCCCAATGTCCAACAGCTGAAAAGTGGATGGATGTTCTAATTTTATTGAGATAAATTTTATTCAACGCCCTAGGGTGAGTATAGGATTTAAAGCTTTGCATGGTGTGAAGCAGGAATGAACAACCCATGTGAAAATAATCTTTTTTTCGGGGAAGAAATGATAGGTTCAACCAAGGCTCAAAATGCTGACCGAGCAAAAAAAACCTGATCCCTGCCCTCATTATTGCCCTGTTTCTCACCCATCTCCACTCATGTTGACTTTGGCTTTCTTGCTGCTTCGGTGCACACAGTACAGGACGATTGCGACGAGAATAACAAGGGCAAGACCACCACCAAGCCCAACTGACAATCCTATGATGAGGGCTTTATCTGGTCCTTCTTCCACCGGCTTGCACTTTTCGCCTGTAGTCCCCGATGGGCAATCGCTTCAGGGAAAGATTCAAACATTGAAAGGGTTTGAATAAACTCGAATAAGTTCAGCTCAATAAATTTATAATCCAGGTTTGAAAAAACACATAAACATACAAGTGGTTCCACCTGCAGTTTTTGATTACTCGATTTGTGTCACAGGTGAAAAATCAGACAATGAAGTGTTTTAAATGAAAGCAATAGTAAAAATTCCAAATCATGGGTACATGTTATAGTTAAACTAAAAGCCACATTTTAAATATTTTTATTTATGTATTTATTTACTCAGACAGGGTACCAGTATTACAATTGCTATCTCTAAGGACCCTGTATAAAAACAGTAAAAAGGAGGATAGTAAAGTACAGAGCAATAACAAAAAGCCATGAATGAAAAACAGAAAAACCGAGAGTAAAACAAAACAAAAAAGGTTAAACGAAAAGGTACACAAATTCAAAGCACATCACAATTGCGCAGGGTGCTTGATAATAAAACATGAACAAATAAAATAAAACTATACAAGCACAAAGGATAACACCATCCCACTGCAGTTAAAGACCAGATGGAAAGAAAACGGCAACACACAATCTTTTGCTGGAGTTCATTTTAAATGTTTCCAATCAATAAGGAAATCAAGTTCACACGAGATTAAACATACTTTAATTGTAAAAAAAAACAAAAAAACAATCATTTTGAATTCCCTTCTCTGGTGCTGTTCAGAACGGCGTCAGAAGTATAAAAATATACAAATTAAAATTAAATGGTAAACAAACACATTATATATAAGTTTGAATAGCATTCTCGTAAAAAAAAAATCGCTCAAGTAGCTGTTTGAGCAAAAGAGAGGCAAATGTGTAAGAGTTAAGACCTTAAAACAAGACAATACAAATGTCACTTACCTACATACTGGGGATTTCCCAACCTCGTGGATACAACTGCCACCATTGCAATATTCAGTAGTGGAACTACAGACAGAAACACATATAGGGATGCATGTTCCGATGGAGTTGTCATTTGACAGTGTATATCCTTCAGTACATTGTGCCTCAGCACAAACGTCTGTATGATCTAGAAGACATCAAGAACCAATGCATGCCGATAGCATTAAAGACCAAGAGTGTTCTCAGATCAATGTCCTTTACTATAGAGCAGTTACATGTAGTGGTAGTTACAAAGCTGTTACAAAGCTCAAAAGTCTGCAGTTTTTATGACCTCAAAGAATCGGACCATTCACAATTGATAGCTTTTAGAATTAAAGAGGTATTAGACATGAAGAGCCATAGAAACAGAAATGAGCTTGTACTACGTGAAATGGGCAAAGTAACACATGCCAGGGGAGCACCTAAGGTGTGGTGGGCCGGGTGTAGCAGGGGGGCCGGGTGTGGGGGGGCCGGGTGTGGGGGGCTGGGTGTGGGGTTTACTCAAACCCCTCGAAGGGCTTACATATTTTCAAATATCAATAAGTAAATTTGGAGGGTATATGAATCATTGGTTAGCATGTCCTCCAGGGATGAAGAGGATAGGTAGGTAGGTGTACAAATCATTTGAAATTTGTTCGCTGATTAAATATTTTTTAAAAGAACATAATAAAAAAAATCCAGCATTTCTAACTCACCCTCAGGATCTTGACAAGCTGTACAGTTTATTACTACGGCTAAGCTTCCAATAATTCCAGACTCAACGGCGCCTTTTATTGATCTGCTGTAAAACTCATCGGCACTCACACCCCTGATGTCCGCGTTGGAGTAGTTATAGATGACATTGTGTGGTATGATTACACTGCCCTTTCTGCATCATCAGAGAAAAGCAGGAAAACAAGTCAAGTCTGTCCCGAGCCACTATGGCTCATCAGGCTGGTGTTTGAATCTGCTTTCATTGGCAATAATCAACTGAGAATATTTGTGGGGGGGGGGGGTCAAAGTTTTGAATCCCACCCAAACAGCCGGTAGATTTTTTTCCCCCACAGGACTTGGAAAGCAGTAAACAATGCTTATCAATCAAGGGTAAATTCAAAATCATATTCTTTATTCCTAAAACATTTTATCAATTTAGTTAACCTCACTTCCAGAAAGTCATGTACAAAATTATTTCATCTCGTTTTTGGAGAAAATGACAGAGCCGGATGTCTTTATCACTTGAGTTTGAAATTTGGCTAGTTACTAAGTGCCCTTTTTGTTTCCTTACTGAATAGACTTATTGCGTATGACATCAGGAGGTTAAACAATGCCCTCCACTAGGGCAAAAAAAAACACCTCTCACTGGTCGACACTGCCCAAAACACGTGCCCGTTTCCATTTTTTGACCTCAGTGATAGCGGCGTACCCAAGAGAGTCTTATAGAGCCTGAATATCGTCATAAACACACAATAGTGGCCCTGAGCAAAAAACCTAGTAGCGCAAATGAACCTGCAACTAATTGAGTACATGAAAAAAAGAAAAAAAAAAAAAAAGAAAAAAAAAAAAAGGGCATCTTAATCAAGTTCAGTTCTTGAAAATCATTTTATTGTTTCACTCACCTTATGCTTGTTTGGTTTACATCAATCCTTATAAAACTGCTCTCGGACACTTGCTGGTAAAGGGGTGCTGCCTATTGATAACAAAAGCAATCCATCAACACAATAAGCATCAAATGCTAGAATGGGTGCACTTCCGGGCAAAAGAGTGCTTACAGAAAGTATTTGGGTTTACGGAAACCTTTGTAGCCGTAGGTGTATATTGTCTGCGAGCAACATCTACCACTCAGTGTTCCGTATGCATCACATTGCCAAGTAATAAACCACACTGACTGGGTAAACTCTCATTCAATTTTGGGGTTGAACGAAGAAAAATTGACTAGAGCGGGACTGGAACCTGCCCCCTCCAGAATACCAGCAGTTGCCGGCGTTCTATTGACCGAGCTTATTTAGCCCTAATGCTTGCGGTCTCCCTTTATCACAATGTAGGACACTTGTAACAAGCTGCATGCTATTTGTTTGCCTACAAATGCAAGAGGGATTAAAAGCACAGTACACGTTTGGTAACGACTCTGAAAATGAATGGCAATAAAAAATTAATACTTGGTAAGAAGGACAGCAGCCTTGGGTAGTATGATGAATTTTGAGAAACTTTTAACTTTAAAGTACTACGGTTATGGAAAATATATCACTTTTTATTCCCCCAAATTTGAATCTGAGAAGCGTTTCGGTCAAAAACGCTTCTCAGACTGTATTCCTATGGGGAATATTCTTCCTGCGTGGACATATTCGCTCCGGTTTTTCGGTGATATCTCAAAAACGCGACCACCTTTTGAAGTGAAATTTTCACAGGTTAGTTTTATTGTATGTACCTACATTTATATATGGTTAATACAATCAGTAGGCTCCAATTACCAAACGCATGCAGCACCTTTCAGTTATCAATTACGTTGGTGATGTACTCACTTGAATCAGGAAGGTTGTGACGAGAGCAACACATTGGATAGATTCAGCATCAACGGGGTCACATGAACTCACTGATGAATCAGCAATGGCTATCTCAACATTGAAACTCTTCTCCAAGTTTTCTACGATTCAGAAAATAAAGATAATGAATTTAAAATCTCTGAAGTTTTAATGGTTTTTGGGGTGACGGATCAGCGCATACATGTACATGCTTTAAATGACATCTTCGGTGAGACTTTCTGGGAAACCATCAGTAAAGGTAGGGTCATAGACTGGTTTTTGTCACTGTTATGCTAAAATTCATCAGCAAAATTATAAAGAAAGACACAATAAAGGTCACATTTAAAGTTTTAGCTGAATACAGTGTCTACTTGATGAGAAAACAGAAAAAAACTGTCACAGTATTTTCACAAGAACACAAAAATCCATCCACATTTAGCAAAGTGACAGCTGGAACCAACCCGCATTCGCGAACAGAACCAACCCTCAAAATCTGAAAAATGATTCATACATGAATTGTTTATCAAATTCAAATGTCTTTGGGAGAAAAGTTATCCAAACATATCATTTGGAAGGGAATCCTTTCTCAATATAGTTTAAACTATTAACAGCCGCAGTGCTTCTCACCAAGTAAGTATTTATGGTCATAAATGTTTGGAGTAGTTACCGATCTATGACCCTACCTTTAACCTCCTTTTATTCAAGTTGTAAAATAATTAGTTTTGACAGATTCATCATGGGCTGGTTACAAAGAAGAGGCAAACAACTTGGAAGACAATTTTTAGTAGTGTAAGTATGGCAGCGTACGAATAGGCCATTTGCGAGTTGGTTTTGAATGACGTCTGGTACAAAGACTTGCTTATGTAGACACAAGTTTCTGCTTAAATTTGAATTTCTTAGACTATAGCGACAGTTGCTATACATGTCATATGGTTTCAGGCAAGCTTCTGCAAAGAAACATGAGAAACGGTAGACACCCATTAACAATTCTGAACTTGAGTAAGTATGGCACGCAGGCTTTGGAGGTTGCTTTACAAACACCTGCCCAAGACCAAGTGACATAGCAACTGCAGATATAGGCTGAACAAAATCAAATTTAAGCAGTAACTTGTGACTAAGCACGTCATTGTACCAGACATATTCAAATCTAACTACCAAATGTCTTACTGCCGGCTGTGAACATTTGTTGTAGTACAGGATGCCTATGGCAACAGCCAAAGTCGAAGCCACAGCCCAAAGTTCACACATGGCCTAATTATTCATGTCAAATGAATCAGCAAGATTTACCTGTGGAGTCTATGTCTGGAAATAATGCAGGAGCTGAGCCTATGATAAGAATTCAAAACAAAAAACAGGTGATATCAAATCTCAATTAGAAATACTTTTAAAGCACATGTATAACATTGGTAATTGTCTAAGACCAGTATCTACACTTTATGTGACCCAACATATATATGAAAGAACAAACTTGTGAAAGTTTAAGCTCAATCAGTCACCAGAGATATGAGAAAAAAAGTGAAAACCCCTACTATATGTTTTCGCTTTTTTGAGATCAAAACTAATTGTTTTACTCATTTCCTAGAAACTATAGCATTTCAAGCAAATCTATTTTTAAGGGAAGTTTTTCACTATGACCATCTTTATACTATGTAGGTTGTGTGCAAATCTGTGAACATTTATATTTTCAATCGTACCAATGTTGTGCACACCCTTTAAAGGTAGATAACACCATTTGCATGAAGAAAAAAAAGATGTACTTCCAAGTAACTACAAAATAACTTACTTGACTAAAAGTATGTATTATTCCCAAGTATCCAAGGATTGTTTCGCCAGGTGTTGTTTCATTTCAACAAAAAACACAATTGTATATTTGGTCTGCCATCTAAGATCTGTCCGAAAGTTTAAAATCGTCACCATTTGCTCTTGTTTTTCTTGGCAGTCACGGACTGACAAATGTAAACAGGTTGTTGAAACGATACTTCATATTAAACCCCACACAACAAATGTACATTTTCTCAAAAAATACAGCAATAACCAATGATGTAAATTCCCTTCATAGGAAAGTGGTACGAAGAAAACGCATGTCAAGATTTGTTATTAATGGCATATGGACAAGGCAGCATTATGATTGACAGCTCACATTCTTTAACCCTTTCACCCTATTTATATGTTAGCAACTTTAAAACAAAAACAAAAAAGTGTTAATGGCCTCACATTTCGACCCCAGCAGCGTAAATTTCAAAGGCCAAGTGACGACACGGCACACACAGACACGAAGTATAAACTAACAGAAGCAGTCCGAGGTAGAAAAGAGTGAAACGAAAGAGGCAAATGAAGTCAGAATTAGAAGCAAGGGATGAACAATGAAAAAGGAGACAAGGGGGGCTAAGGGAAAGGGCTAGTTTGATCACAGAAAGTTGGAAACACACAAGACAAAATTAAATGGGAAGAGGAAAACAAATTAATCAGGGAATGAGACAGACTCAAATGGGGAATATCTATAATGGAAAAAGGAGAAGGCAGAGACAAAAAGCTATTAATCATTTCCTTATTGGGTGTTCAGACCGTGGGGTTGAATGGTCTGGAGGCGACTTATCCACAGTTTCTCCCTACTCAGATAAACAGTCTCTCTGTGGTTACTTATGAGTGCTTCAATGCCCTTTAAGACATCTTAAAGCAACCGCAAAACACCTTCAGCATTATGGTCAATACACAAACCTGTGGACCTTTGATGAGTTTGTTTTGCTTATAGTTCTTTGCTAACTATTTCATGCTGGCTTTAGGTGACGGTAAAGATTCTTGAAGATTTGTTGAAATATATATCAGACAAACACTTGAATGATTCCTTTAATTTTTTAATAATTTATAGTTCCCTGAAACAACAACAGCATATCGGACGAACAACAAGGCAGTGGAAAAATCCCTCCCAATAAAATGGTCTTACTGCAAGTATACACTCCGTTGCCAAAGTACCCGTCCTTGCAAGAACAACTGAACATATCAGGTGGGTCGAGGTCCACACAGTTTGCCATAGCATGACATGGTTTGTCAAGCTCACACTCATCCCTATCTGTGGGCGTAAAAAAAATAAAAAAAATTGTATCAATCAAAAACAAGTTTATTGGTGGAAAGCCACCAATAATGCTTCTCTTAAAAGGAAGGTATACGATTGGTAATCACTCTAAAAATGAATGGCAATAAAAACTTACTTAGTAAAGCAACTTTCGATAGTATAAAGCATTTTGAGAATTATTTCAATTCAAAATACTGTGGATATGGAAAAAGATGTCACTTTTTATCCCCCAAAATTTGAATCTGAGAAACGTTTCTTCAGAAACGTTTCTCAGATTGTGTATTCCTATTGGAGATTATTATTCATGCATGAACATATTCGCTGTGGATTTTGGCAATATTTCAAAAAATGCGACCACCTTTTGAAACGAAATTTTCACAGGTTAGTTTTATTGTATATATCTACATTTATATATGATTTAAAACAATCGAACTGTCCCAAAAACCAAAGGTATACTTTGCCTTTAATCAAGCCAACCTCATTAGTATTGACCCCTTGAATCAAAGTCACACGCGGCTGCTGTCTGCCACGCTCGCCATTTTGGGAGTCAAATTGCAAAGAAACAAATTATGGTAAGCGTGTAAATGCCGCATCACTAAAATGCCCACAACACTGTTCAACACATAGGGACACTTACTCCCAAAACAGCAAACAAGATTATTGCAGAGTTGAGAGTCAACGCTTACTAATATGTCCGAAACCATGCATGTTAAATAGATGACATTTCCACCTTTGAGTAATCCCTGGAGTTATAGATTTCAAGGAGCTTTTAGAAACAGTATTTCTCAGCAGAAGAGAAGTACATTAAAGAGCAGGATTTGTTTATACATAGAGAAAATAATAGTTCCTTTTTTTTACGAGGCCGACATAAAAACAATCTGAATTCAGATAAAAGTCTGAAGTTTCTTATCCCTGTTATTGTGATGATGACATCAGGTTAATTGGGTACAAACTGACAAATGAGACAGCTTGAATAACATCAGGGTGGACGCCATCAAGGCTAAACCTTCACATTAGGGCTACTTTACAAAAAGCTGAAACGCAAGGCCTGCTTACTTGCACATTGACTGCCGTCCAGAAGTGTGTATCCCTCATTGCAGATGCATTCTGACACACCCTTATCGCTTAGTGAGCATGTTGAGCTGTCATTGCATGCAGGGCTACATTCATCACGAGCTACAGAATAAATTAAAAAACAGCCGTTTAAAAAACAAAAACTCAATAAAACTGACATTTAAAGGTAGGGCCATACTTTGGTAATGACCAGGGGAAAAAAAGGTGTCATTTCTATCTGAAAGCTTACTTATTGTGAAGATGGTAATGATAGCAAGCATCCCGTGAAATTACTTTGTCTGAAAGGCCACCGTTGATTAGAAATAATTAAAAACATTTGAATCACAGAAACATCTCATGCATGAATCGTTTCTCAGATTTCTGAGGGTTGGTGTCCGTTCGCGAATGCTGCGGCCAGAGACGCAGTACAGGTACCCGCTGTCACCTCGCTAAACGTGGATCATGGATTTGACATTCTTGTGAAAATACTGTGACATTTTTTTGCTGTTTCCTCAGCAAGTAGACACTGTATTCAGCTGAAACTTTCATAAGTGGCTCTTATTGTATCTTTCTTAATAATTTTGCCAATAAATCATCTTCACGAATTAACAAAAACCAGTCTATGACCCTACCTTTAAATGTGCACAACATTGGCAAGTTTGGAAGAACAAACGTTTACAGATTGCACATTACTTCACTGGGTATAAAGATGGTCATGGTGGAAATTTGTCCCTTTAAATATTGTTTTCCTTAAATGCCATAGTTTCTGAGTAAAACAAATTAGTTTGGTCTTGCGAGAACAAAACTTGATGTTATAAAACAGTGACAACATGTACAATATTTTTTCTGCACCTTTTTTTCTCGTGCCTCCAATGACCCATTATGAGCCTAAAAATTACACAGGTTTGTTATTTCATGTGTATGTTGGGTACCACAAAATGCGGATACTGGTCTTTGACAATTATCAATGTTATGCATTGGTTTTAACGAAAACAATACTCTCTTTGGACTTTCCTGAAGTTCTTTACTCATCTATAATCACGTTGTACACACCGGTCAGCTCATGTGGCATGATATCCTAAGCTGAACCATTGCCACACATCCAAGAGGGTCAGTGATTTGGTCAAGAGAGGGGCAAGAAAAAAACTCTGCCAGCATCCTTTGTGTACTAAATTAGTGAGTCAGTTGCCAATGGTAGATGTAGCCAAATGATCAAACTCAATTAATTAATGAATACTTAAAAACAAAAGGTTCTTATATAATATTATCTACATATTGTGGGAGGAAAACACCAAAAGGGGGTACACCCACGCAATTATGCAGGTAGGGACTGAAAACCCAATCTACATGCAAAGCTCCGGTCTGAGGTTTGGATTTGAAACCGGGGTCCACAGAGGTGAAAGGCAGGGAAAGAAACCACTGAGCCATCAACCTGATGATCCCCATACTAAATTCCATCTCAATCACAGCATAAATGGAACAGCTGCATCAATCACTAACATGTTACATTAACAGTGAAGTCACACACTCCAGTATTGCCCACGGAATCAATGGCCACACAAGTTACTGCAGTTGACCCGAAGACAAACAGTGAGTCACTGGCGGGAATACACGACACTTTGATTTCTGCTGTGGGAGTGAAATCATCGGTGGCCTCTGGTGTTGCCCAGGTGTGATTGGCCTTGTTGGAGCCTTCCTTGGCGGGCACGGAGTCGTCATCGGGGCAGCCAGTTGGAAAAGTTGGTTTCGTGGAATCTAGTGAAATACAGAGAGCCATTACTAGGGACGAGACATCATGGCTAACAAAAAGGCCTGACACCAAGATCAAAGTTTTAGCGGGGGCATGTGGAAATGATGTCATTTTCATCTTTCAGTAACCCCAATGTTAAGCTATTTGCAAGTTTGATTTGAATAATGTCTGATACAACGACTTGCTTAGTCACAAGTTACCGCTTAAATTTCAAGTCTTCAGAATACAGAGACAATTTCTATGGTTTTTCACATGGTTCAGGTCAAGATGAGCAAAACCCTGGTACCCATTGTGCAATACACATTCATTCAGAATTGTGTATGGGTGTTCGCCTTCTCTAATTATGTAACTACATAAAAGCTTTCCCCAATCATGTCACATAGCAACTGTCTCATTAGTCTGAGGAATTCAAACTCAAGCAGTAACTTGTGACTAAGCAAGTCACTTATGAGTCGCAAACGGCTTATTGAGTTATGGACTCAAGGCGCTTCTGTGAACAGCTTCTCAGATGCCAGTAAGGATGATTAGCCACCCAAATTATTTGAATAACTATATTGACTTCAAATTGAGTTAAGTTGACATCAAACTATATACCACACAGGCCCGTAACCAGGGGGGCGGGGCGGATCCCCCTCCCCCCCCCAAAAAAAAATAATAATAATAAAAATTAAAAATAATAATAATAATAATAATATTAATAATAAATAAATAAAAATGAATAAAAATAAATAAATAAATAAATACACACATACATACATACATACATACATGTACATACATAAATAGATAGATAGATAGATAAATAAATAAATAAATAAATAAATAAAAATAAATAAATAAATAAATAACAACATAAAACAACATAATAGCTACTCACCTACAACTAGAATCACTTTGAATGAACACTCTGCTGTGAGGAAGTTCCCAGCATCCGTTGCCACACACATGACCAGAGTTTCAGGTTGGTTGAAAGTCGCTCCGTTTTCATAATTGCATGTGACTACCGCTGGTTTCCGGTGGTGTCATCATTCCCTGTGAGTAGTTCCCATGATACCACTTGTTCTCCATTACTGTCAAAAGCAGAAGTTATATTTTCCGGGCAGCTCTGATTGAAACTTGGCTCTGGAAAAGACAAAAAAATTCAACAAATTTATTTGGGGTTGGATTCAAAATAGGGAGACTGCCATCAATAGGGCTATAGCACATCAGTGGGTAGAGCACCGGTACGTTAATCTGGAGGTCGCAGGTTTAAATCTTGGCTTGTTGTGGCCGAGCAGTTAAGAGCACCGGACTCAAGCTCTTGTGTTTCTGATCAGCAGAGTGTGGGTTTGACACTTGATTGTATCCTTGAGCAAGACACGCTTTACCATAATTGCTTTGTCCTTCAGTCAAGTCAAAAGCAACAAGGAGGCATATGAGGGAGGGAGGAGAAGGAGGGAGGAGAGGGGGGGGCGAGGGAGGGAAGCAACCCTATCTGCCTTTATCTCTTTTCCTTTGACTCCACCATTCACTTTTGAAATAGGACTATCCACATCTTACTTAATGTTATTCAGAAATAGTCAAATATTTGCTGTTGTGATTTGTGCATGTGCATTGTAGTCAGCGTTTGTAGGAAATGGACATGCAGTTTTAGAGGAAATGATGGCCTCTTGTCCATGATCCATCAACATTGCAATTTGCCTTCAGTCGAGCAACAGTTAACAAGAATATTGTGAAAGTTATGAATAAAATCATGTATTTATTTCATCTTCGAAACCGAATTAATGTCAATGCAGCTTCAAATTGTTCACAAAGTTCAACAAAAACAGGGGTACTGTTAAAAACAGAGACACAATGAAAAATCTGTGCCTAATTTCACAGAGCTGCTTAAGCCCAAAAGTAACTATACATAACAGAACGTATGCTAAACTAAACTCAGGTTATCTGCCGAGACACCATATAATAATAATACCTTGCATAAATATAGCGCTTAATACAGACGTTTCTAAGCGCTGATACATTTTTTCCTGCCAGGTATGTGGAGCTACGTTTTTGAAGTATGAGGGTGTTGTGGCGCAATATGCTGCCGATCAAACCAGGAACCCCGGGGCGAACCCCTTCTTTTTACGATAAGTGTACTGGGTTCTTTTACGTGCATTCAACACATGGGACCTACGGCTTTACGTCCCATCCGAAGGACGCAGCAATAATGGTTGAGTGTCTTGCTGAAGGACACAAGTGTCACGACCGGGACTCGAACCCACACTCTGCTGATCAGAAACACCAGAGCTCGAGTCCGGTATTCTTATCTGCTCGGCCACGACATGCCCCTCGAGTACCATCTGTGACATCGCATTCTACTCATTTTTAACAAGCAATAAACCACAAGGTTCAATTTTACTTGGCAAAAAACAGCTAAGAAGCTCTTAATTTTATGAAATTGAACTTACGAATGCTGACTTTGAATGCACAGGTAGAGTCATCAGTTTCGTCTGTTGCCTTGCAGACCACGTCCGTTTCCACACCGGTGAAAGAACTCCCAGATTCTGGATCACAATTCACGTCTACACTTGCCCCGTCCTTGTCTGTGGCCGTAAGAAGCCAGGCAACATTGGCACTTACTCCATCGGCGCCCGGTTGCCTTATCATATCTTCGACACACTTGTTGTCTTTAAAGGCTGGAACTGCACACGGAGGGATGAATAAAGGATAGAATTGACAAGAGATAAAGGCATTTTATACTGGTGCTTCAGTAGAGCATCATTCAAATTGTCAACAAAGGTCAGAATGCATACACACAGTGTAAAGGTAAATAAACTGACAAATTTTAAAAGTAAAATGCCACTTTATATATGTATTTCCAAGGCATTGCATCAGACAAGCCCATCCTCAAAAAAAATTATGTAAACCAGACCACGTAAAATCTGAAACAAAATGAATACGCCTTTTTTGTCTGCAATCATAGGCATCTTATTGCAGAGGAATAGCCAAGAGAAAGGTTAAGGAGAATGCAGTATGAGACTTAAAACTATTTCCCCAGAACCATTGACATCATCTGATCATTTATGTCTTTGTAAAGTGACTTTTGTACAAATTGATCTTCTGAAATGTGTTTTTTGTATTCCTATTGAACAGATTTGTACCAAAGCTACGGTAAACTAACAAACCTACAGCAGCCTGCAGACTCGTAAAATGTAGAATTTGTAAAAAATAATCTACAGGAACACTTTTCACAATGTGTAACGTTGGCATAGAAAGACAGTCTAATTTCAAATAATGGATTCTTAAAAAAAACTATGTTTAAGGGGGATCAAAATGGTTTTACTCTTTAGTTCAAGAAGCATAAAAAGACTTACAGACACGGACAGTGAATTCACAAGTTTCAAAGAGGGTTGGGGTGGTGGTATCCTTTGCTGTACAAGTTACAGGGGTTTCACCCCCCTGAAATATTGCCGAAGTAGGGTTAGGCTCACAGCTCACAGTGGCATTAGTTGCTGATGGCTCATTCCAATCAATTGAAGAAGCCGTAGTTTTGCCATCATCTGGTGACACATCGATTGTGTTGGCATCGATTGCACAGGATCCTTTGCCATCAAATACTGGTTCTGAAAAGTAACAAAGCAGAGCAACTTAATATGTCAGGTACGTGGCTGTTCAACTATTAATTCATCAATCGCACTTTCCACAAGTACAATCCTGCAGGTATTTAGTTTGTTAAAATCTACCTTTAACTAAACCAAGCCCACTTCACACAGACTGGCTCCGGTGGTTATCAGAAGCACACAGGAAACTCAATGTGCCATTTTGTTTCTTTCAACCATTTTATGCAAGAATCTATTTAGCTTTTTGATTCGCATTTCGTGCAATGTATTACAAAGATTCAGTGGGTAACTTTAAAAATTCCATCTCAAGAACCACTCTTGATAAAGTGTTAAATTACAAGCAAGTGTGTGCCAGCTTTGGAGCCGACCGAAGTAGCGAAACAGGGTGAGTGTACTATACTGAACCGAGTGTGAATGACACATTAACTTACAGGACAAACGGAGGAGGGGAAGGGAACAGAAACATAACAGAAAATCACAAAAATAAAATATTTTTCACCCGTCATTGAGCGAGAATAAGGATAGTGGGGGAAGTAGGATACAGGTGGATTAGGATCGAGTTCCAAACTGAGACAGGAAATGTGGATGAAAATTAATCAAAAATTTAATTCAAACACAGGAGTAACGGTCCGTCTGTCTGAACAGCAATTGAAAACTACCGATTCTATGCCAAAGGAATCCCAGTCCAAAGCACTTTTGCAAAGCTTGCCCTGTCAGCACGGAAAAAAAACATGCTAAGCACAGACAAAATATTGCTTAGCAGAAACAGCCAAAACTCCATTAAGATGACATTTAATTGTTGACGATTGTGTCCCGACTCTTTTTTTCCACTCGGCAAAGAAATTTGCCGAGCAGATTTTTTTCTGAAATTATGAAAATGGGCCAAGGCCAATAGAACGTGAGAAAAATAGACAAGAGGGTTACTTTTAATCACAGCCATTTAACATTTTCACTATACAGACGTTCGATGACCTCCAAATATAAGGTCTGTATGTTTTTAAGTGTTTTCTTGAATTTTGATAATAATCAATCAAAACGGCACTGAATTTGAACTTTTGACTGGCGTTGTAGTACAGACCCATTTTTTGTTTATATTTGATGACGTCACGTTTCAAATTTCACAATGAATGAGTAGTGAATAAAATGGCATTTCACACCATTTTAATGTGAGGTTAAAAACTTGTAATTTGTTCCCACTTTCATGAGGATTCTATCCATTGGAAAATGCATCGCAAAACTTAATTTGACCTTGGAACCCCTCTTTAAGGCCTTATCACAAAGGGCAGTTTATACATTTTTGGGGGCAACTTGGAGCCAACCAACAACTCCAACGCAAGCACAAGGAACACTTCTAGCTGTAATACAACCCTCAAGAAAATAATCAGAAAAACGAAATGTGAATTAATTTTCTTCTTAAAGATTGCCTGGAGGTGGTTGCCTGTCAATTGCCTTCAGGTGTGACACAGCCTCTAGAATACAACAGACTTTATTTATCAAGACATTGATTTAATATCTTTAATTACAAAAGCCAAAGTAGTACTTTAGTCCCAGCCCATTTCCTACCTCCCACCCAGGTAGTAGTTAATAACTTTTTTTAAACTAAATTGTCTCCTGAATTCTGAAACCTACTCCGCGGCAGTAGAATAAATAGCAAGACAAGTTCTCAAAGAACAAATCTACACAACAAAGTAGATACATATTTTTTACCGCAAACTGAATATGTTGAAAATTGTTCCTGGTTTTACAGTAAAATCAACAGAATAAAACATAAAAATTCAAAAAAAGACTGACAAATCTAGCGAGTATCCAGTTGCTTACATTACTTTGGGGAGAGGGAGAGTGGTGTCAAATAGAAATACTCTCTGTACAAAACAGAAAAACTGTTGGCAATTTTCTGACAATTTTTTACTAAACATCTTGTGAAGTCATAAAAACTTGATCATTACTTACTTGAACCGACGCTTATTGTGAAGGTACAAGAGGCATTCTGCCCAGTCAAAACTGAATCTGTGGCTGTACAAGTAATGACAGTAGAAGGATCAGAAAAGTCTGATCCACTAGCCGGGACACAGCTCACTACTGCTGGTGTTACTCCTCCTGATGAGTCGGTATTAGCAGTAGGTGGTACAAATACCTGGTTACCTCCTGTATCATATATGATATTATCAGGGCATGCTGTTGCAAATGTTGGATCTGAGGTGGGGAAGAAAAAAACTAAGTTTTTCCCACTTTCAATACCTTCTTTCTTTCTAGCCTTTTTCACTCCACTGCAGGACGAAAGCCTCTTCACCAATTCTCAATTTCACTCTATCCTGAGCTGTTTGTTGCCAATCAATGCCCCTATATGTTCCTAGTTCATCTCTCCATCTTCTGTTTGTCTCCCTCTTTCCCTCGTTTGGTTTCTTGGAGTCCCATTGGTTGTTTTGCATGCCCACCTGTAGTGAAACCCCTTTGCTAGGTGCCCTGCCCATCTCTACTTCTTTGATTTAATGGCATTAATAATATCCTGCACTCTTGATTTCTTTCTTAGGTTCTCATCATTTCTCACCCTGTCCTTCTTTGTTACTCCTATCGTTATTATTTCATAGCCCTTTCTGTCACCCATACTAGTTTTTTCTCAAGATGATCGATAAACTACATGACAATAAAACACCTGTTACCAGTGCAAATGGGCTATAGGGTCGGTGTGGCTTTTGTAGTGCAGGTTGTATGCTCCCTAAGGAATTATAACAATTTCAGGAATGATAAATTATGTCCAATGATCGGTGAGTTGCATTAAACTTGTGTTTATAATTTCAAAAGTGACAAGTACCCCCACCTCTCCGGCCATGAAAAAAATATACATAATTTTAATTGTGTAATTTTAAAACAATACTCACAAACACGAACAGTGAAATTACATGTACTGATGAGGGTTGGGGTTATACTGTCTGTTGCTGTACAAGCTACATTGGTTTCACCCCCTTCAAATACTGCCGTACCAGGATCCGGCTCACAGGACACAGTGGAGCCAGCTGATACTGGCTCGGTCCAAGTAATAACCGAGGCTGTGTTTTTTTCCTTCATCTGTTCTCTGACTTAAAACTATTTCCCCAAACAATTGATATCATCTGATCATTTATGTCCTTGTAAAGTGGTTTATATATTATGTCCAATTCACGGTGAGTTGCATTAAACTTGTGCTTATAATTTCAAACGTGACAAGTACCCCCCCCCACCTCTTCGGCTATGGAAAGTAAAAAAAACATTTTAATTGTGTTACTTTATAACAATACTCACAAACACGAACAGTGAAATCACATGTACTGATGAGGGATGGGGTTATACTGTCTGTTGCTGTACAAGTAACAACGGTTTCACCCCCTTCAAATACTGCTGTATCAGGATCCGGCTCACAGGACACAGTGGAGCCAGCTGATACTGGCTCGATCCAAGTAATAACCGAGGCTGTGTTTTCTCCTTCATCTGGCTGTACATCAATAATACCAAGATCTTCACAGGAACCAGGAGTATCAAATGTTGGAACTGCAAGAGAATTAAACGTATACATAAAGACATATTTGTGGTTTTTGTTTAGTGCAATCATAACAATGGTCCTGGTCTATAGTTAGTACTCTTTATTGAAGAGGGGCTACAAGATCAGACAGTGCAATCTCCATGAAGATTTTATGTTTTCTTCCATTGAGCCTGCAGGACAAGCCTAGTCTGTGGTTCTTTTGTAAACATGTGATGTCACAGGTAACATGGTCTATATGGGGGGTATGATTTTAAAAGTTTGAGCCTGCGGCTTCTAGTGGAGTTTTAAAAGGGGTACAAAGTTAAAGTCCCACCCAGTATGTGCTGCCAATCTAACGACGTTGAAAATTAATGATGGAAGAAAATGTTGTATACTGTGGGCTAAAAAGCACTGATTTTAAGGGGACTAGACTATTGGCCTTTTGTTTTGTTACTTGAATTTTTTTTATTACATGATCATCGAATCAAAGCAGATAGGAAACTCTGGGAAGATAGTCCTAAAAACCTTTATCATGCTGCCACCATCTTGGTCATGTTTACAGTATCCAGTAGCAGTAAAGGATGCTTATATTCATTGTACAAAAAGGAACCTGACTATTTTTCCTTCAAGCCTCAATTTGATTACATTCAGTTGAACGGGAAAAAAATCAAGATGGCCGCACCATGATTAAGGTCTATGGGCCAGCAACCTTGTCCCTCGCCCACACATGTTATCAAGGTCACACAAATCACTCCTTACTTGAACCGACAGATACTATGAAGGTGCAAGAGACTTGCTGATCATTCAAAACAGTATCTGTTGCTGTACATGTCACATTAGTAGTAGGTTTGCTAAAACTTGATCCAGTCGGGGGTGTACAAGTCACTGCAGGATTTGTTTTATTAGAGTCAACAGCAATGGGTGTGTCGAAGTCCAAAACATCTTCTGTCTCTAATATGGTGTTGCTGGGGCAGCCTACCTCAAATGTAGGATCTATAAACAAAATATATAACCATTTTTCATTTCTGTTGAGTATTTAGAGTTTGAAACAGAAAATTAATTTTGGGCAGAGAAGATTTTGTTCAACACCGTCTAGTTTTGAAAAAGACCCCTTGCATGTGTCGCCAAAGGCTCAAACAGCAAGCCCCCCCCCCCCTCACTGGTGAGTTCAAATGAAGACCTCTCATCGGCTGACAGTCGTGCGAGGCGCGCACGTGCATGCACATTTCCATCATTTGACCTCAGCGATAGTGGCCTATTTGCAAGGGGTAGAACTACAACCACAACAGATAACCGTCTTGTGAAAATGTGACGGGAAATTGTGTTTCTCATGTTTTGTAGTTTTAAGGATATGAAGCTTTTGGTGACAAGTTTACTAAACGTAACCTTTCAGATTAAACATTTTAGGTTTTTCCTCTCTCATTACTAATCTTGTATCATTATAAGTATGTCTTGAGCAGAACAGCTGTAAAGAAAAAACTGCCTTTTTAAAACTGAAATACACACTCGTATTGTATTTACTGAATTTAACTCAAACTTAAAAGTACTAGTTTTGACCACGTTGCATGATAGATCCCCCATGCCTATAGCAAGGGTAAGTGTGGGACCAGTTTGACATTTTCACTGCTAAAAAATTAGGGCATTATTGCAAAAATGATGCATATATAAGGTGTACAACTTTGTGTAACAAAGGTTGGGGGAGCCTGAATTTTAAACCCTAACAACCATCATTTTTTTTTCAGGAACCCTATTAAATGCATCAGATTCGCAACAAATTTGAAATGAAAACCCTGCTTAATGCAGCAAAAAGTAATGGAGGATTCTGTTGCATTATGAAGTGAACTGGTTTACGCCAGCCTTGGCACTGGGCAGTCACCCTGCTCATTGCACTAATATGCATTGAAGCTTGCTGGGGACTTATAACTATACATGTTGGGCCCCTGTATACCCGGCTTTATACAACACAATGCAACAAAGTATGGGACTTGAGGTTACTACAAAATGCAACAAAATACAAAAACCTTTACCAACTGGTACCTTTTGATGCATTTGGCAGGGTAAGGATTTTACTTAGCATTAACACAGAAAAGAATTTTAGAAGTTACATACACACTTTCACTTCAAAAGAACAAGTAGATGTTAGGCTTGTCGTTGTTGTATCCGTGGCAGTGCAGTTCACAGGTGTCGACCCTCCACTAAATACACCTCCATTTGCGCGGTCGCACGACACTGCAGCAGGGTTACTGTTTTCATCTGTAGCGGTGGGGAAGGTCCAGAATGCTCTGGCTTCATCCTTATTAGCATCTGGTTGGACATTTACTTCCTTAACACACGGATCAGCATCAAACACTGGAGCTATAGAGAAAAACATAGAGTTCAGAAGCAAACAAACCCTACCATAACGCCAAAATAAATCAAACGGTTAAGCGGACTCAAATTCTGGTGTTTCTGATCAGCAGAGTGTGGGTTCGAGTTCCGGTCTTGACACTTGTCTCCTTAAGCAAGACACTTTACCATTATTGTTTTGCCCTTCGGATGGGACGTAATGCTGTAGGTCCCATGTGTTGTGTAATGCAGGTAAAAGAACTCAGTACACTTATCGTTAAAAGAAGGGTTTCACCCTAGAGTTTTCTGGTATGGTTGGCTGCAGATTGCATCACAGCACCTTGTAGACCATTACATGGTGTAGTTCAATCATAGCTCCACATAAGTTGTAGACAAAACAATGAGTGCTTTGGGACACCCTCGGGTGTGCGCAACATAAGAACATGCTCCATGATAAGAACTGTGTATCGTAGTTAGGGAAGTTTTTCACCATGACCATCTCTATATAATGTAAGTTATGTGTAAATCTGTGAACAATTGTTTTCAATCTTACCAATGTTGTGCACACCCTTTAATTACCAATGAAATTTATTTCAAAATTACTCATTCTGATTTACATGTGTAGCACAAACAGGTGTATAATTGATAGTCTGTTGTTTCAAAGGCTGTACTGGAGGAATCAAACAAACGGAGAGAATGAACTTTTCTTTTAGAAAATCTAAAAAACCGAGCCCCGCTTTTTCACTCATTCTGTCAAAATAATAGGCCTAGTGTCTCGCTTTAAATACGACAATTTCATGGGCTTTTTCATAATTAAGTGAAATGGAAGTAGGATAGCCGACACTTTTCGTTATTTTTAATAGTCATGTTTGATTTTTATTTCCAACTACCACTTGTGAGAATACATATGGACCGATGGACCGATGGAACCTGATCATGCTGGTTGTTAATGATTAAAGATATGCTTTTGTGTAGGCCCAATGAGTATTGAGTCGTGCCATCCTGTTTGCAAGTCAATACATCACACGCGGACGCATTTGCTGTCTGCTCAAAGTATTTGTTCTTTCCGGTTCTAAAGCCTGCTGGCTTACTTTTGTATGTAATTTCACCCAAATTCACTCCTGCAGATCATCGCAAAAAGGCATTTCTTATGACGAAAACGGATAACTCTACCCAACATTTTGAGTCTTTGCGAAAGCCAACTTGATAAGTTTCAACATATGTTCCATACAGAAATCCTCTTTAAAAAAAAGGAAAACTAGCTCATTGTAAACCTTTGAAAGGTTTTCAACGAAATGTAACTAACATTGAGTATTTACCAGTAAAAACGGCGTCCGAAGCCATTCATTTTGAGTACTTCTTTGATTTGAATCTATTTATATGATCTACCAATCTCGCAATGGTTTCCAGGGAAACAGTTTTCCACCACTAAGAAATCCTGGGCAGAACCTACTCCTAGAATTATGAGGTTCGATCCGCTAACGGCTCCATGAACCTCATAGAGGTCCATGTACAAACTACAATACAAAACTTTTTTTCATTTACGTTTCTGCACCTGGAGTTCTCATTTGAAATCGGATCTCGCCAAAATTAGGCTCTACGTGTTCCTTGGAATCTCATTGAGCGTTGCATGGGTCAAGAAAATCCACTCCGCAAATTTAAAATTGTTAAAAAAGCAATAAATCCCTACCGTCATTCCGAGTCCTATTCAAACAGTGTGAGTGTATGGCGCTGGAGTCGCATGATGTGTGTACAAAACCAACACACAGTTGCCGGGACCAGCGTTGCTGCGCGCGGAGTACCAGTTTGTTAGAAAAACATTTCACAGCAGCGCACGCATTAGTCTTGGTGCAAGACGTTGTTGTTCATTATCACCCAACTATCGCGATTTAGCGCGCTCAGCTGCCGCGCATGACTATCGGTGGAATAGTCGCGTCGTGTGTAGTGTTGAGTGACTCAACAAGAACGTCTTGAACCAAGACTACGCACGCACATGGTTTTGTACACAAATCATGCGACTCCAGCGTCATGATTGTGAACGGAATTATGGTAAGAATTTATTGCTTTTTAACAATTTTAAATTTGCGGAGTGGATTTTCTTGACCCATGCAACAGCAACGCTCAATGAGATTCCAAGGAACACGTAGAGCCTAATTTTGGCGAGATCCGATTTCAAATGAGAACTCAAGGTGCAGAAACGTAAATGAAAAAAAGTTTTGTATTGTAGTTTGTACATGGACCTCTATGAAGCTCATGTCCAACCTGGGCTATATGCCCAGCTTGCCACCGAGTGTCCATCATCACGACACATAAGTTTTTACCAATTTCGGGGAAGGGCTAGTTCAAACACAACTTCACACAATCCGTTCACGCACAATTACTTACGACAAATTAATGTTCTCAAAAGTGTAAAACCACCAGTGAACTCCAGTGAACGCGTGTTCACACCATTCTTCAAAAATCTTGAAACTGTTCCTTGGCCAGCTCACGCCACCAAGAGTTCGATAATAATATTTATAAAAATCGCTTTTTGGGTGTGTGCGCCCTCTCTTTCTGTTGGTCGTGATTCATAAAGCAAACAATTGAATAAAGAAGATGAAACACATAACCGTAATAAGCTCGTTTGGAAAATGTAAAACAATTTTAATTGGGGAAGCGGGAGGGATCCGCGGGTCAAGGGTTTTCAACTAAGAGTAGACACAGACCGTCTGAAATCACAGCATAGTAAAAATCAAAACCCCAAACCGTCGTTTTTGTTGTTGGGTGAGTACGCTGAACTCACCCGGTCTCATCTCCGAGAATGTAAGGAAGTGCACATTTAACCTTTTTTCCTCTAACCTTCTCCTTGTGGATTAAATGAAGCGTAGGCCAAATAACATTTTAACTAGGAATTACTTTAGGATTTTTTAGTGGATCTTTGTCTGCAGGCCCCCACGTAGGACTAAGTTCAACCTCACCTGTGAGATTTTTTCAATGACATACTAATAAAAAACAAAATTAATGATAACGAAATAAAAAATAAACAAATAAATAGATAACTAGTAGAAATTGAAGCATATCTACTGCTTACCTTCGCCATACACGGTACTGAAGATGCAAACAGACAACAAAACCAATACACACCAACTGCGATAAGGAGGGTCCGGAAACATTTTTGCACCGCCTCGCAAAATTTCGTTCCGTGAAAAAGGGGAAGAAAAAAAAAAAAACACAGGTTCCCGCTTATACACAACTGTTGTATTGCAGGGAAAAGGTCCCACAGCACGTTTTACTGTCGAAACAGATAAACAGTTAAGATGACGAAGTCTAACGGGAACTGGACACCACACCCAAACATTGACTGAAAAACAGTAAAGTGGCTACACGCACTGCAAGCGAACATTACATATTTCGTTGCTACGGCAACCGGAGTTACTATTTAACCCTACAAGAGTGTTTGAATTGCCCCCTTGTTATCAAAGCCTAAGGGCCCACATGGAATTGCTCAAACATCGGTGCATACTATGAAGTATTATTATATACAAAATCATCAATATTAATCAACACCCTTAGCAGAAATTGTTAATTTTTGTGTGTGACCCGTACACCGGCTAATCAATACCTGAAAAAACCCTTAATAATGACATACAAAGCTGAAATAAATTTCTGCTAATCATTTGTTTTATCGTTAATAATTTACAAGACGAGTGGATATTATTGGTCTGCAACTAGAAATACAATTTATGTCAGAGACACTAACAGTATACAGGGATAATGAGAAATGGTCTGGTTGCCCCCTTATTCTAGACCCACAGCAGTTCCAGCAGCTCCCATACATTATCATTCAGGAGGTTTACAGAGACTCAGCGCATCGCCAGAAATACCCCAAACTACAGGTTTGGACACAATGCGGACTAATTTCTTTCTCCCTTTGGTGACTACCTCACTTCTGTCAAGAAAATGTGAAGGCTCAAGAAGGTTTTGAGACAATCATGATAATCAGGAAAAATCCTGAGAAATCATATGCCTGAAATTAATTGGGTATTTAGTTCCCCCATAATAGACTGTATTGAAGACTGATGAGAACATCCATACACTAATAACCAATGTTGGATATTATTAACGGCAGGTATCCTTTCCACGTCTGTCGAAGAAATCAGACCTGGGCCCAATTTCATAGAGCTGCTTAAGCAGAAAATATTGCTTAACCATTTTCTGCTGAGCAAAAAAAAGCAGGACACCAGTTACAGATAGTATACATGACATGGTATTTTCTCTGGTAACCTCATTCTGGTAAGCAAGATTTTGTTGTGCTTAGCTACTTTTTGTACTTAAAAGCAGCTCTATGCAATTGGCCCCAGGGAGTGTCTATTGTTGTCAATACTAAAAACTTCGATATCTTAGGTTGACAGTGGCATGGCCCAGCCAGCGAAGAAATCATGAATTAATTTTAAGTATTGGGGCATAGCATTGTGGATTATCGATAAAGTTTTCGGTTTGCAGTATCACCATCATGTGTGTACTTTCTCTGTATTTTATATTAGTCCTCATAAGAACGTCGTGAACTCCCTCATTCGGCATTTTCACTGACTGAAATAGTACCTGCCCTGCCGATGACGATCAGGCCCAATTTCATAGAGCTAAATACAAAAAGTAGCTAAGCACAACAAAATTATGCTTACCTGAATAAGGTTACCAGCCAAAATAACATTCCTCATGTGTCATCTGTGACTAGTATCCTGCTCCTCTCTGCTTAGAAGAAAAATGTTAAGCACCATTTGCTGCTCAAGCAGCTCATGAAATTTGGCCCCAAATTTGGCCCAATTTCATAGGGCTGCTTAAGCACAAAAAATAACCAAGCACAACAAAATTATGCTTACCAGAATAAGGTTACCAGCCAAACTACAATGTCACATGTACAATTTGTGACTGGTGTTCTGCTCATTTCTGCTTATCAGAAAATTGCTCGGCATAATTTTCTGCTTACACAGCTCTATGAAAATGGGCCTAGAGTAGGCTAGCCAAATCATTGAGACCAGGGGTCCAATTTCATAGCAAGCGCGAACATTATGTTTACCAGAATAGGGTTACCAGCCAAAATACCATATCACATTTTCAAACTGTGACTCTTATCATGCCCCCTTTTTTTTGCTCAGCAGACAATTCTTGAGCAATATTTTCTGTTAAGCAGATCTATTAAATTGGGCCCAGATAGGGAACATAATTAGAAGAAGTCCCCGATCCACAACGCGCAGCGCACTTGCACGCGCGTCTCCTGTCCGCCATTTTGGGTGTCAAAACGTACACAAAAGGAGGGTACACGTGTTTACAAGCGCATTGGTGCGTAAACACGTGTACCATCCTTTTGCGCACGTTTTGACACCCAAAATGCGGACAGGAGACGCGCGTGTATGCGCGCTGCGCGCTGTGCAATCGGTCTTTAGTCCGCGGAAAGACAAATAACTAGAAAGACACCAAGTTCTTTCAGAACGAAACAGGACTATCTACAGCTCTTATCAGCACTCAATTCTACTCGCAGATAAGCACCTGTTGCCGGAAATAGAAAATCACATCGATCAGGATTGATTGATTAACTAATTATATATTGACTGATTGTGTTCGTTTGAACACACACTCCCCAAAAAACCACCGAATACAAAGCAATAGGTAAACTGAGAATAAAGCACAAGAGTATTGCCTCATTCATCAAGGGATAGCCTCAAAAGCAAACAACTTCTTATAAACAGCATTTGCAAATTAATAGAAAGATGGGTAGTAATAAACATATGAAAAATGTATAATATTGACAAAGTTAGAATGCACACACGCCTTATAAATGGTGTGCACAGCATTGGTAAGATTGAAATTATAATTGTAACAGATGTGCCCTTTAAACTGACACGTTAAAAAGATAGTCATGGTGGACAATTTCCATTGAAATACTTTCGATTAAAAAAATGCTTCGGTTTTTGAGAAATTAGTAAAACAGTATAGCTTTTATTTTGCGAGTACAAAACCCACATTTGACAACAGTGAAACATTACGAGGTTTTCCCCCACTATTTTCTTATGACTCCGATGACTGATTGAGCTTAAACTTTTACAGGTTATTTCATGTATAATGTTGGGTCACATAAAGTGCGGATACTGGTGGTCTTTAAAAACAATTATTACAAATTATGTCTGCTTTAAAAGTACATCAGAAATTATGCATACAAAACAAAACAAGTAAAACACATAATTAACTTAAAATAAAAAAGTAATGAATTTAGTTTGGGGCTTAAAATAACAAGACGTAAACATTGTACAAAGACGAAAGGAGTGGGTAATAAAGTCATAGGCATATTCCTAGACTTCAAGTGTTACATAATATATAAGGGAATAATCGTATAATTAGTGAAATCATTTTAAAGTAAATTAAAACTGCATTCCATTTGGTATTCGGGACAAGCGTGCAACTACACCCAAAAGTATTTGTAGAAAGTCAGTGCATACATTTGTTTGTCTGTCGTTGTCTGTACTTTTTAGCAGATTAAACATTGTTTGTTTTACATACTAACCATGATTTGTGTTGATGTGCTTGTTAACTTAATGTGCGTTAATGCTTTTAATAAAAGTCCGGAAAGAAAAGAGTGCCTTTTTTGAGAAGGAGAGTGAAAGGTCCATTTGAGGACAGCCATTTCAAATGTCAATATGTATAGTTTGGATACCGTATTTTAGTTTCAAAACATGTCCCATGGCAACGCAGGTAAACAAGTAAACCCAGCCACGCAACCGATCGGTTGTTAAATGTCAATCTGTTAATAGTTAATAAAGGTATAACACTATTCAGGGTCAGGTAACAATATAACTGCTTTTACTGATATTTGGCAATCAGCTTTTAATCTGGTTTTCCACTAACTTGTCAAAAAGAAAATGTATATGCGTCAACTGATAAGATCCCCTTGGATGGCACCAGGGTTAAAGGGTCACATTCGACAAGTATACAAGTTTTCTTTGCACTTACTTATCATGTCATTCATGTTCTAAATCAGCAGGGCATTAGTACTTAATTTTTCTTTATCTTATTTTAATTCATTAGTTGACCTAGGATAGTGTATATCTTTTATTTTCATGCATTTTCACATGCAAAATGGTTTAGTTTTGATACTGATACAATGAACCAATCTCAGTCTGGGTACTTCACTACATGAGGGTTATGCCTCCTCTGGATGTTACCTCCATTTGTACCTGCTTACATATCCATTAACATTTGTAACTGTTGTTATTAATACTGTATTTTCAAGTATGCTGTGCAGATGGAAATAAAGCAAACAAACAACATCACAGTATCAGCGAAAGGAAATGAGATTAAGTGAAAGCAAAAGTAAATGGTATCCAGGAAACACTGATTTGTACAATGTGTTCATTCACACAGCTTTTGAAGGACTGAATCCCTTCCTCAGTAATTATTGCCAACAACAGAGACTGGAAGAGTGCTCCATGTGAATGAAAATGAAACTTCTGTCCAAGCAGCGAGTTCTTGCAGCTGGCAAGGACGGAAGAGCACGGGTCGGGCAAAGATACACTGCGCCTTATGTATGGTGGTGGAGGGAGCAAGGTTGATAACTTTGCTGGGATTTTGTGTCAATCAAAGAAACGCCCAACTCTCAGCCAATGATAGGTCATCCTTTGACCTCAACGAGGCCGCTGATTGAGCTTGTGACGTCATATGCATCTGTTGCGTATAAATTGTCACTAATTGGTGGGGGGGGGGGGGCTTTACACCAAGAGAAACCATTTACAAGATTTATTGTTGGTTAACGTGTACTGCGTTCTTGGGCAAGACACTTGACAGATGCTCCGTCCCTCGGTGCGACGTTAAGCCGTAGGTCCTGTGTGTTGTGTAATAGTATAAATACACTTTTCGTTAAGAGAAGGGGGTTTGTGTGTGGTTCCCCCCCCCCCCGCGAACCCGTCTGATGTACCCGTTTCAGGCGTCCAACGCGAATATTGGCCACCGACCATTAGTATGTTAAAATATGCACGTTCACATTTTGAAAGCTTTAGGCCCTCATCCAACTGGTACGGGGTGGACCCCGGGTTAACACACGATAAAAACACACCTCAAAATGTACCGGGCGTATAGTGATGGGAAAATAACGACAGACGTTCAGCTGTTTCAATAATTACACAGACAATAATGTAATTAACATGGTGCAAAAGTCGAAAATAAACGAACCAGCGGTCGAAAAATTTGAGTTGTAGCCTACGGATGCGGTTTTTTTAGGCAAAACAAATTTTCCGGATTACTATTTCGCCCGGGCGAATTACTATTTCTAATCCCCACTGGCGGATTCTGCCCGGGCAAAATCAGGACGAAATGAGTAATCAGGGAAATTGTTTCCGCCATGTCCTAAATACGCTTCCGCAGAAATGTAAGAAATTAATAAACATGAAGAAAAAAGTATAATAAAATAGCTTCATGTAGACCAGGTTAAAGTTCTCGCAAATTAGTCAGAAAACCATTCAGTGTGTTCGCGCCTTGGGAGAAATGTTGGTAATCTTGACACTAGGTCCGACTGTCCCACTGATTACCCAATTTGGTATCTTCAATATCCCCTGATTTCCCTCATATTCGGGAAAAAGGGTTTCAAACAGGTGGGGGGGGGGGTGAAAATCTATCTCAAACGGGAAATGTTGGGTGTGACAAGCGAGTGTAATTCTGTCTCCTACACGATTCGATCGAAGCCACTTGAGCATACAATTCAACATAATATTATATACATTTGCAATAACTGTTGTTAGGTTTGGAATAATAAATCAACACATGCAGCAGTTATAGAGGGTCAAATTCCACACATTAAAATAATGCTAAAATGATAATGGTCCGTGAAGAGAAATGGCGGGAAAAAAACCCACACAGGTCTACGGCAAAATCAACACAAGTCTGCGGTGGTGGCGTTCGTGTATGTTATCACGATGTTGCTAAACAAACATCACTGTGGAGGTGAGGTCCATTGATAAGGGCATGACTGTAGAGAAACACTCTGTCCCGGCACGAGGCATCCGCCTCCCCCTTCCTTTTTGACGTGATATTTGCGTTTCGTCAATCCAGGAAAATGGGGATTTTTTTGTAGTTGCAATACAGGTTAATGATTAATTAAAACACGTCTGTTAATGTGTCGTGGGGGAACCTTTCCATCACGATTCAATTTATACAATCGGTTTATTTCCCACCATCCTGCCACCTTTGTTTATATTCCGCAGGTTTTTAATCGTTTCTTGAGGCCGTTTGAGTAATTATTGTACTTTCGCTTGTCCCAGAAGTGTCTACAAGTTTGCGTGTTCAATTAAGCGAAAATATAAGCATAAAATATTGACCAACAGTAGTGCCGACATAAAAAGTAATAAAATAATATGAGCGGGCACAAGCCACAAGAATTGAAAGTTATAATCTGTTCTTCTTTATTGTCATCGAAATAAGCAACAGTGATGTGAGGTCATTTTCTCGTACTTCATGAGTGAATCCTTTTCTTGAGAATTGGAACTAGTAATAACTATTATAATCAGTGGGTTTTCGGATTTAAACTAAACAGTGGAGGGGAGGAAGGGCATCCCCAATTGATGTCTCCCCCTCCCCCTGCCAATTTGAAATCTAGACTTTTGATATAATTATAAATTACCAGATTAAAATGTTAAATTCTATAAGCTTATATGCAGTAATTTCGATGTGTTTTTTCCACTATTTTTCTATTGACAGGCAGACAATGTATTTCAATCTTATCTTGAACAAAAATAGTAAATGGCATAACAAGAGCGCTCGAAAAGGGGCTTGTTTGAGAAAGATGCAAAACGGATACTACAGTTTTAATTGGTCAGTATAGTGCCCCACCCCCTAAGAAAATAGTGCACCCCCCTTGTTCCCCCAAAATGTGACCATAGTTTTGTCGCAATTCTAATTACGAATCATGTACTTTGACCGTAAGCCAGAAATCTGGGAAAATGTTTGTGCCGTCGTCGTCAATATCACTCCATACCTGGAGCCGATAACTACATTTTATGCAAATAAATTGTTTGAAAACATGCCAATGTTCAAGAGGGCTAATTAATCATCCTTATGTTGGTGAAGGATTCCACAACTGACAGGTCCGAAGCACTTGACTAGGACTTTGGTGTTTTGGTGTATTTTAAATTGATATCTAAACGAAACCCAAACTAAACCCCAAAGTTTAAACAAAATATTGATATAAGTTGGGGTTAGTACAAATATTGTTTTGTATACTTTTTTTGTCAAAATCATTACAAGTATTATTCCAACTAAAGAAATATAGTATTAAACAATGCTTTCAATCCATATAAAAATCTCCTTGTTATGTCTGTAAAATTAATATTTCAGTTATATAAGAATCTAAATTTGTATTATAACTAATAACATTTGAAACAATGTGTATCCTTCTATTTCTGTCAACAAGGAGCAACCTAAAAATATACTCACAACTCTTGAATTTTTTCAAGATGTTTAATATGCCCCTCCAAGTCAAGTTCCCCCCCCCCCCAAAAAAAGAACAAAAGTTCACATTGCCACAATATTTAAAATTTAAAATACAATATAAGTTAGTTAGATATCCTCAATGGCAGACTGGCAACCTTTTCAAACCATTATGACTTTTGAGCTTGAAGTAAAGAAACTTAACAAAATGGAAACTCTACAATAAGTACCAAGCACGGATAGAATTTTACCAGGGAGGGGTCCCCCAAGGACAAGAAAAAAAAAAAAAAAAATAACTCACACAGACACCCACCACACTCTGTGTTGCAGTCACTCTGTGGACTTGTCTTTGTTCTGTACACTTAAGGAAAATAATTTTCCTCAACACTGTAAAAAACACTGTGTGTACGTGTAAAGTCCACATAGTGTTTCAAGTCCCTACATTATGTGAACCTCTTTCAGTCTCAAGTCCACACTTCGTATGTAGGCATTAAAACACACAAACAAAACACAAACAATAACTGGATGTTCTGGGTGATAATAGGGGCAATGGGAATTTAGGTCTATAGCAAGATTAGGGATATGTCTGCCACGCTTGCCCTTTTTGGGAAGCAAACACGGTGTAGCCTACAATGCGCACCACACTGTATGACACGCATGGACACTGACTGCCAAAAGGCACAACCAGAGACTATTGTGACGATGAAGACAGGTGATTTGGACCAATAGGGGAAAGTTTACGTACAGTTAACAATAAACAGGTAACAATAGAAACATGATTTCAAGAGGGCATCGAGAGCAGGTGGGGTCCGGAACACCTGGAGCCACCCCCTGGATCCGTGCCTGACTGTTTATTTCTTAATTGTACCATAGAGTAAGGACCAACCTTTCCCATTCTAATAATGCAGCATCCACGGTGAGCCAAAAACTAATCCACCCTCACTATGTCAACTGTCATTGCCATGGCAACCGAAGCCTGTCTTTTCTATTGCTCCTCCATTTCAAATTCTTCATTGATGTTACCGCTGGAATAAAAAAACAAAAACACTTTCAATTAATCTGTTAAAGAGAGGGTGCATCATTGGTTTAAAAAAAAGAAAGACTAAATCAATAATTGCCATCCTTTTTAGATGGTTAGCTGTGCACGAATTGCTGGCTACAGCTATGGATGGCTACGGCTCGATCGCCGCATTATCATGCACTGAAGTATAGA
This sequence comes from Pycnopodia helianthoides, assembly GCA_032158295.1. Classification (NCBI taxonomy): domain Eukaryota; kingdom Metazoa; phylum Echinodermata; class Asteroidea; order Forcipulatida; family Asteriidae; genus Pycnopodia; species Pycnopodia helianthoides. The sequence goes on along the minus strand of CM063250.1, from coordinate 18,005,260 downwards.
ATGTCCTTCACAATACCCCTAGCAACAGTTGTAGTCGTAGCCGCCATTCAGATAAGGTTTAACTATAACAAGTAAACTTGCAGGTAAACCATGTCTGCATCTCATCTGGGAGGTGTGTTCACTCTAGTGAAAACCCCCTTAAAATAGTGAAAACCCCCTTATATAGTTTCACTGTTTTAGAACATTGAGTTTTGGGTCTCTCGAGATCAATTGACTGTTTTACTTATTTCTCAACAACTAGACCTATAGCATTTCAGGCAAAAATATTTCAAGGGAAGTTTTGACCATCTTTATTCGATGTAAGCTATGTGTAAGTCTGTAAATGTTTATTTTTTTCCATCTTGGTAGTGATGTGCACACCCTTTAACAAGAGGGTCATTCCCCTCCCCTAAAAGACTTCCCCAAAGCTTTCCACATCAAATGCACAAGTTATCGTGAATGTGTTCCAAAATAAAACTATACGAATAGTCCCCTCAAGGTGAATCTTATTCCTGAAGTTTTGGCTCACTTTTGTTGATTTCGTGTCACCAAGCCCTTGGATTTCTTTTGTTTCAGACAGTGAGCAGTCACGCTGAGGGTAACTGCGAGGAAAATGCCCCCACCCACTGAGCACCCAATGATGAGGAGGATGTTTACAGCGGTCTCTGCCTCGTCCTTTTTGCCTCCACTCTCCGTGACTAGGATGGGCTCACACTGTGGCCCATTAGTGTTGGATGGACACCTATATTCAAAATGAACCAGAAACTAAATTGTGTACACTTATTTTGGTACAAATGGGGCATCTCATCTGTTAAAGAATTGTGTTAGAAATCCTACTTCACAATGCCTGGCGAGGCAATGGAAAAAAACAAAAAACTAAACTCACTGTTAAAAAAAAAGAAATTTAGTAATTTATTTTAGTGAAACGTTGATATAGATGTCAGGGTCAACATATTTTGCTTTGCTTATAAGAAACTCCGATATAAGTCAATGGCAGCAAGCCATGAATATACATGGCGTGTCATGTCCAAGCGGTCTGCTAGTGTTTTCAAACTCAACTCGTGGTGGCTAAATCATCAGAACGCTGGTTGGGGTTCCAGTCATGAAACTCTTGTGTCCTTGAGCAAGACAATTAAGTAAAAATGTTTTCCACCCTGGTGTTTTTTTTTATGGGACGGGGCTGGTAAAAAGCTACTTAAAAGTTTTGCTGAGATTTTCTTCCAAATTTTAAAAATAATACCTATACATTTAGTTTCAAATCCTAGTTTGAACATGTGCCCTGTGCCCACCTGCACAGTGATACTAACGCATACACAGATCGGCACAACGGCGCATCCATGCCCTCAACCAAATACTTCATGACACACATCCGTGCACTGTCAGTTACTTTACAATTCACACATATCCTTTATTTATAAACTCTTGCCTTTTGAGACTCTCTGTCACAATTTCAAACTGTACTGTTGTTTTGATCATTTTATGCCTCAGAAATACTAAATGAAAACGACGAAAAAAACAGAAGTATTACCCAAATTTTTTCAAAATGTTAACCATCAACTCCTCAGAGAGGCAAAAGGTCATTTGAACAATTGTCATGTCTGTATTGATGGTAGGCTCTCTAGAGTGGGCCATCTGTCATAACAATTTTAATATAAAAAGTATTTGTCAACTTGCTATAGATAGTTGCATCACCATGTTACACAGAGCTGGCCCTAGCACTTGACCCTTGCTCCCCCAAATTAAATTTGAAATGCACAATGCACAAAGGCTTGATAAGTTAAATACCCCCCCCCCCCCGAAAAAACACCACAAAACAACAACAACTTCACTTCAAAATAATCGTTCTTCATAATTTTGCCTATAAATAAGCAAAACTAGCCTACGACCTGACCATCATAAAAGACAGTAACATCACTGACTTACCTGCACCGGGGCTGATAGGGAGGGTTGTGTATACAGGAGCCTAAGTTGCAGTATCCAGTCACACAAAGGGATTGACAAGTGTAATAACAGGTACCATTGTCGGGTCTCACTTCTTGTAGACTGTACCCTTCCTCACAAGTAGGTGAGATGCTTCCGCATAGATTCGTCAAATCTATCAAAATCCATTACAATAATAGACTAATTAGTATAATCAAACAGAATTCAATTGCAGCCAGCTCGTTCCAAGACCCATAGAATAAAGTAGTACAATCTTTGTTGAGGACTTAATAAAATTTTCTACTTAATAAAGCGGTATAAACATGCGGGCTTAATTGGATTTATTTTTGACTATTGAATAATAGTCTTACTGATTTTCTGAGGGAAGACAAAATTTGGAAATCAGATTTAAATACCAATATGTCAATATGATGACATGATGATAAAAATTCATTTTATAGATAGAGCTACCACTTGGGGTCAAATTTGGAGCAAAATTTAAAAATCCCCAATTTGACCTTTTTTTACCTTTTTGACCTCAAAATGACCTTAAAACTCAAAATTGAGGGTGGCATCCACCCTAATCGTCTTCCCCTTGCTATTAACAATAAATCTAGCATGGATGCCAGCCATTAACTATGCCGTGGATTTTTTTCTAGAGGACTTTTTCAAAGTTGGCTGGTCTACTATATTGTATATTAACCAAGGAAGCCTTATAAGTGAACTCAATCACTGTAGCTCACAAGCCTGAGGAAACCTGTTAACAAGGGTGCTTGCTATATGAACCAGATGCTCTTGGGTAAACCCCCTGCTCCTCCATGATAAATGATTTAGTTTTGTGTGCACTACACCAATCCTAGTCCATATAAGACCTACAGCCTAATGTCCTAACTGAAGGACAAAGCAATTATGGCAAAGTATCCTGCTCAAGGACGCAAGTGCCACGACCAGGGCCCGAACCCACACTCTGCTGACCACAAACACCAGAGCCGGGGTCCGACGCTCCTAACTATTCAGCAATGACACGCCACAAGTTAGGATATCATGAATGAGTGTACAAGAAAAAAGTTGTTCAACATATCTTACCCTGGGGTGGGCGACACCTCTCACAGTCAGAAACAAGTCTGAGAGCACCTAACCTGCCTGCAGTCACGTCTTCTGCCAACGTTTGCTCATAAAACTCCTGCGCCGACACAGCCCTGTCTCTTTCAGACATCTCATTGTAGTCATATACCACTGTGTGAGGAATGCTGCCTCCCCTGTACAAAAAAGTAAGAAGAGGATACATGGATACAATAAATTAATAGTTTAAATTCAATGGATACATTTTTATTTATTTTTTGATCATTATAAGCATTTATTTCCAAAGTTTGCCTCTTTTCATTTGTATTTATTTTGTTAAGAATTTGTTTTCCATTTAAAGATTAAATTAATAGGCTTTCGAGTCACAGTGGTTTGGTTCACTTTTATTAATCTTACTCTCTACCTTAAACAGAGTAGCATCAGGTCATATAGACTGCTCTATGTTCTGACACCCCTATGTTCAGACACCCCTATATTCCGAAACCCCTGTTCCGACACCCCTATGTTCCGGCACCCCTGTGTTCCGACACCCCTGTGTTCTGACCTTTATTATGTTCCGACTTCCCTGTCTTCCAACACCTCTATGTTCCGACACCCCTATGTTCCGACATCCGTATGTTCCGACACCCCTGTGTTCCAACATCCCTATGTTCCGACACCCCCAAGTTCTGACTATACCCTGTTGTCCGATGGCATCCCGTTTTCAAAAGCTAGTTTTATGAAACGTATACTAAACTGACAATTTCCAAGTTGTACTTACGCCATATCATACTGATCAACATCAACTCTTGAAAGCGATGATGAAAACGACTGGTATTTTTTCCATACCTGCATAATTAAAAATACACCGGAACAGAAATAATTAACGATGGCTGAAAGTGTGCTTAGCTTGGAGCTGTGTAAAGTGAGCGTGGATACCAGTGGAAGTACCAGGGTGCCGTACTTTACAAACGCAACCATATCATGTTGGCTAAAATCACTGAGAATTCCTAAGATTTCCGAAGAACCAAGGTAAAAACAAAACCACACAATTTTGAGGGATATTTGCGTGAATCATTATATTCTACTTTTAAAACATCTTTCCAATCATATTCATTTCATAACAAACGCTTTTATAGCCCAAAGTGCCCAATCCAAAGACAAAGTGTCCTGAAAATACACACCAAGCAACACATCGTTTTTGCAGATTACGCACTGCGCAATACGGATACCCGGTACATGGAATTGTGTTTGTTGCTTGTTTTACTCACATTTATCTTAAAGGTAGTCAGTAGCCTCTTACAGCTAGTTGTCATCTGATCCACACTCAAGTCACATCCATACAGCGATTCCTCTGCTATGGCAATATCAATTGCAAACTTCTTCTCAAGTGGCGCTAAAATGATGAAAGTTCAAAAACTAAAATAGTGACCAATAGAGAGCAAATTGATTAGACTACAGGTGTGTTGATCCTCAAAATTTTAGGGGTCAAATTGGTAAAAAATAAGATCTAGCATTTTAAATTTTTTATAATGAGATATCGCCTAACATCACAAGGTCGGACGGCCACTTCAAGGTGAGGGATACACATAACTGATTTGGGCTGTCGATCCAACTCACTTGTCACCTGCCACCTACTCCTGGGGCTGAAACAGGGTTACCCCCTTCATAGTTCATTAGAATGTAGGCATGGGTATCATCCACTAGGAGCCTGGCTGGTACAGTAGAGTGCACTACCTTCCCAACTTTTTACGAAGCAATTATGGTTAAGTGCCTGGCTAAAAGGCTTTAGTATCATGACCGGGATTTGAACCCACACTCTGCTGCTGAGAACACCAGAACTTGGGTCCGGTGAACTAAACTGCTCGGCCACGACACGCCACGAAAAGTATGTGTTAAACACGTTTAAAGCTAAAATACTTACGCTGATTGCCAGTTGGTTTGGGTATGTCAGGATGCACAGTGTGAGGATACTCTGTTATAGATAAAGGAGGAATTATGAATGGTAAGAAAGGAGACTGCCTCGCAATCAAGAATGAATTAAAAAAACATCTCTTTCGACAAGATGTCTCACCTTCAGTTTGTTGGTTTTTCTTCTCAGATATCAGCCTAATTAAAGGGATATTTCTGCGGCAGGACTCACTTTGGCAGACATGGCACATTACAAGTCTCCATTGTTATTGTTAATATCAAATGTCTCATTTCTATCAAGATGGCACAAAGTTTCACTTGCAAAGTTTCATATATCAAAAACGTGTTTTTTCAATAAATAAATGCATCTTATCTGTGACGCTTAAAGTTGGATTGTCAATGCTCCTTTTCAATTATTGGACAAACTAATGATCTTATATACCTCTGCATGTGACAGTATCCCAGAACAACCCTTCATTACATTTACACTGATAGCTTCCGCCTATGTTAGTACAAGTCGCTCGATCATCACACGGCTGCATACCAGCACATTCGTCAATATCTGACAGGAAATAATAAATAAATCAGACAGTTTAATAATACTACTCATGGGTTCTTATATAGCGCTTTATCACACTCCTAGATAGGAGCGTATCAAAGTGCTCATTATTTGCTATTTAACCTGATAAGCAGAACTATGATTTACATTATGAGACCAATTTATGAAGAACCTGGCTAATAGTTTACAAGGTGCTGTGGCACATTCAGTAGCCATTGCCAGAGACACAGGGGAAAACATACCGTCTTAGATGCTGGTTTCCTGCTTAGTAATAAGCCTGTGATATTTGTTCACAGGACTCGGGAAAGTACTGAGTATACAGTGCTAACACACATCGGTGTATGGGTAAAAACCAAAAATTAATATTCTTTATCCCCGATGCAAATTTAACATCTTATAATCGTTGCGGTACCCACTGCCAAAACATAGGATTCAAACTGCCTCTAGCTACCGGGCAATCTCGGTAGTCTAGTTGGTAAGACACTGCTCTAGAATTGCAAGGGTCGTGGGTTCGAATCCCACCCGAGTAATAAGCCTGTGATATTTTTTCACAGGACTCGGGAAAGTACTGAGTATACAGTGCTAACACACATCGGTGTATGGGTAAAAAACCAAAAATTAATATGCTTAGTTTTGCTTAGCATGCAGTAGCACCAGCTCTATAAAATTGAGCCCTGATCCATGGCCCTACCTTCAAGAATGTGTCATTTACACTGATAATGTCCCAGTCGACAAAGTTGAACGAAGCCCACATATGTTGACAATAATGAGACATCCTCGGTTGTGAGAAAGCCCTACATAAGAACTGTGAATTATTATCATCAAACCTGGTCCTCTTAGGTTCCCTACCTTCACAGGAGTCATTTACACTGGTGTACCCTGGTGGACAGTAACAGACATAGTTATCCTCTTCATCGTTGTATCTGCACTTCCCGGCTACATTCTCAGCTGAACACTTCCAGCAACTACCTAGAAACTCAGTGGAGTCTGGAAAAAAACAAAAAAGCATCAACTATGTGTGTAAAGGGAAAAGTGAAATCAAACATGTAGCCCTGTGTAAACAGACCCAGAGATGAGAACATTATGACCACACAATAAAACGCGTTTTGATGGAAGAAAACATATGTGCATCATATGAATGTTTTTTGGGGCGGGACAAGCACAGTAAATAGTGAAACCGGGACGCACTCAACACGTTCAAAAAGCTGGAGGTTAATTATTATATAATTATTCCCCATTACATGGAGAGACATGTATTGGAATCCAAGGCTTAAAAAAAACGTATGAGGCGTTAATATGTACTGTATAAAGTTCTTATTAGGGAGGGGTGGGAGAGCTAAGAGAGCCCTCAAATATCAGCACTAGAGAGTTCCCAATAGACACCATCTTTACAGGCAAATTGGTTAATGCTTTGAGCTGCGTCAAATTCTAACTTTTTTACGCAGTCAAGTGGTCCACTGACCAATCATGCACAGATCAATAAAACTCCTGCATGCCACAAAAATACCTAGTTGTCCGTTCCAAAAATTATCAACTTGCCCATAAAGATTATTTACCAAAAGAATAAATGCCAACAGCATGCAAAAGGAACATCATGCAAACAAATGTTTATGAAAATGACAATTTCACAAACAAAATCTATAAATAAATTATCCCAACATTTTTGAAGAAAACGCTCAACCATACAAAACTATAGACAATACCACCTGAATAATTAAATACTACAGATAATGATGATTTTTAAATAATATAAACTTTCACCGATATTGCACTTATAACCTTGGTTGTCATTTTTACCATCACAATTGTCACAGCTTACCAAGTTATTTTTATCAAGTACAGGCATACCCAGAACCATTTGCCTTAGCACTTAGTATTAGTTACCCTGTTAAGACTTTGACACACCTCATGTATTTTCCTAACCCTTAATCCTAACCCTAGTGTGTAGATTACAGAGGCACAGCAATTCTTTATCTCCCTAGCCAAGACTTTTCACAATTGAGCACCTTCTATCTACTTCTATGAATTGATAATCATTCAAACTAGATCAAAGAAAAAACTAAAGAAAAAAAATTAAGAAAAAAAAACTACTGGTCATGAGAGTAAAGCGTTGTGAACATATTACACCGGTTCTCCGTTCTCTACACTGGCTTCCTATTCACAAGCGGATTCAGTTCAAAATCCTTCTCATTGTATACAAAGCAATACGTGGCTTTGCTCCCACATACATCAATAGTCTCATCTCACAAAAGTTGCCTACTTCATCTATGAGCCTTCGATCAACATCCAATATTCATCTTCAACTTTCCAATGGCCCACGCATGAACACCCGCTATGGTGAAAGAGCATTCTCAGTAGCTGCACCAACTTGCTGGAACAAGCTCCCTCTACACATCCGTGACTCATCTTCGATCAGCTCATTCAAGTCTCAGCTAAAAACACATCTTTTCCGACAATGTTAAAGCGCTTTGAAACCCCTGTGGAAAGCGCTATACAAATGTTATTATTATTACTATTACTTACTTCGTAGATTTACCTCCACAGTGAACTGGCATGATCCCATATTCATGGCATCATCGAATGCAGAGCATACCACAGTTGTCTCCCCAAGATCAAACACACTGCCACTGGGCGGTATACAGCTGACCGGGACACTTCCTGACACATCATCATTTGCTGGGACGGTTGTCCAGGCTACTTTAGAGGTCTGGAACCATCTCTGGTGGTTGATGGATATGGGGCTTGGGCAGGTTAAGACTGGCTCTGTTTCATCTTTTACAGAGAAGAACAAGAGATCGGCTACAGAATGATGCAATGCCAATTTTCAACCAAGCTTTTTATGACAATTAATACAAGTGATTTTAGTAGTGCGAAAGTTCAAAGTTCAAATCTGCAATTTCTAGTTTCCAGGATGAGGTATAAACATAGTATACATGTCGTAAAAATAATGGGCGATTTAAGAGTCCCACTTGGTGACGTGAAGTGCTTTATAAGAACTGCATATTATTTGATATTTCTCGATCAAATAGTGTCTTACCTACAAAGACATCAAAGGTACAAGATGAAGTTAGCCCACTGGTGGCGTCTGTCTCTGTACACATCACCTCAGTAACACCTTCCTGAAACTCGCTACCACTTGGTGGGGTACACACGACTGCTGCAAGAGTGCCGGTGCCGCCATTAGCAACATGATCCATCCAAGAGACAGCTACCACTTCACTCCCTTCATCTAACGACTTTATGATGTCTTTTGGACATTGACTTGCAAAGGACGATACTAGAATAACACAGGGGGAGTAAAGGGTAAACATTTCCAACATAAGTTTTCAATACTCAGTTGAATGAAAGGCTTTATCTAACAACTCCAACAATTTGTGACAGAAAGAAGAACGTAAACAAGACCACAACTAAGCATACCAAGAATACCAACATAGAATATGTTAAAACCAATTAAGAATCAAATACCTGAACCGTGCAACAAACTGATGAGAGCTTTTATTACAAAAGTAGCATTTAAGTTTAAGAAAGTAGGTTTCGGTCAGCTATAAAAAAAAAACACTGTTGTATGCCACCTCAGTACATATTACCAGAAAAGGAAAATGTATCCATGTCAGAAAGTACCCATTGCATATTCTTCTTAAAAGTGACTAAAATCTCTGATACCTGATCATCAGAAACTGAGGATTCTCTTAGCATTACCTGGCTGACTACAACTAGCTCCAGTCCAACCATCTTTGCAGACACAGCTACAGGAGGTCTGGTCAAATACGCCTTCATTCAGACACATGGTGGCGTTGGATTCACACTCTATTATGCACACATGAGATGAGACATGAGAAAATGATCCATTGTGAGGCGGAAGACTGTGGCTTGATCACCATGTGAACATGCGTTGAAGCATTGGAAACCCATGGCAACACCCTTAGCAACAACCGCAGCCATACAGCTAGCCAATTTGGAAATGAATTCAGGCTTTGGATGGCCTGCCCAACAGGCAAACTCCATAGAATGAGAATGGAGATCTTCCTTTTCATTTTTATCTTTTAAATTTGTCCGATCGATACCTACAACAAATTCTAACATCCATTCTAATATTGTGAATAGGCTATTGGCCTCAATCACATTTCGACCCTAGCAGAGTATTTTGAAAAGGTTATAAATGGTTGGTAGCAGTTTGCGACAGCTAAATCGTTTTTATATCAACTCCAACAGGGAGATTTACATTTAGTTTTGTCAAGCTTTTAGTTGGCTCTAAATAGAGGCTTCAGTCCTATAGTTACTTCAATATCCCCATCATTAAGTCAAAGCAAAATTTAAAAAAATCCCCATTTTTTGAAGTACTCTCTTTTGGAAAATGAGTGGATCACAAAACTGCCTCTCTTTAATTTGAATTTTGACCAAGCAAAGTCACAAATGCTATATTTTTCCAATTTCTCATTACACAAGAAAACTTCTCAGTACCTTGACAGAGTGGGGGTTGATAGTACCCGGGACACTGGCATGCACACGTTTCCATATTTTGATCCCAGCCATCGTGTTGACATGGCTTGCACACTGAAAAAAAAGTGAATAACACAGTTTAGAAAAGTTTTGATTGAATACAAGGGTCAGAGGTTCGAATCCCGCCAAGTAGCCAGAGAGTTTTTCCCTCAAGACTCAGAAAGCCACCCAGTATACAGTGCTTATCACACATCGATGAGTGAGTAAAACCAAAATGAACAGTTTTGATTGAGTAAACAGTCCATAGTGTTAAACATCAGTGACGAGTAGACCTGAGTCAACTGTTCTTAATATCCATGGCAAAAGAAATATTATGCAGAAACTAAATAGGAACATTTTCAAAATTAAGCAAACTTAATCACATGACAAGAAAGGAAGTTTCAGTTTCTGGGAAAACCCCGGAAGGAAAATTATTCAAAAGAAAACGCCATCAGGTAGTAACTTAAGCCTAGATCCATGTAGTGCCCCCTGCAGTGGGATTCAAACTGGGGTCCTAGAGGTGAAATGTAGAATAAAATACCACAACGCCAACTAATAAAATGAAGGTAATATTACTGTTCAAGCATTTCCCACATCCAATTCAGACAAATTAGTCTTATTTTCAAACCATCAATCAATCAATCAGTCAAAACAAATCAAATCAATCAAGATATATATTTTTTCTCATCCGGCTATAAAGTGAAATTTACAAGTAAGGGATTTTACGATTTACTTACGATTCAGAAAACTGAACACTTACTTTCACACATGGATCCTTCATAGACACTGCTACAAGAACAGCCATCGCCATCACACAAACAACCAGAAGAGGAGCTTGCACACCTTTCACCCTGCTCTTGTGGTTGAAAAATATAAAGTTTCGTAAAAGTTCAATAAAAAGTATTTCTTAACAAGTTTTGTAGAGATTGATGTAGCAAGGAACCATGTTTTTCCCAAGACACTTCATTAAATACACAAGTGAAGAGTTTTCGGGGTGACCAATCATGTCTGATATTCCATGGAAATTTGCTCAAAATAGAAATGTCAAGTCTCATCAACCTCCTAAACCATGAGCCATGCAAAGAAAGGTGAAATTGGGAGGAACTATCTAGAGATGTGCCTCAAAACACATCATCATCTTGATAGATGAACTGCAATTTAAGTAAAATAATAGAGATACCGCAAACACCATGGCTCGATAGCTCAGCTGGTACAGCGCCGGCCTGTTTATCCGGAGGTTGCAAGTTCAAGTCTAGTCAACTTTTCTTTGTTCAAACCAAAATCATTTTTTATTTACCCAGTAAGTTTCCCTTGTGGTTTTTTACTGGTTAAAAATAATACAAGCATCATTTAGCTTTTTTTAAGTGCAACTGATCACACTTCTGTTGAGGATCAATTTTGAAGTAAATCTGCTCAAATCTCTATCAAAGATTTGTAGGAATACACTGTGACAAAACTCAACTTTTCTAACAATATATATCTCTGACTCACTTGACGTGCAATGTTTGCCTGTCCAACCATCTTGACAAGCACAACTGCAAGTATCGGCAACAAAAGTGCCTCCATTCAAGCAGTGGTCAGCAGTGGCCTCATAACACTCTGCAAAACAAAAGACATAAAGTAAAAGAGTCTGAACCCCTCCTATTCTTTCAGCAGATCAGCAGTGCAGGGATCGGAGGGGTTGTCATAATGCAGCAGCAACACCCACTCCAGGGGTCGATTTCACAAAACTCTTCCTAACTTAGGACTAGTCCTAGGCAATGCTAAGAGATAGTACTAGTCTTAAGTTAAGACCAGTTACTGGTCCTAACTTCAGATAAGACTAGTCTTATCTCTTTGTGAAATCGGCCCCCAGACTTGCCAAAAAAAAACAATGGAAAAAGTAGGAGAGAGTGTACACAAAGTTCTATTTATTAGAATGACTAGTCTGTATTACTATTCTTTGACAGATTTGAGGTGTTTCATGGAAGTGGATCATGGCGTTTATTGGCTTGCAGTACATTATGTATGAACTCTTACTACCAGGAAGTGTGATTTATCAGAATGTCTTTACAGACACCTTTAACTCTGTAGCAGTGCCCTGAAATAATCCTGAAAAATGCCAAATACTTTAAAGTAAATTAATGGGCTTTTTTTTAAACGGCATAGTATAACAATTTAGGGAAAGTGACTGTAGTCAAGGCATGTACAAGTTCAAGGCTAACTTTTCAAACTTGACCTTTGCGTTTTGTTTACGAATACAGGCTCTTTAATTGGCCCTGCCAATACTGGTTGTTGGATACTGCTAGGGTTAATTAAGAACCCGAAAGGTCTTCACAGCATTTCAACTGTTTTCTTTACTACTTTGTTTTTCTTTATTGGGATTTTTGTTTTGGCTTTAGCTCCTTCGGAGTGGAGGGACAGCTTCTAAGCTGCACCTTGTCCAGCTACTTAGCTCCATCCTCCTATTTCATCAATAATCGAGGGCGTCTTACCTGAACAAACCACACCATCATGCAATGCAGGGCATTCACACTTGCACAGCTCGTTTTGATTACTACCCCCATTTTGACAAGACCGACAATCTGTGGATTGAACAGGGAAAAAAAGTGGGTTTCAATACACGAAAAGCATTTCCATACCAGTCAACTATATAGAAGCAGGCACTGATGGCCACTTGACACAAGTAAAGTCTGAAATGCAGTCCAAATGATGTGCTTAAAGAGGGACTATAAGGTCAAATTCTGTTTTGTGATGCACTCATTTTCCAATAGATAAGAGTCCTTTTGAAAGTTGAAAAAAATACAAGTCTCTAACTTCACGTTATAACGGTGTCAAATGCCATTGTATTTCATACCATTCCAGTGCAAATTTAGTTAACATCCAAAAACATCCAATGACACTTAATAATAAGGGTCTCTACATTTTTGTACAGAAAATGTTTAAATAATTCCTGACTTTCAATGATATTCAATGAAAACAGCACTGGATTTGACCTTTTGACTGGCACAAAATTCCTCTTTGGAATGTACAGACTCACATGTTGATATACCCAATGAAATGATGTTTCAATTTTCTCTAAAAAAGTGTATCAAATAAAATTTAAACTATTTCAAAAAGAGGTTAGAGGCTTGTAAATTTTGTCCCCACTTTCATGTGGACTCTATCTAGTGGAAAATGAGTGCATGACAAAAATGAAGTTGACCTTGGAGACCCTCTTAAATAAGAAGAAGGTAGTGGGGCACCAGGGAGGCATCAAGTAAACATCAATTGTCTGGAGAGGGTTTGGTCTAGGATAAAGTTGTTTTAAAGCAAAAGGAGCTAATAATATGATGGGCAAACTGCAATCACAACCAAAAATCAACCAATTTAAAACTCAATTTTAGAGTGTGTGTGTGTGTGGGTAGGTATACACATTCAAACCGGGACCTATAACAAAAGAGGACAATAGGGTCCCCGTTTAGGGAAAGGTCCCCAGTTGGAAAACGTGTACAAAACCAATGAGAGCTGGTGCCAAAAAGTTAGAGTACGAACAAAAGAGGGACAATAGGAGGTCCCCGATTGCAGGTGTTTACACACTTGTGTGTGTGTGTGAGTTTGTAGTGACATTCAAACCGTGGACTTACAACAAAAGGGACAATAGGTCCACGTTTGCTATCACAAAGGAAAACAATGAGGTCCACGTTTGTCAGGACAAAGAGTTGAACAAAGGAGGGTCCACGATTGGAGGTCATTACACACTGGTGTGTGTGTGTGTGCGTGTGTGTGTGTGGAAGAGCAGAAATGGGGGGGGGGGGGACAAAGAAATTTAGGGGGGAAGTGCCCCCCCCCCCTTTGCAAAGAGCCAGAAGTAGTAAAGAAAGCAGCAGATGATCACAAATATGAAGTACTGGGTGACTACCAACAAGATTGTGGTTTTCACAGAACATTCTCCGAGGGTTTTGCTTGGAAAACTAAAGGAAGATGACAATTACCTTGGCATAATGGACCCAGATAGCCATACACGCATTTGCATCTTTTCAGTCCACTGCAGAGACAGTTGTCACCATCTCCAGGACATTCACTCGCTGACACTGGAATGGGTTCACAGAAATATCAATGACAAATACCAAATGTAGCAAAATTTGTGAAATATTTGTAATTGCCCCCTGTTTGAACCCTAGCAGTTCAAAGGCTAAATGACAACACAACAAACATGTGTGGTGTGTTATTTTGTTTGTTGTTTTGTCATTTAGCCTTTGAGAAAGACTCAGCTAGGGTCAAAACATCAGGCCATTAACTTGTTTAGCATTTATACCGTAGGTCATTTTGGTTGGTAAGTATAGCTTGCAACAGCTAATACTATTTTCTCAGCAATACTTGTAAGTAAAATTGCTGCATGTTGGATGGTGACTGTTTCAAAGACACCTAAAACCCTTTTTTTCTTTTTAAATAATAAACCACAAGGGAAACTGGCTCGGTAAATTTTAATTAGATTTGGTTTGAACAAAGATAAATTGACTAGAGCATAATTTAAACATCGTGCCTCCTGGTTATTGTACCGGTGCTCTACCAGCTGAGCTATCCAGCCCTAATGTTCGGGGTCTCCCTATTTTGTCAATACTATTGTTCGGGGTGCCATTCAAAATAGCCCCCATTTCATCGTCCACAGGCATTTCTTATGACTGAAACTTATAATTCTGAGAAGACCTCAAGTATATAGCTAAGTCCAGTTATCAAACTTTTCTTACATAAAACCTCATACAAAAACTAGATCAATGCAATTCCTTTGGGCTTCTGGTAATTGTTGGAGCCAGTTTGTGTGAGTGGGCGTGGCTTACAGCGGAAGTACGTCACTCTTACGAAAAGGATGACGAACAAACTTCTCAACATAAACATTACTTGAATCGCAGAGCAAATAACGCTTACTTCTGTACACGGGAAAGCCACAGCTCGAGACCTTATTCCCGGCAAGATCTTGAGCCGTACAAGTCACCTCTGTCCTGCGATTGAGAAACTCTGAACCTTCTGCAGGGTAGCAAGACATTTCTGGTGATGAGTCCTCGTTATCATCTGACCACATCGGCCGGTAGGTGACAACTCTATCCAGAGAATAGACTATCCCATGGGGACAGTTATGCAGAACTGGAGCCTGAAAGTCTGTAGGATTCAGAGGTGTTTGTACAGTTGTCAAATTAAAGGCAATTTCATAATAAAAAAACTTAACCGCCTTCAGTTTAAACAAAACACAGCAGTTCTCGGCAATCTTCTCGTGTATGCAATCTTCACTGGCTTCCAATAAAATTTAGAACCATTTACAAACTTATGATCTAATGCATGGTACCCCACCGGTTGGAGCTGGTCTTCTATCAGCAAGTCAATATCTTCTGACTGAAGTGAGATATTATCACTCCTAACATCAAAAAGTTGTCATTTTGTTTTTGTTAATACACACCTAATGACTGAGGCCTCAGAAAAATTGCCTTTCCTTTACGATTGGTGTACTAAAACTTCACAAAGCACTACAAATCAATTGAAGATGGGTTGTCAATGTTGCCATTGCAATTTTTGTATTGTGACATCACATTTGCTCAGCATTTAAGACTGACACACAGTTAAGATCAATCTTAACTCTTCGGAAATCAGCCACGGATCCAGTATTAAAAAAAAATAAAAAATTAAAAATGAAGTTGGAGTGACTATGACCTGAAAATATTATACATTTTCAAATGTTCAAACGAAAAAGCCAAAACGAACCCAATTCACAACTGGTTCCCTTGAATCCATCTGAGCAGGTGCAGCTTGCACCATCACACACACAGCCTGGTCCAGATGACACACAACTACTGGCATCTTTGACTAAACAGGTATACAAAAATGACAAATCTGTTAAATATCTAGTTATGATAATCCATTGAAAGATGACACGATCGGGAGATTAAAACCAAAAAAATAAAATCA
This sequence comes from Pycnopodia helianthoides, assembly GCA_032158295.1. Classification (NCBI taxonomy): domain Eukaryota; kingdom Metazoa; phylum Echinodermata; class Asteroidea; order Forcipulatida; family Asteriidae; genus Pycnopodia; species Pycnopodia helianthoides. The sequence continues at coordinate 17,989,431 of CM063250.1, read as the reverse complement.
ACTTTAGCGTCAGAAGTTGTAAGGATTGTTTAAAATGATGTAATTCTTCTTTGTGGATAATGGACAAGAGTTAAACTATTTAAAGAGCTTGCAGTACTCCAACCTAGTTTATACGATTCAAACGGACATCGGGTGATGTATCGATTAAGACATCTGCTTCAGAATGTGGGAGGTCACAGGTTCGATTCCCACCTGAGGAGCTTATGTTTTTCTCAAGGGATTTGGAAAAGCTTCATTATTCATCGGTGTGAATGTTAACAGTTGGCAAGTTAGCAACAAAAATAAATAAGCAAGTTAAAAATATGAGTACAAGAGTGCAAAAAGTCAAGGTAAACAAACAAATCAAAAGTTTCACTCGACTAGGTCATTTTTCTCTTTTTGCCTTGCCTTTACAATCCAGACCACTGTAGCCCACCATACAGGTGCAGTTATCATCTGTGTCATCACAGCTACACTCAGGAATACTGGAGCTACAGGAAATACCATCGGCTGGGAATGGAAGAAAGAAAAGTGGATAACAGTGCCCTGCCACACAAGGCAAAATACAAAGATTCCCTTTTCACACTGCTATATGAGGACTAACTTACCGAGGAACACTTGAAAAGTACAATTCTTCTCAGCCGCATTTCCTGCAGCGTCTTTTGCAGAGCAAACTACATCAGTGATGGGGTCTGTGAAGGTGAATCCTGGCTGAGGATCACAGGTTACGTCCAGGTTGGGATGACTGTTATCAACTCCCAAGCTTAATGGCCAATCGAGAGTTGCATTGCTAGTATAGATGTTGCCTGGGCAGCCAGGGATCAACGGAGGTTCCAGATCTGGAAGATTTATTATAATAATAATAACTACAATTATTATTACAAATTTCTGGTATTCAAAGGATGCCTCATAAGTGAGCTTAATTGCTGTAGCTCACAAGCCTGAGGAAACCTGTTGACAGGGGTGCTTGCTATGTGAACCAGAAACACCGGGGTTAACCCTTACTCTTCCACGATAAGTGTTCTGGGTTCTTGTACGTGCACTACCAATCCTGGTAAACGAGACCTACAGCTTTACTATGTCCCATCTGAAGGACAAAGCAATAATGGTTAAGTGTCTTGCTCAAGGACACAAGTGTCAAGACTGGGACTCAAACCCACACTCTTCTGATCAGAAACACCAGAGCTTCAGTCCAGTGCAGCTCTTAAAAGCTTGGCCACGGAATCAAATGATATTTGGAACTGTATAACCATGTGATCATCAAAATTTTCTCCATTGAGATATATTTTTACTCTTATTGGAACTCTCTTCAACACTAAGACTACTATATCCAATGAGGACACAGTGGTCTCCATCAAGAAACACTTGGGTGATGACTTATTACACTATTGCTAATTGTCTTGTCGCTTACCAGCATGCTCACAGAATAAGATTGGCTCGCTACATGCCACTTGCATCAAAACAAATTTATCTCACCAAATGAAACCATTGAATTCAAATAAAATGCTGCTTCCTCTCTCTATCCCTGAGGAGGGGGACTGAGACCAGTCTAGCAGAATTCTAGGCTCTAAGATGGGCCAAATACGCAGGGTTCTAAATCAGTATCTAAGTTTACCATTACTCGCAAAATTATCGCTAAACTATAAAACAGATGACTGACCAAAATTGATTTGACGATTAGTAACTGGTTCCATGTTAATTTCTGCTAAGAAGATCAATTTGTTAATCAGTAATTTATGCTAATAGCTGTAGGAAATAGGATTCAGCTTACCAATGGTGACTTTGAATGAACACTCTCCTTTATTTCCGGCTGCGTCCCTTGCCGAACAGCCTACATTGATGACAGTTGTATTTTGTGTGAAGTTCCGTTCAAATAGTGACCCAGATGGGGGGTCGCATTGAACGACTGGCGGCCCTCATTGTCAGTAGCATTTTTCTGCCAGGTTACCACTGAAGACTCCTCGTTAGTGTAAACATCTTCAGGGCAAATAATGTCCGGTGCTTGGAAATCTGACGGGTAATTTAATGAGTCAAAATAGTAAAACACATCTTTTGAAATGTCGAAAGCAGTTATTAAGAACGAAAAGAATTTGGCTAAAAATTATGGCTATCTCTTTTTTATTTTCTTACTGTGTGTCATTCAATTTGTTGAAGTTGCATATATCCAGAAGAAAGTAAAAGAAGTATTGGATAAGTGTACAAAGACAAAATAACCGGCACAGGATTTGAACCTGCGACCTCCGGCCAGGTTTACGTGCTGGTGCTCAACCAACTGAGCTATATGTAGCCCTAGGCCTATATGTTATCAGTTTCTTCAATTTATCAATATCTTTAAACAAATGAAAAAGCACAACTAAGGAAATCATTTTGAAAACTTGGCCTGAAATTTATGATCCACTAGGGCCTACTTGAAATGAGAATCGAAAAATTGTATGAATGATTGGTTGAGGAATTTCAAACAGCAGAAAAAACAGGGAAAATTAATAGGAGGGGAAAATAAATGAAAGCAGACTTTCCTACATCTAGACCCAGTCACTGGGGTGCTGTAGTCATTTAAAAAAAATTGTTTTTTGACATCTTCGGTTGTCCCCCACGCAGATGTAAAAACCACACAAATAATGGAGCACAGCGCCCCAGTTACTGAGTCTAGATTTTATGAGACATGGCTGGGCCCAATCCCATGGACTTGCTGCGCATTTTCCCGCTTGTAGTTGAAGGGTGTGTTGAATTTCCAAGCCAACTCTGTGAAGTAGGCTGTAGTATATGCTTATGTGAAGAATGCAAGCACACAACAATTCCTTGCTTACCTGTGAAATTCGCTTACGCCGAGGAGGATTTTTCTGCCGCTGCAATGGGTGATTTTTCAAGTACGGTAAAGCGCAAGAAGAACCATGAAAATGAGCAACGCTCATTTGAAAAATCACAGGAGATCTTTTACAAACCTAGCTGACACGATTCTCCTTTGAATCCAGTAAGACAGCTGCAACTGCCAGAGCTGCATTGACAGGAAACTAGATCTTCAGTCGTGCCGCATTGCCGTGCGTCTTCATCTGAGTGTGAGAGTTGTTACATCATGCCAGCCAAAATGACGTCATCGGGTTATTTTCACAATTTTTGGGGTGAGGAATTAAACACGATGTTTGAAATTAACGAATTATCAAATATCACAGTAGCTTGCATAACAATTCCAATTCACAAAAATGATATCTAAGTAAAGAAAACGGCGAAAATTATACAAATTGAGGTTTCTTATATCAGTGATATTGTTTTTGGAATCACTGTTGTATCAATTATGATAAATTGTATTTTTGCAGTGAAGTCCGCTCGTAATTTTGACAAGTTGGCAAAACTCACGACTGTGACGTTGCACTAAGAAATGTCTAACTCCACTCCTGTCAAGCAAAATTATGAATTTGGTAAACTCTGTAAATGTAGGTCATGTACATTCACACACGTGTCACAATACCTCCCAAAACAAAAGATACACAGGAAAAACAAACAGCCCCCTATTACAAGAATATTAAAATAAAATAAAATTGCTTTGTGCTGGCTGCTTACATTGACAATTCAATCCACTGAAGCCGTCCTGACAGAAACAAGGGTCGAAGTAGGCCCGATACTCCAGGCAAACACACTGTGGGGAGCCGTTCCTTTTGGCACATTGTACGCCATCGGCTGGTTTGACAATTATAACAAAAAACAACAAAAAGAAAAAGTTATATCTTATGAATTTATGTTAAATATCATTACACAGAATGTAATTTTGAACATGTAAAAAAAAATATATGTAATAAAAAATTAAAAATCACAACGTCATAAACGTATCGAGTGAATGTGTTCATGTTTGATGGGGGGGGGGGGGGGGGTGTTCGGGAGCATGCGGCGTACCCACGGCGGAGCCTGGGGGCACGTGCCTCACAATTTGTCAGTGCCCCCCCCCCCCCAGGTGCCCACCACGAAAAACCCCAGATATAGGGCCCTCAAAAAAAAGAAAAAAGAAAAAAAGAGAGCAATTATAATGTTTAAAGCAAATGTGTGATCTCATAACTGCAGTTTTATCCTGGAATTTCAAAATGTCCATTCAGGGCCACCAAACATGATGTATTACCATTGCTTTGATCTCTTACTCAATTTGCTGGTAAAAAATAACATCAATAGGCCTAACGTATGTTACACTAACCCACAAAAACACTAAAGGTGCATTGAGCGGTATTCCCTGCCGAGTCCAAGGCAGTGCAGACGACTTCAGTCTGGTACTCCACGTAGAGTGTCGTAAAGGATGGATGGTTACATTTAACTAACAACGGCAAGCCGTTATCATCCTCTGCTACAGGGATCTTCCATTCAGCATAACCATCCCTCGAGTACACATTACCGGGGCAGTTCTTGATTACTGAAAAAGTATTTTAGAAAAATAGTTTCACGTTTTGGTAATTCTTAAGACTCAAGAAATGCATTTAATGTGTATGGACGCACACAAATATAACAAACTCTGCTCCCAATAATAATGCAAATCACATCTTATAGTTCCAAAGTTATATTTTCAAATTAGACTTGGTTTAGTTTTAATTGTTTCTTAAACGATAATGTGTTTAATATTAGCTGAAAGTGCAATTTATAAGAAAGCAGATTTACCCCCCCCCCCAAAAAAAAGGACACTATAATTTTGGCAGTTATAGGCTATAACCATTTTTGCAAAATAGCAATGAATAACAGCTATTGCAAAAAAACAAACAAAAACAAACTGTTTGTGATTCAATTGTATTAATTGAAGTGACACTGTCTCGCAAAGCAAGAACCACAAACCAATTCCAATTAAAACAATTTAAATAAAACACCTTACCTAATGAGTTTGTGACTTGACAAAAAACGACCGTAACAATCAGAAGTGCTTGGAATGAAAAAGAACCGCAATTCACGTCCATGATTGTTGCTGTATCGCACAGAAAGCCGGGGAAACTGACCGCCACACAAATCAGTAAAATAAAGGTTGTGGAAAAAAAAGAAGATTGGATATAAGCGGCCATGACAAAAATAAGTTTAGTTTCAAATTTTATGGTCAACATTATTTTTTCACTTTCAGATGTTTTTCTACTCTATAAAACTTAAATGAATAGACACCCTCTACACACAAACCGACAATACCAAACAAAGGGGAATGAAATTGGTTTTTAGCATTTCAATGTATAGCACCTTTTCAGAGTTTTAAGAAATACAAAGTCACCAAAAATGCAATTTTTCCAGTCCAGATAACCGTTTTTCTCCAAAAGTAGAAAATAATAAGGTCCGATCACTCGTACAAAATCTCTTATCTATACCTACCCTGACAAATAATGAAATACAAATAGATGACTGACAAATAAAATTGCTGTTTGGCATGATCAGAGTCCAGAAGTTTTTTAAGTGAATTAGTCAATAAACAATGTAAAGTTTGGGCTCAGTGTGTGACTTTAGATTTGCCAATACACGACTAAAAACATAAAGTTCACTGCAAAACAGAATTAAGGTCAAAATGCATCTAAATTTAGACTTATAATTAATGGTGATCTCTAGGAAATAAAACTTGGTGATCCTTAAGTTGACCTGAAAGAACCAATCGTCCTGAAAAAAAATTCTGAAAAAACCCCTGCAACTTAATTTGAATATGCAATAAACCAATGATGTAACATCATTGAAACCCGGTTTTCCAACAGGTTCTTTAAAACAGTTCACATTTAAAAAATAATTTGTTTCAAATTAAAGTATCAACAAACAGGCTATTAACTTACTCACAAAATGATACAATTGGATGGTTTCAACAAGATGTTCACCCACAACAAGTGCACATGTACATGACCGACAAAACCCCAAAACGATTCAAATTTCATAAAATGATTCAATTTATTAATATCACCATTTCAATTATAAATTACACTTTCAATCATTGGTTAAAAGTGGGGTTCCATCATTCTTCAATACTTTCCTCTACGTAAAATAAGTCATAGGAACACCAAAAAAGTCTGCACATTATAGAAAACGAGTAAAAGTGACTGCAGGTTAAACCTAGATAGCATAATATGTGGGGGGGGGGTAAAACTGGGTACTGGAATAAGGGCCTTTAAAGTGACTATCGCTGAACATTGTATCAAGGAAGAGGTTGTGTGAAAATACACACGTGTACACTTTACAACTCAAGTGTTCTTCTCGAGTTACTAAATTAAGTTGGTACAAAAAGGATGGGACATCATTAATTGTGGTAAAGGTAGAGTTTCAGGGTTCCGACTGCAAGTTCAAATCAACCCAAAAGGCTCTCATCTAAGTTAACAGCCCAAAGTGTCAGAAACGGTAACTCGTACATTAATGTATATCAACATAAAATGAAATCTTTGTAAAGATTGTTGTTGTTGTTGTTGTTGTTTCTTTCAAAATCGTAAGCACCTACTTCAAGAGGAAAGTTTAAAAAGACAAAAGTATTCTTGTACTGAATGTTTCACTACAACTCGATGCTGTACTAACCCCATCAACTCCTACAGCAGAGTGACAGTTGATTTACATAAAATTACACATGCATATTCATGTTGGGTCGAATGCTACATATACATTTCTTGGTGCACACTGGTTTTTGTTTGTATGGATAACAATCTGAAATATTAAGGAAATTTTATCAAATAGTTCTCCTTCGAGATTGCTTACAATTTAAGGCAGAATAAGGTCAAAATGGGTACAAACAAGGCTTCTCAGAAAAATTGTAGTCACTATAGTGTGAATAAAATCCATACGAAACAATGATGGATATATAAAAAGAAGAATTTCAGATGAGCTAACAAACCATAACAAGTCAACGACCTACATGTATAGTTGCTAGTTTCCTTGCATGCATCTTCCAGATTCCAACAACATTATAACTATATCACAATCCATAATAACATGAATAGTGTGCATGTATACGGCTGATTTGGCCATGGCAGAGCTGCCAACATTTGCAGCTTGCAGTCACGGAGATTTTATACAACGGCCATGGAGATAATTTAGAATTACATTCAACATATTAATTGCATATTCGTTTATCAGAACACGGACGATTGGTTTATTTCCATGGAACTTTCTGCAGAATCAGGGACAGACGGCAGCTCTGCCATGCGACTGTCGTACCAAAGTAATCACGAGCAAATTAGGTGATGTGTTTTGGAGGATTCAAAGTTGTTTGGAGTTTGAATGATACATAACAACAATCAGCAACGCACAAAAGATGGAACCGACCTCCTGTTGTTAACTCCTACCCCATAAAAAGGTTTTAACTTCCAGTTCAAAGGTGCCCTTTATTTAATTAGTTTTTCGTTAATATTGATCGAGTTAACAATTCTTCCTAAAATATTTTTCTTAAATGCGGAACTCTACCCCAAACCTTAGCTATACTGTCACTTTTAAGGCATTTTTAATACCATGATTTTGCAACAAAGTTGACTTACTCATAAGCCACTTAAAATGTGTACAAAACAAAACTGGACAAAACAGGTACAATTCTTCAGTCATTTTACAAATTGTATCAATTTTAAAATCTATCTATATGTTTTTAAAACCATTGTTAAATCGTCCTGCAGTCTACTAGGGTAACTTAATTTAAGTACATTTTTTTTTCAACACGTGAAAATGTAAAACTTTTTTATTTTAATGAAAAAAGACTTACATATATATCAAAATCACCGAAAGCTTCAAGAGCATGATTAATAATTACACCAAATTTAAGTAAAGTCAAATTTCAAACGACATTATATTGAATTCAAACAAACAAATTCAAGGCAGTGTTATCACAACGTGGTATTACATTTCAAGAAAACAAACAACAATGATAAGTACACATTCAGATAGAAAAATAAGAAACGTTAACTCATTAAGAAGGCCAAGAGGGTATGTACGACTTTCATTTGGTACACGATACTTTGCGATAGTCAACTTTGTATACAAATCAAATCAAAACAAAGAACAAAACAAAACATGCCAGTTGAATAACAACTATTTTGTTTCAAACATTCATATTTCAACAGAAATCCCTTGAGCAGGCAGTATCTAAACATAAATAATAATTAATAGTATAATTTGGGAGGCTAATCATCCTTTACTCACAGCTGCGAAGCTGAATTGCAGAAGATGCTGCTATATTCGAGCTGCAGTCATACAAGGGCGCCTTTGATAGTCAGCCACATCAACCCATACAACAGCAAAAGTGTTTGATTCTCCAGAGGAAAACCAGAGGACCCAGAGAAAAACCCTCATGGCATAGGAGAGAACCAACGCACAACTCCACTCACATAAGGCCTTAGCCGGGAATAAAAATCGTGAAATAACACTTTCTCATAACATCACATCAGAATGTTTGGGTTTTTGTTTTACTTTCGAATGTGAACTCCAAGAACAAGAATGTATGCATTAAATAAAATAAATATAAGAAACAATCCAAGGTATTATGAATAGCCCTTTAATACACTGAGTAAATGAAACCAACTCACAGATGAGAATAAGTTGACAGCATCAGTTGATGAGGAAGAGAAACAACTGTTGTTTAGAGGCAACTTGGCGACTCCCCCAAGTTTGGACGTATTAATAAATATTATTGAATCTAAGCTACGTTTTATGCATTGCACTGGTTTGATAACAAAACATGGGAGTTGTGAAAGATCTACACAGCTGAATAACTTTTACTACCTATGTATAATTTAATAACACTGAGTAGTTAAAATCAGTACTAAAAAGAAAAAAATATAACTGCCTATTATTGGTCTATCTTGAAGGCGCGCACAAGGGCATTCAGGTTGGTTAGTGGTTTCTTCTTAGCCTTTACCCTCTGTGGACCCCGGTTCAATTCCCGAACCGGTGCCTTGCATGTGGATTGGGTTTTCAGGCCCTAGCTGACTGCATGGTTTTCCCTCGGCGGGGATTTCCTTCAACATTGTCTCTACACAGGTATCTTCAGGCCTTCAGTGCTAGTCACTTTTTAGGGTCCCTTGGTTCTATTACCAGAAAGATATGGTAACACAACAAGACATGATGGCTAGAGAGAACACATTAAAGTTAGAACTCTGACCGTTTTGAACTGGTGTAGTTATTGCACCGTGGATAAAGAGCAAAGTAAAGATTTGTCATACACTGACGTACCAGCACTGTGTTTTCCCGAGTCTTGCAAGAGAAATAATTCACTAGCATGTTGGGTGGGATTCGAACCAACTCATACAAAAAATTGACGAGAATATTTGTTTTCCCTGTACTGTTTCCCCACAACCTTTGCAACACTGATCTGTAGTCCTTATGAAAACTTGTGAAGGGCGACAATTCAAGACAGGAGAAGAAGAAACAAATGAAGCCATACAAGCCGAAGATGGTAACTTGTGGTCAAGTTTGAAACACAGAGCGAACCACTCCTTAGATTTTACTTAATGGTTGTCATGTTTCACACCAGCCATAGACACCTTGTTTTGTGAACCATTTCAGCTGAATGTATACCAGAATGTACAGCACCTTCAAAATAGACAACATCTCTGTTGCTGCAAATAAACGGTCAATTACAGCATGAAGACACTCATGGAGTTATTCCATCTTTTGTTTTTTTACACAGATTATGTACAATGTTGTCAGGGACTAGGTTGTTATTAATATATAGAAACAGGTTACATTCACAATGTCCAATATTACTCATATAATAGTACGCTCATTTCAACTGGGGTATCCAGTGATAGTAAGTCTTTTTTTTCTTTTGTACACTGAAGCTTTCATGATTTACATTTAATTAAAATAGTCTCTCTTAGGTTTTTTTGTTTGTCGTTGACGGCAGTGAGAATTTTGTGACACAATTTCTACAAAGTCTTCTCTAGCATCAAGAGTGTCAGTAGGCTCTATCCACCAACACTTTAGCATTAGCTGCTCACTGAATATTGCATCAACAGCCAATCACATTACTCCTTGCTGCTCTGACGATGAACTTTATCAGCCAATAATAGTGCTGCTTATATCTCTCATAACCAATGTGGTCAGCCTATCAGGACACTCCTTATTGATCAGTGGGCTACTCCTGATTGATTTGAGCACCAAAATTATCAGCCAATCACAGTTTTCATTACTACTCTGAATACTGATGTTATCAGCCAATCGTCTTCCTCCTTGCAACTGCCAGCACAAACGCTAATGGCCAATCATAACAGTGCTCGATGCTCCAAATAGTTACTGCTCATGGTAGAGTTGAAATTGAAGCTCGGCAGAGATAGTCGTGAAGCCACAACTGTGGCCCAAATTGTTGCTACAAACATGCCTGGAGGCGACATTCATTTCATCTGCATAATGAGACTTGTTTCGTAATCATCAATGCACACCTTGCCATCAAATTTATGGTAAGAGAATTCTGATGACGATACAGCACGCTGATGCCATCATTGTGATGTTAGGATAGCACACTCAAGAGCATTCGGTGACCTTTTTTGGAATGCATTTACAAGTACACCTAAAACAAGCAGCATTCCAACTTCGGCGGTGACGTCTCCATTCCTACAAAGTGGTGTGGATGAGCCCTGTTTTTCTTCTTCTTTGCACAGAGAGATACTTCTATTAAAACAAGTCCACTCCTTTTTTGGTTTTAATTTGTTTCCAAGATGGCATTTTGTAGAACTCGTCTCTCCCCATTTGAAGTACCTCCTGCAAAGCAAAAAAAGAAAAGAAAAAAGAACAAGGTTATAACCACTTTTATATAAGCTGTGATTTGCAGTGTCCTTAATATTTCCGTGTAATAACAGGGTACCTAAGCCATGTTATTCTAATCTTTTTGAAATTCCTAGGTACTGCTGGTACTTTGCCCCTACTCTCTTCATAGCAACTTGGTTGTAAGGTAAGATGCCCTTTTACGTTTGACATGCATGTACAGTACATGAACAAAGCGAAGTAGACACGCTGTGTCCAACATCTTTGAAAAAATCCTTAGTTTTTTAGTTTGTACGTGCAACTTGACTCCAAAAATCGTGAGTGTAGCAGAGTTAGTAACCCCGTGTAATATTGGTGCAAGGTGTCAATACGGTCAAAGAACAACTACATATTCATTTGAACCTATAAAAAAACAATTTTTCAATCAAACTCTTCAGTATTCAGAGTAATTAATCAAAAGGCTTAATTTATAATACCTTGAATTCTTCCTCTGAGAGGTAAGTTTCCAGTTTCAACGGATCCACACCGTCTGGCAACGGCCTGATCTGAAGCTCGGCAAATGTGAATTGCGCTTTGGATAACTTCTCTAAGACTTCACTGACGAGTATCGCTCGATCTCCCCTCTTCCCATCCTGTAAGGTAAAGATGACAAAATGGGATTAATTCTCGTCCGAATAATTTCATTCCTGTACTAGGCTTCCAGCACAAGACAGCAGACTGCGCACCAAGCTAAATCAATCAGAACGACCACCTCTGCCCTCACATGCACCCATTTACCCCTGGGTGAAGAGAAGCAGTTATAGCTAAGTGTCTCGCTCAGGGACACAAGTGAGTGTCAAGATTCAACCAACACCCTGATGGCTAAGCCACCAGAACTTTAGTCTGGTGCACTAGACCGCTTGGTTTATGACATACACTACAAGTATTCACAAAGCACTGTATACTTGACTCTTTCTGATTTCTACACAGAACAAATATGTCAAAATGATATTTTACTTCTTTCCAAAGTGACATAAAGAAAGAAAGTTCACCTACTTTTTTGTTAATTTCAGCCACATCATTGTTGATTTTCCACCATGGAAACAAGTTGGTGAATGTCAGAGGCTCCAGGCCACCATGAACAAGATATGCCTTTGGTGGGTTCTTGATCCGTTTTTCTGCAGAAAAAATACCACAAAAAACCTTTAATTCTTTTCCTGTCTTTAGCACAAACAGCAATTCAGAGGGTGGTCCCCATATTGAAGAGCAGGGGTATCAGCACTAGCCTCAAAGTTCGACTTCTCCATGTCACAGCATTTGCTATAGCTTCCTATGGTTGTGAATTCTAGGCCATGACCGGGGCTGACAGCTGCACCGAGATCAGCAGCCAATCGAGATTGTTGGCTTGAACTTGTGATAACCACCTCAGCGCAATTTTCGCCACGGGACTGAAGAGAGGGAGTGCCGCCAAACCATTTTTTATTTCAAGTAATAAACCACAAGGGAAACTGACACTGTAAATTTCCAGTAAAAAGCAGAAATGTTTTTGTGCCGAACAACTTTTCTTTGCTTAAGCAGCTCTATGAAATTGGGCCCTGGATTCTAGGTAAGAAGTGAGGCATGGTGAACTCACCTTTGCAATACGCCATGACTGTTTCCATAGCACACTTCCTATCGATGTCCCATCTCATCTTGGCCGAGCCCGTCTTCTTGTCTTGGTCCTCAGGCCACCAACCTTGCCATAGATAGATCTCATAGTGGTTGTCAAACAGAAACTCAGCTGTTGGATGGGAAAAGAAGCCAAAAGATAGACTGTCATTATTATAAAGTTAGTAGGCCCTAATGAGTGATTAGTGCTTACAGGATTAGCACAGAATTTCTGTGCAAGCTGTGTAAGAAATTGTCCGCATCATAAAAATACAGAAGTTTAGTTTCCATTGGCACATTTAGTTAAATTCATGGAAAAAGTTACACTGATTAAAAGGAAAGGAGTATACACTCAAATAAATTGTCTACTTAAATACGAGAAAAATTACAAAGTTTTACAATGAACATGAAAACCAGCAGAGAAGTAAAGATTGCTTATGGTAATGTGAAGCACTTACATGGACAAGTACAAAATGCTTGATAAACTGAGAAACACGCTTACTTTAAGCAAGAATTCTTGTGATTTGCTAGGCGCCGTTTTTTGGCTTAAGGTTAAGAGAGCCATGACATAGGGTCCAGGCATAACACACCGTTATTAAGAATGACCTCCCAAGTTTTCCCAGTCCTTGCTTACCTGGTTGTGTTGCACCATAAAGGTCCGTTTGTAGGAATGGATATGGGGTAGGTTCGTCTTCAGAACGAGACTGGTTCAATAGCTCATTGGCAAGGAATACGCCCGTCGTACTCGTCAGGTGGAATAACCGAGGAGTGTATTTGTACACCAGAGGGTCTGCAGCAGAATCAACACAAGGAAATAACTTAAGTCTCAGGAATCTCCATGCTTTCTGATCTAAATCTTTGAATGTATAACTCGTCGGCTCAGAGAGTGTACTATTCATACAAGTCAACATTAGCTTTTTAATGTTAGGTACAGAATAAGTTCCTTGCACACACAAGCATGGTTCAAAATCCAAAGAAAGGTACAACAAACAAAAACAAGACAAACAAATAGGCAGATGTTTACATAAGTGATGTATGTATAGTTAAAGAGCGCCATTGTTTGTCCAATGATGCTGATAGCACAATGACACAAATTTAACATTATACACATAGTAGTAGAAATGTATACAAATACAAATTTATCAAGTAATAAACCACAAGGAAAACTGACTACGTAAGTTTTAATAATTTGGGGTTGAACAAAGAAAAATTGACTGAGCTGGATTCGAACCAAACACCTACGGATTTAAGTGCCTGGCGCTCTACCAACTGAGCTATCTAGCCCTAGTAAGTTTTTCATTGTTCAACCCCAAATTATATAAAAGTTTAGTAGGAGAACGATACGCGAAAACGTTATATGAACTTTGTTTATGCAATCCTTACGTAGTAAATAGAGGGCTTGTTATCCTTGATTTAGTGCATAGTATCTCCACATATAAAGACTTTTCATGAAATATTTACAACAAACGATTAAAAAGAAAGATGTAAATGGGAGTGTCTTCACCTCCTATTGCACTGTCGTACGAACTCCTGTCAAGATCCATCAGCTTCTTGAAGACGTTCGTCTCCTTCCCTTCTTCCATCACTTCTATCGTCACGCTGCATTTGCTCTTCATACCCGTCTCCAAAGGTGTGTTTTTCTTGAGCTCATCAGCTGCGTGGACGGCTGCGGCGCGAGACGCTTTGGATGACTTCACTCCATGCCATATGAAAACCGTGGCCGTGTTGTCCTTTTTAAGATGCAGCATGAGGAATGAGGATCTTGATCTCAGCTGGGATGTTTCACATTGTGTCTCCAGAAGTAACCCTTCCTCTGTGTGCTCACCGCGGACACAGTACAGCTTGTTTGGGCCTGCAGGCAAAATATTCAAATCAGAGGTGTGAAAAAATAAGAAGACGACTACCCCGCGAAAAAATGGTGCTGGTTTCCGGCCAAAAGTGATTTCTTGTGAACTTCCATAGAATTACAGACTCTCTCCCTCACCATGAATGAAAAACTTGGAAAACTACTGACAGAGCATGGACTAGGTTTCTTCCCTGCCTTTCACCTCTGTGAGCCTGGTTAGAATCTTGGACCAGAGTCTACCATGTAGATTGGGTTTTCAGTCCCTACATGATTGAGTGGATTTTTCCCTCTTTGTGATTTTCCTCCCACATCTAAAACTGAACATTCCTTCAGCATCTTCTCTACACAGGTATCCTCAGGCCTACGTGTCACAGTGCCAGTCGCTTTTGAGGGTACCTTGGTTTCATTACCAGAAAGAGATAATGCAATCTCCCAGGATCTGCAATGTGAAGTTGGTCTGCTTAGTTGCTCCTGCTGATTTATACTTTAATTACCTGGTGTGTTTGAGTCTTCTTCTTCTCTCTTGCCTTTATGTATCACCATTCGGCCGTTGAAGAGTTGAAGGAAAGCTGGTGGCTCCTTCCCTTGAATTACCTTCAAAAATATAAGGGAATGATAACAAATGTTAAGAGTGTAAACATTTTTCCAGAGCCAAATTTCAACGAGCAGCTTAAGCAGAACGTTTTGCTAAACAACTTTTTGCTAAGTAGAAATAAGCAGTACATTTGACATGGTATTTTGGCTGGTAACCTTATTCTGGTAAGCAAATTGTTATGTCCTTGGCTACTTTTTGTGCTTAATAAGCACTACAAAATTGGGCCCACGACATGGCTTAAAAAACTGTTTACCTTGCCTGTCGGGACGGTTGAAAACTGTTCAATTACCATCAAGTAGTTATCACAAAGAAATTGTTTCAACTGATGTAATAACTGCATCAGTGACAAAGACAGTTCTATTATTTGGTTTTGCCGCACACAGATGAAGGATATGCACTGTTCATTTAGTGCTTTCCCAGTCCTGTGGGCAAAATCATCTGGTGCCTCGGGTGGAATGCGAACCGCAACCTTCTGCATTCTAGAGCAGATTAATTGATCACTAGACCTCTGAGCTGGCCCGGTGAAGAGAGCAAGTTTGACTGGTATCATTTGCAGTGGGTCCCGGAAGAATAAGCAAAACAAAATACAAAATATGTTTTTCGTCTCACACAAGAAACTGACCTGTCTCTGTGGTCCTCTTTCATCGTCAAGTTCCACCGTCATCAATGCTGACGCTCCTTTCTCATTGATGGTGCTTCCGAGACCTTGCCAGAAGAAATATGCACACCGCTCGCGCCCATGACCCTGACCTCGCGTTGAGAGATTACCCTTGAGGTCACGCATGCCTGGTAAGAAGGATAAGGTGAGGTAACATTTTAAAACAGCTAATAAATCCCCAAAATATAGATGAGTGTGGCTCAAATCATGGCTGTCTCTAAATAAAGGAATTTCTCTTTTCAATTACATTGAACTTAAAAAGGCCGCAGTCATGTCCTTTGGCTTTGCAAGTCCATATCAAAGTCTGTTTCAGAGCTGCCAACATTTGCATCTTGCAATCAGGGAGATTTTGTACAACATTCAGGGAGACATTTAGAATTACATTCAACATAACAGGAAACAGTTTCTATAATCAAGGAGATTTGCTCATCAGAACATAGAAAAATTGGTTTATTTTCAGGGAACTTTCTTTAAAATCAGGGAGAGTTGGCAGCTCTGCCGTTTATAAATTTTGTTGTTTGTGCAAACCTTCAGAAACAATAAAAACACCTGAATGATGTTAGAATAAATCCGTTTTGTTTGTGTCATTCTTTTCTTTGCATGCAAGTTAGCTGGATGATCAACTCATTATCCTGTGTGTACCCACAGAATGCAGAAAAAAATATAGTGCGTCTGCTTCTTGAACCCGAGTGCACTGGGAATAATATAAATGACTAATGTACAACCAACGCAAATACTAAAACTGCCATGAAGGGACTGAACGTTTACCTGTGCTCATGACCTTATACTGCCACCGCACCACGTAGGTGTCCCCTTCGTGGAATTGCCCGAAGCTCTCCTCCGGCAAGATGCTGTGGTCAAACTCCATAATGTGCCACATGACAACAGATAATGTCTGAATCTCATTGCCTCGTTGATCGATCTTCTGGAAGTGGGCTGTAAAAAAAAATTGGCAGATGATGTGTCATTAAAGAGGTGGAACTGGTTTGTGTCAATCAAGATCCTTCATTACACAATCCCCTCAACAACTTAAGGCAATCAAGTGAGGTTTGCAGAAGAGACACTATGTGCATTAACACTCTTTATGAGATGTGGTGGTTCTGAGAAGAACCAATGGTTTGACGACCCACTGTTTCGATCAGTATGCTCTGATCCTCTTCAGGAGAATGCAAACCTTCAAAACAATAAATTCTCCTGAAGACGATCGGAGCATATTGAATATAGAACCACCACAACTCATAAAGAGAGTTGATGTACACATGATATCTCCACAAACCTCACTTAATGGTATTCCTAACATTCAAAGCGTCAAATCCTATTTAATTTAAAGGCAGTGCTTTGAGTTTGTTTCTCTTTTATTGTTATTTGTTTGCTGTTTTTTTTTACTATCATATGAACAAGTGCCACAAAATAGGGGTCCAGATAACTTCCAGAGTAAAAACACCCACTCTCTTTTGTCACTAAACAATAATTTTGTTCATTGTTGTGAGTCCAATATTAAAAATTCCTGTGATTGAATAAACCATTCTAATATAACAGAGACCAACAAGTTAAACAGCACTTTCACTGCATTTTTGAAGTAATTTCTCAAAATGCTGACTTCGTTTAAAAAGTATGACCCTCACCTAAATCTTCTGCAGCTTTAGCTGGATTTGTACCTGGAAAATAAAAAAAGTATTAAGCCAGTGAGCATTTTCTTAATGTTAAACATATTGTACAAACATTGGATGCATGCATTTAAGTGCCATGTTGCAGAATATGATAACGAGGTAAAATCTAGATTATTCCATTTAGCGAGGTGAAGCAGAGTGAAATAAAAAAGCTGCGAATCATTTGAAGCGTCCTATAATAATCCATATTGGACTCCTATATAAAATTTTTGAATGCCGCGGCAGTATACATGGCAAAATAAATGATGACATATGACAGGTATTCCACTAATCAAATGACAATGATCTGTGTGTGCTATATAAAGTACAACATGAGATTCAGACAGAAAACAAATGTATAGACAAACATAATAGGTGAGAAGATTGGACAAATAAACAATAGTGATCAAACACAGAGATAATTATTTCAGAAGTCAAGTTTTGAATCGAATCAGAAGTCAAGTTTTTTTTAAGGAATAGTGGAGTGGACTCACCTTTCCCTCTGCCAAGGTTTGTGTTTTCCAAGATCAGATCTGGTTTCTCTTTGCTGAGCTTAATCATCTTACTGGCATCGTAAGCAACAAGTTCAGGAGCAGGCTCATTCTAAGATGGATTTGACATCAAGAATGATTTGATCAATACAGCAACTAATTAAGAAATATTGTTTGATTTTGTTGTCTTCCTGTGAGGCCTTGATAAGGCCAGGGCCCCAAAAGCCTGAAAGCAAAAACTTTCAGCATTTGGAGCAGCCAGTCACACAATTTTCTACTTCTTAACCATTGCTAACAGAAGAAAAGCTAAGCGAACACTACAACACACGAGGGCAGTTCTTAGAAGCAGAGCAGTGGGGCTAGGTATCAAGTTCAAAGTACCTTTTGTTCTTCGTCAGAGGTTTTGACTTTGATGACCCTCGTATCACTCGGCCAATCGATGAACTTATTCTGGAAGAGTACAGTTTCCATATGCTCTGTGGTCTAAACACAAAAAATCAAAAATTAAAACCACAACAGCATTGATAACCTTATGCATCCTTTTCAACATAACACAGGTACGATATCTGAAAGAACAATATTATTTGAAAACAGGCAATTTTAATTGAGACTCCGACAACATTTAATTGATATTACAAATATGAGCGGGTGCTAAGGGTGACCTATAAGCATATTTCCAAGCTGTTTTCAAAAAGTATACCTTTCCAAAGAGTGCCCAGTCTGGTCTGGCCGCACCGTGCACAGGTTTCTCAGATTGTCCCGGCCATATTGGATTGGAGTCAAATTCTCTGTAGTCATAACCCCTCTCCCATACAATCTCAGCTAACTTGGCCGCTGTCTGGCGCTCCTTACTCAAAGTCTGCTTACCCTGCCAAATGTACAGCTCTGACCCAAAATCAAAGACCAATAACTGCGGGAGAGAAAAAAACAGAACGGTACAAATCCAGCTGTTCTCGTAAAAGATATTTCTGGATTCTTATGCAGCATAAAAATCTGTCTAAAGGTGGCCATGACGCTTCAAACTATCTTGAAAATAGTAATTTTTTAAAAGAATTTTTGACGCCACCAGTTCCCATTGATATATTTAATTTCTATAAGAGAAATGGAAACTCATTGAGCGGTAGCACAAAATCGATATCAACCACAAACTTTGGGAGGCAGAAAACTTCTCAGATTATTAGGCCATTTATTTGATTTTGTTCATCATACAGCCTACAGAATGTAGTTGCAGGAGTAAAATTTCCCACTTTTGTTTTTACGATACAATGTCACCAATAAGAATGTGTTACAACAATGCATTTCCAAGTTTGGATCACGTCTGGGTCACCCTTTTTTTTAAGTCACAAAATTTGATTTTCCCAATCTACTCCTGAGCAGCAGGACAAGTTCTTATAACAACAATTCTACACAGCAGAGTAGATATTTTCACATGGTGTTTACCGCAAATTGAATATGTATCGATACTCCACCAAGCAATGCCTCAAATCACATGACAAGTCATTGTATGCCAAATCACTTCTCCTGTTTTAGTCCCCAGAGGGCGGTATTTATGAGTCGCAATTAGCCTGAACATCTGACGTCACACTTTGAGGCTTGTGAATAACGCCATACAGGCATTGAGCGCCTGGCAGACGTCACACTTTGAGGCTTGTGAATAACGCCATACAGGCATTGAGCGCCTGGCAGACGTCACACTTTGAGGCTTGTGAATAACGCCATACAGGCATTGAGCGCCTGGCAGACGTCACACTTTGAGGCTTGTGAATAACGCCATACAGGCATTGAGCGCCTGGCAGGACCCTGCCAGATGTATCTTTGACTCATTCACATTCCCATTATCACAGACAGATATTCGTAGTCTATCACTACACACGTACACACATTAAATAGTGAATAAAACAACATTACATGTAAACATTATGCACACATGCATGCAGCAGACGATCAAAAGTGGGTAGCTGACAAACTACGTCACTGTGGAGCAGACCAATCATAACACAGATATGAAAAGCTTATGTCACTGCAAGTTTATCCAATGAAATCATTAGGCCTGTAAGACCAGTGCCTGTCTTTATCCTTGAGGATAAAGACAGGGGACCAGTCTATAGTCCGATTGGCTTCAATTCACTGACCTCCTTTGATTTGAGCATAGCAAACTTAGGTGGTGCTCCCCAGTAGTCATCGTACGGCACCAGTGACTCTCCCTCCACTTTGTACACCATGTTGGTCTCTGTGATGTAAATCTCATGTAGTTCATCGTCGTCAATACGGGCAATGTCTGCAAGTGAAAGCACACTAAGTGAAAAAATATCATCCAAAATCTATTTTAGATGGTTTAAAGAAAAAAACCTGTCTAATCCACATGGTTTTGAATGATAGATGCCCTTTCAACAAATATGAGTCGTTTGGGTTCTGTCTCACAAAACCACAGACAAAACTGTGCACATTAACTTAAGCCTATCAAACTGTTACTTCCTGTGCAACATCTGTCATCAGTTCAAGGAATCAACCCAGACGTGGTAGTTTAAATATAATTTAGAGCATGGAAAACCCTAGGATTTATATTCCAGTTCTCTATTGTGGCCATCATATAAAGTAGGTGACTTGATTGTTTTGTAAGTTCCTTAGGGTCTTCTCAAACAGGGCAGTTTTAACTGGCAACTAGTAACGGCAACCAACCGCACTGCATGCAAAATGATTATTATAGCAGCACAGGAGTTATTTTGCAAACAATGTCTTACAATGCTCAAGAAAATTAGGTGACAATTGAAATGTGAATGCTTTTTCTTCTTAGAGAATGCCTGGAACTGGTTGCCTATAAATTGCCCTGTGTGACTGGCCCTTAGGGTCTTCAGATATAGACAACAGTTTCAAGCAAAACAGAAAGCCATAACCCTTTAATCTGATTCAGTTTTAAATAAGAGCACAAAATGCAAATAAAAGTGTATGCTTTATGGATGGGTTTGAGTCAAATCTTTCAAATGAGAGCTCGCAGGGTTTAAAATGTAAAGAACGAAGGTTTTAAAATACAGGCAATGCAGTTTCCGTCTTACCTTGAATGTTGTCTGCACCTCCTAAAGCCTCCATGAATCGCTTCCAGTCCCTGCTGGACCCAAGTGGCTTACCGTGTGACTCTTCTATTGTCACCACCGAGGGCGCTTTGCAGCCGAGGTCACGCGTGCTTTGAATCATTTGTGCCATTTCTGAAGACTGTGGGTGGGACCAAAAACCTGATTTTAAAAAGGCTTTGACCATAAACATTTTATGGGATAATTGCAAACAGATGCAAAACTAATGATGACTTAATTGTGATGAATTGATAGTACATTAAACCAGCATGGGAACATTATCATGCAATGGGGGACTTTTGAGATGATAGCAGGCGTCCAAAAAAACGGCCCTTTTCTATTTATCTTGCTGCTGAGAACAATGGAAAAGGAACGGTGAGTAAAACGCCTGATACCATTTCATAGTCTCCCATTGTAAGCAGAAGATATTACACAAACAGTTCAAACAGTTCTTTACTAAGCTGTGGAGTTTTTTTAAATATACAACATAAAGCTAAAACAGCGCCCTCCATGAGGTCAAAGGAAGACCTTTCAGTGGCGGAGAATAAAAGGTACACGTTTTTTTGTTCTTTGATTTCAGCATTGACGCAAGGAGTCTACTGGTAAATAACGGTTTAAAAACAAAAATTTGCTAACCTTTGACCTTTCTATAACATTTGAATACTGTCCGATCCACAGGTAGCACTCTTTAGGTGTTACTAGTACAAAGCAGTCACCGGTGTTTAGCATGTCTGCGGTGGGATGGACGAGGCGAACCTGAACAAACCGCCTCCCTACAAAAGATGAAACAAGTGTAAAATAAGAAAGGGTCTTGAGGAAGAGGGTTGAGCTATGTGGGATTTGAACCAAGGTACACTGGAGCGAAAGACAGGGCAAGATACCACTACGCCAACCTGAAACCAGTTTAGTTCCTCTGTTTGCCTTGTCAACTTGTCAAAAAAGGGAAAATACGCACAAGGATTGTTTATGGGTTTTGAGGCATTGCATGATGTAGATTTGTTCTTTGAGAACTCGTCTAGCTATTTATTCTACTGCCGTAGAATAGATTTTGGAATTTGAGAGACTACTTAGTTATGGAAAGAACTGTCCTGCTTATTAACTACTACCTGGGGGGGGGTGAAGGGGTTAGGAAATCAGCCGGGACTACTATTTCCACATAAGTAAATTGAGGGAACTTGTCGATATTAACTTCACTGCCGTTATTAACTTAATTGGTTTCAACATTTCAACAAGCCTGCTCTAGTCATCATCAGGAGACTGAAAGGTGTTTGAGATGCTGGTCTCTTTATAGGGATTCAGATTCAGAGGTTTCAGTGTAGAGTCAGCACTGCTCTGATCGGTTCTTCTGAAAAGAGAACTGTGGTTCGAGGGCCCAAAGTTATTGTGTGGGCTGTCCATTGTGTGTGAGCGCCCTCAATATTGAATGGTTTCCAGATCATTCTTTACAATTCACGACAGAAACTTAATATGACTTGCAGGAATAGTACATTGAAATTGACCTCTCACCTTTGACCTGAATTAGCATCTTGTCAGTATACGGTAGTAGCTGTGAGAGTTTTCCCTCCATCTCTCGGACGTCTTTAACTTTCTGTAGTTTGAGGATTCCTTTGGCAATATCCTCCTTACTGGCAAGACCTTTTCTGGCCGAGAGGCTAAGATGATGTGACTTGGAAGACACTATGAGAACAACAAAAAACCTGAATCATTTACATCTATCAAATATAAAACAACAAGGGAGCTCTGAACAATTTTTTCTTCAGTTAAGATTAGAAAAACAGAGTAAATTCCTCTAAATCCTCTAAAAAATAACCTGTAATTTTTGTCAAATCTTGAAAAATGTTATGCACTGCTCAACTATTTTTAGAAAGTATGGTATGGCATGAGCATGTTTGGTGTAGTTTTCCGTGTTTTGCAGGTCTCTTCCCCCAAATTAACAAACTTTAGTATTAAAAAAAGCACTACACTTTGCGTCATGATCAATGCAGGCCTGTGGCTGTACATAGAATTATGAATTGTAACCCAGTTACTGCATGCACGTGCACACTGGCCGTCACATCACAAAAGGGTGCCGTTGGTATTATATTGTGATGTGAATGCCAGCGCACACCCGCGTGCGCAGTAAGTGGGTTAGAGATCATATTTACACTGTACAGCCACAGGCCTGCATTGATCATGATGACAGTCCCCCTTTAACATCTCCTATGAATGTTTATTATACAAAAGATAGTTAACAATAATTGATTATAAAAACAAAGCACATGGTGTTAATTGGCTTTCCGGATGTCTGATCTGTGAGGCACACACATAAACAGGGAGTTGGCCAACAAAATTAAAATATCTTTGATTCTTTCCGCAATTGCCTTTGACAAAATGACCGCAAAAAAAAAAAAAAAAAGAACATACGTTCAACCCTTCTTGAGTTCATGGCAGCTTGTCTGCTCGTGGGCTCCGTCTCAATAACTTCCTTCTTTACTTCCTCATACTCGCTGATGACGTTGGTTCTCGTTTTTAACGCGCGGATGGGATTCTTCGCACCAGGTGCTCGTCGCTTTGGTCTTAGAGACATCCGATTGCGAGAGAGGGCTGACAGCCTGTCAATGAGGGGAAGAACATCGGGGGATAACTTTTGAGAAATCAGTTTCAGTTCATATAGCTTGGGTTTGACTGTATAGGCAGGTGGTACTTATGTAAATATTTCATTGCAAATTAATTTTTTTCCTACTGCATGACTTCACCGTAAAATGTGATCAAATTTAGGATAGAAAGCTTAGTGGAGTAGAAGATAACAGCATAGTGGTGCAGAGAGGGGAAATATTTGCGATACTTGTGCCTTTGATGATACAAGCATGAAATTTGGCACACTATGTCATCATGAAGATGTTTGGCTCAAGGGCCATCGTAGATTTGTCCTTTAAAAAAAAATAGCTAGAATTAAAAGCAATGGCAGCCATTTTTACAATGTTGAAAACTGCTTGTTACTCAATCTTTATTTTCCGAAAAGACAAATCTGCGAGGGCCCTATAGCATACTCTGACAGTATGCAAAAATCCAAGCTTGTATTATCAAAAGCACAATCCAATCACAAACCTGCCATACAAGCCAGAAAAATAGCAGATTGAAAGACTAAAACTATGACAGATTTTTGATCTTGGGTCATTTTGGGTAGCTTTGGAGGCGTTGTCAAGATCTGTTAGTGTAATATTATGCTCTGGTTTTTGATGCAATGTTCTACACTGGATTTGGGAGGGGGGCAGGGCAAGTTTGGGTGGGGAGGTAGAATTATTTTTCAACACAACCACAGTCAGAGAAACAAGATCTTGTTGGCATAAGCAGACAGTGTGAGAACTGTCTGCTTCCATTTGACTGATTCACAGTTGTCGGATTCTATGGCAGGGTGTCCAAGAATTGTCTTCAGCTCGCTGAAAAACAATCCAGATCGGAATTATAATTTCAAGAATATCTCACTTCGGGAAATAATCATCTGAGAGGGCGTCGAAATCGGACACGTTGATATCATCGAGGGATGCTTTGCGATCTCTTGGGAGCATGGCCGCCTCGGTGATGATGGTCGAGCTGCTACTGAAGAACTCTGCGAATGTCTCCCCATCTGGCTTCATCACTGCTACCTTCCTCTTGATGATGCGGAAACTGGATTCGGAGGAGTCTGATTCAGAGGGAGTGGCGTTGGTCGAGGAGCTCTGTCCTCCTTGTTGTTTGTCTGGGTTGTGATAAAGGGATTTATTTTGAGGTTTAACAAAGAAAAATCGACTAGAGCAGGATTTGAAACACCGACCTCCGGATTAACGTGCCGGCGCTCTGCCAACTGAGCTATCTAGGCCTATGTTGGCTGTCTCCCAATTTTGTCAATATCTTTGTTCGGGGATGCCAGTCAGAAGCCATACAACTGTTAACTGCCGTGTAGCCAGGGATCACACCCAAGTTTACGATACAACCTAGGAAGCTGCAGCCAGGGGATCACCTTAAAGGGGATGTGACTTCTTATTTCAAATGTCAGGTAATAAACCACAAGAGGGATTAAGATAAAATGAAAAGATACTCGATTTGGTGGTCTCACAACTTCGATCCAAGTATATAAATGAAGCATCCAGAATGTTCAGACTAGGGGAATTTTCAAAACCTTGGCTTCGGTTATTCATCACATCACATCACATTTGTGAATTTAGGATCTCCTACCTGATACGCTGGCAGTATTGCTGCTTGTGCTGTCACTCTTTTCTTCACTTTTATCACTTTTGTCACTCTTGTCCGATTTTTCCTCTCCATCTTTTTTATCGTTGAGTGTCACACGACCTTGGAAATCAGGAATCAAAAAATGTATTAGTGAGTACTTCTTTAGGATCAACCTCACAGTATTTTGTCCATTTGTCATACAATTTACATCAACACCGATTCTCTAACTACTATGTATGAACTCACCTCTAAATGAACCTCCTCTCTTGACCCTCAAGCTCCCACCCCTCTTCAGTTGAGGTGATGTCTCGACCACATCCATCCCAGCTTTGGTCATCTTGCCGGACACTGTGAACTGCACGGCATCCTTCTCCTCGACCCGTTTCTTCCAGGTGCCCTGACTGGTCTGGATCAGTTGCAGTCTCTTAGAGATGCTGCACGTGGCATGATCAAGATCGGGATCCTGTTGGAACACAGTAGGAGAGATTGGGTTTGACAGGTGCTGATAGTCAAAATGGCACCACAAGATATTCTCAATGCACCTCTTCAACTAAAGAACCCTACACTCATTACATCCCCCGAAACCACAATGCAAATCCTTACCTCACCCTACCCCACCCAACCCCTGCTACCCACATTCCCCCAAACCACCCATCCACCCACCTGATCCCAGTCAAGTCATGGTTGCATCATGACATAGTATTCCGAATTGCTAATGCGTATAAAGGACCTAGAAAAATAATCACAGTGGCAGCATGAAAAAAGTCAGCAATCTGTCAATATTGCAAAAATGGCATGAAGTGAATGAAGACTTTGTTAACAAAAACTTCAACCATCAGTAAAACTACTGCTTTACCTCTGCAAAATGGATACAAATCAATCTAAAATGAACAAAGCAGTTAAAAGCAAACTAATATTGTGTCAAGGTTGAGTACCTTTAACTGTTACAGGGGGAAATGTAAGGCCTCTTTATCCTCATCAAACTGACCTTAACTTTGCGTTGGTGTTAGCCCCTAAAAAACATCATAAAGAATTTTTGAATTCAACACCAAACAATTGCTACCAGTCGTTTCAAATTCCAGGGATATATATTTGGGGAGTTTTACTATTTGTATCCTAAAACCTTTCATTTTTCACGATACCAAACAACATAACAACTTTTGTTTTTCAGGATACCCATCAGCAATTGTTAAGGCAAGCTGAGAAAAGCTACCCAAAGGGTGATGACAATATATGACAAGGCCAACTTGGTGAAAGGTTGGACGAAACAAACAAGTCTATGAAAAAAACAAGACAATTTATGCAGAAACAAGTGACCAATACAAACATTTTTAAAGAGGGAAACCCTCTTATTCAACTCTTT
Source organism: Pycnopodia helianthoides (assembly GCA_032158295.1). Taxonomy (NCBI): domain Eukaryota; kingdom Metazoa; phylum Echinodermata; class Asteroidea; order Forcipulatida; family Asteriidae; genus Pycnopodia; species Pycnopodia helianthoides. Next base: position 17,963,303 of record CM063250.1, on the reverse strand, counting down.
CTTTTGAAAATCTTGGGTAAAGTGTAATATACAATGCAAAGATTCATTCCTTTAAAATTGACACAGACATTTTACCAGCCAAGGAAAAGCCCAGTTGATCATTTAAACTATACAGTGTGTCAATTATTAGTGAAATGAAAGGTACATGTATACTTACGCTCTCTGTTTGGCAGACTTCTCTGCCACTGCCGGGGACTGTCAGGAAGTCTTTCAATTTGGTTGTTGGGGAGTCGTTGTACTTATTAATTCGCTTCTGCCAGTCTTCTTGCCCGCTCTTCTTCAGGGCTGACAATCTGTGAAGAGATTCCAAAAGGTTATTTTGTTAACCACACCACAACAGCAGCAGCCACAGTGGGGTTGGGGGAAGTTAATTTCTTTGCTAGGCCAATTTGCCCCCACCCCCCACAATTCCCAACTTAAGTTTTCCCCTGATTGCAAGAATTGAATTTAACCACAAACCATTGTGCCCACATTACTGCAATTATGTTACCCCAGCTAAAGAATAATGCTGGTGCAAATCCGTCATTGTGGTTAAGTCGATGCTTTTTTAGCTGTACAACATTACATTAAAGATTAATGTGTGCCCCCCCCTTAATTTTAAGCTTCCCCCTCCTTGCCCAGTGGCCAAGGGCATAGGACCCTTTCTCCATGATAGGACTCAAGCTCTGGTGTTTCCGATCAGCAGAGTGTGGGTTCGTGTCCTGATCTTGACACTTGTGTTGTTAAGTAAGACACTTAAACACTATTGCGTATGGGACATACAGACGTAGGTCCTATGTTATTGTGCAATGCAACTAAGCTCTGGTGTTTCTGGCAGTGGCTGCCAAGTGCGCGCTGCAGCACATTAGGGTCTCGTAATTCCAAAATTTAAAAACCTGTCTCAAAAAGTGTTTCTCTTTGTTCCAGCGCCTTGAGCACCTTAATGGTGGATATATGCTATGTAAGACAAGCAGTGGCATAACTAAGAGAAGGCATGTGCCCCCCAATTGATGTCCATGCCCCCCCCCCCCCCCCCCCCCCCCGTTTAAAATCTGGACTTTTGAGATGTAAAATTATGAAAGTAAAATGTATATTTTATATGCTTTAATGTGATGTTTTTTAATTATTTAAAAACTATTTTTCCATTTACATGCAGACAATGTAGTTGCTTTTTACACTCACATCAGATTATCTTAGAAAAATAGTAAACGGCATAACATGAGTGCTGAAAAGGGGAGAAATGCAAACAGAAACTACAGTTTTAATTGGCCTGAAGTTTCCCCCTAGAGAAAAACGGTGCCCCCCCTTCCCCCTCCCCCCCTAAAATTTTACCCTAGTTTCGGGTATTGAGACACAATACAAACCTCTCTAATTTGAGGCAGAAGATTGGAAAAAATTAAATAAATAAATTAAGTAGAAAATGAAGCAAGGAAAAATTCACAGAAATCATAGGCCTGTAAATGATGGAGTGATTTGCTACTAGAGTAGGGAGTATCATCTTACCTTTCTGCAATGGAGTTAGCAGTCTTAACTGGCTCTGTTAATTGCTTCACCTTAGCCATCTCCTCTGGTGTGACCGGCTGCGTCCGGTAACGCCCTGGGTCTGGTGATCTTAGTCGCCGTGGAGACAAGATGTACTCCTTGCCGTCTTTTCCCTTGCCAGGTGGGGATGGGGACTTGTGCCTGGAAAGAAGGATAAAAAAAAGATTTGATAAAATGTATTGACCACTGTAAAAAGAACAACTTTTAATGAATCACTGAATACTGCCGGTACTCTCAGGATTTGCTTGTTCACTTTGTCACTTTCAGGCCTTTTCACATTGTTAAGTTCCGATCCGTGCCAAACGCTACACAGTTCCAATCTATGTTGACTTCATAAACTTTTAACCCGGTTCAAGTCTGCTCTGCTTTCACACTGCCCAGTGTTGAATCAGCTTTTTATGCTGCACGGATCCAAAAAATCCTCAACCCACTACCCAGGCAGGGTTGGTTTCAACAAGGATCGAGCGCTCTACAAGGGTCAATGGCAGATTGACGTTGTAGTGTTGCAAAGGTCTGTCTAAACGACACAGGTCAGAACCGCGTCCAACGCAGAGATTTCTTGTAGTGTGAAAAGGCCTTTTCCAGTACTGTGCAGAAACCTCCTCTGGAGTATGCTCGCACATCAATTCTGTATCGCACCAAGAAGATTCTACCTCCAGGAACAAATTGGGGGCGTGTATATGGGGGTTGCGAAGGAAAGAAATAATCGGGAAGGGTGTAACTGCATAGGGTGTAACTGCATAAGGGAGCAGATGAAGGAGTTACTCGATAAACCGGAGGAAGGAGATGGGGGTTGTGCATCAGAACCCCGTCTATGTCCGGTGAGTTCCCCAAACGGTTTGAGAACCGAGTTCTTAACCCGTAAATGGGGTGATGTTTTCAGAGCCTATTTATAGAGTCAACACAGTTCACACTGGAAGCACCCCAATTCAATTACTTTATTGGATTAAACGTCTCAATTGCTGGTCAAACAAGCTCGTTTCCTTGTCTTGTGGTGTAGTTTATAATTTGAGGGACGTCATTCAGTAATTAAGTTAGGGTGGTCCGCAAGGCATGGCTTTTCGAGTTGACATGCAATGTCCTTTTTCCAGATCTTAGATAGGAACATGTGGGTTAAAACAGCTTAATAAGGTTTAATTTCTTTTCAACTTTCTGCTGACGATGCATTGCTCAAGACAAAAACCTTGTCCGATAATCACGGTCTATACATGTACATTAATTAACAACAAAGAGAATGTCTCGACATATGCTCCCGAGCAATCCGTGAAAATATAAACTGAATAAAGACTTCTTTCCAAGAAGGTAGTCAAAGGCAAGCTCTGTCTGGTACAGTAGATTGCAATTTTAATGCAATTTTTTTGTTCATGAAAAGTTTTGAGTACCATGTTTGTAATTTTAAATATTGTTAATTTACGCTTCTCTTTAATCTGTTCTATTTCATTTTCTGTTCAATTAAAAATTTCTGGTGCATTTACCTTGCATAACTTTCGAAGGCAGGATATGCTTTTGTTAGTTGTCAAAGACTTAAGTACCCCAACAAATGCATAAAATAACAAACCTGTGTAACTTTTGGCTCGAATGGTCATCAAAGTTGCAAGAAAATAATGAAAGAAAAAACACCCTTGTTGCCTAAAGCCTATTTCTACAATTCAAAAGTTTTTGTGAGAATTACCTCTTTCTCAAAAAAACTACATTACTTCAGAGGGATTCGTTGCTCACAATGTTTCGTACTATCAGCAGCTCTCAGGTGCTCCTTACCAAGTAAGTTTTTATGGTAACGTATTTCCTGAGTAACTAATGTACCAAAAGTATCCACTGCCTTTAAGTTTGCTGAAACTAATTTCCTTGTGCAACAAAAAATAAGTACACAACCAGAAGTACTTAAAAGTACTTCTGGTGTGTACTTTTTTTTAATTTCTCTTTTGCTATTTCGTTCTTTTGCTTTCTTCAATTTTTATACTTTTAATGTTTAACATTGTTCATTTACTTGCATTTGGCTCAGGCTGATGACGAGATTTGTAATTTGTTTAATAAACCATTATTGAATGAATGAATGAATGAATGAATGAGAGACAAAGCTACACATTAACACTTACATGTATGACCAACCATTAAGATAAATGGTATTCATGTTGAAGTTTTTATAAATGTTATCACCTGTCCAATTTGGCTCTCCCTCAGGCCAGCACTTCTAGCTCTTATGTTAAATAAAGTTGTACTTCTTGTACATGTAAAGTTCAGCTGAAAGTCAAAGTCACTCTGATATCATATCCTTGTCTCAAACGTGATTGATGACAACATACATGTACAAACACTATTGTAGATCCGCAAACAACGTAAACCGAGCCAACATCCGAACTGACATTTGATTTCCACTCAACCAGGAAGTCAGAGTAAAATGTGTAATTCTCTCCATGGTTACGCCCAAGCATTTCTTTGAATTGGTCATGATAAACTCACGTGACACATATACTATTAATGATCCGAATTGTGATACACAGACGTTGATTTTTTTTAATGAGTCATTTGAGGTTTGACACAAGTTGAGTTTTGTTCATTTGTAGAAAGCTTAGATTTGACACCTAGAAAAAAGGGAAATCTAACACTAGAAGGTTTAATAACTAGAAGGTGTAATAACAATTAAGAATGGCGTTCATAACTCTGTAAATGTTTTGTGTAGTTTAAAACTAAATACTATGACGATCAATCATTCACAATACTTGTTCCCATTTGCGGAATGGGCCGCCGGCAATCCGATCTGTTGATACCCTTGAATTTTTTTAAACTTCTTTGAAAACCTACCTTTTTAAGAATAATTTAGTTTTTTTTGTTAATTTATAATTACTTGTCGTTTGTTTTAACTGCTTTTTATCTTATCTGTATTTCTTAATAACTTGTGGACGTTTAAATGTACAGCGCTTTGTGATGTCTATGTGACATGGAAAGCATTTTTAAATAACTGTTAACATCATTATTACCTTTATTAGTTCACCACTGGCTAAAAAGTCCAGTTAAAAAAAAACAGTTAAAAATTCTAGCAGGCTACTTTACTCCTTCCCATTTACAGCGGTGTAGAAATTGATCATTAAAAATCTTACAGACTAGGCAGTTCGGTTAAGAGTGCGGCCCAACCCCTCCAATTTCCTCTTCTCCTACATCACTCCACACCAAATTGTTTGGACTTAAAAGAGATTGGAATGTCTGACCCTGTGATAAGCAATGATTTTTTTTAAGGGGGTGCTGGCCCAAGTCCTTCCAAATATTTCAATTTGGCAATGAGAGACTTTGGAACACTAGGTGGCAGCAGACTTTACAGGTAATTTCCACTGTTTTCGTAGTTCTTAATCATGCACTCATTTCCGAGGTAAGGCTGCTGCCACAAAGCATCACCAAAAGTCTCCCATTGGATATATATAAGGAATTGTAAGGGTTATAATATCTATATAGGGATTAGCTTACATTTAATGTAGATTTTGAGGCGATGAACTATCCACTTATTAGTTTGATAGAACTTTGACTGGTCCTGTGGTATTTCCGCAAGCATTCAGCCAGCACACACCACCAACAAGGGAAAATGCCGTATGATTCACTGTTTTTGTTAAATTTGTCGGGGTGATGACAGTCAGAAAGAGTACATGCATATACCACATCTTTAAGGACAATGTTGAGCTGCCAGGAGTAGAAGAGTTTCCGTCAGGACTGACTTCTGAAACAGGAAGCTACAATATGCTTTGATGCATATCATACACACGGATACAACATGGAAAAATGTCCTTGATATACATGTAGGGTTTGAAAACTCATGAGCTGTGACAATCGAACGAGACAATACACATATAAGTGTTTCATGTCACATGCACAATGACTTAAACTGTGACCCAACATGACCTCAGAAGAAAATGAAAAGACTAGCCCTAGACATTCCACAACAAGGAAATAATATTTACTCACAGCAAGTATCTGAGAACTACTATGATTATCAAAGATCCGTCATTTTCCCCCCTAATTTTGTTTAGTCCTCCAAAACTTATATAAATAAATAACAATTACTCAGATGAGAATTTTAAATTAAACTAACAAAAAAGAAAAGAAATATGAATTTAAACAAACTGACAGACAATCCACCTTGCGAAAAAAAGAAGAAAAAAAAGAAGATAAATAAATGAAAAAGTTTTTTTGAGTTTAAGTCCTTTGTCTAGTTTCGCACAAGGCTGTTAACGAAAGGACTTAACTTTGAGTGAATGAATCCCATGCAGAGGATGCCCATTGGCTATGTATACAGCCTACATGTATGTATGGTTTCACTTCACCTCGTAGTGGAACTTTGTGATATTGTCTACAAGTACTTTCGCTGAGTAGAATTTAGCTCTAAATGAACTGCTTATTTCTTTTAAAAACTTGTCCTGCTACATCAGTAGATGTATGTATGTTAATCTAATATACAATGTACTGTAGTAGAGTAGACTTAAGTATTAGAGGGGAGAGGGGGGAGGGTCTGTTCCGGACTACCCTGACCCAGCAGCGAGAGTATAGCAGGTTGTGGGTCGAGAGGGTGAAGGTGAACCAATTCGCTTACATTTTTGCAATCCCCAAGTACGATGTGTTTGGTCTCAGTTACTGAAACCCATATTTGTGCAGTTACTGTCCTTATAAGTGAAACCATTCTGTTTCTATATCTCTACGGAGGGTAAACCAATATTACCAGTTTAAAATTGAGTAGCAAGTTTGGCTTTTCTTTTCCTTTCATGGACCCTTTTGCTAAGATGATTCATACAGTGTGTCACGGCCGAGCTATCCAGTGCATCGGGCTCAAGTTATGGTGGCTAAGTCATGAGGTGTGGGTTTGAATCCTGGTCATGACACTTGAGTCATTGAGCAAGACTTAATTATAAATGGTTCTCTTCACCCAAGGGTAAATGGGTACCTGTGAGGGCAGAGATGGTTCTTGTGATTGATTTAGGTTGGTGTGCTACATACTTAACCTTGCAGGCTGTATACTCCCAAGGGAGCTGAGATGGTTAAAGGAATGAAATAAATAGCCCAGTGACCAGGGATAATAATGTTTATCACTGAGTGACAGAATTGAGCGCTATCTAAGATGCCACTGATAGATGTTATCATTATATAATATAGTTATTATTACTATTACTATTAATAATATTCTTATTATGTTTAAAACAAACAATAACAACAGATCAACTGGGCAACCTAAGCAGAGACATAAATTAACAATTAACAATCAATTAGAACTTACATTGTGAACATTCTGGCCCATGACAAATGTTCCCACCGGGGTTGATCTTCAAACTAAAACATTAAGCCGTTTAACAACTTCTGCAAGTTACTTGTTTCATCTAGAGCTTTAACTTAAACAACGTACAGGCTATGTCCACTAAGCTCTGAGACCTTATTGAACTCTGTCTACCTAATACCATAATAAATTAATAACGTACACAAATAATTTTATTATGTGAAAGTGGCTGCACAGTACACGCCCACCGGTAACCTAGACACGAACACCTTACCATCTGGTGATCAGTGCTATTTTGGGGGGTCAGGGAACAGCCTAACCAGTCCCTGTCTACGTCAACAAACGCTAATGTGATTTTGACACAATATATTCACACATCGTTCCATGTGACTGACGTAGTGTGTCAACTTGAGAGATGCCCTTATTTAGGGGTTAGGTGACGCCTCCTGCAAGTGTGTGAAACTAAGGCCATCTTGGACATCAAACAAGCATTGCAGGAACTCACTGCACATGTACGTGTACATGTATAGATATGAAACAATCTGATACCTTCTTTCCTCATACTCGATAGTGATAAATTCTTCTTAAAGATGGGGGAACCACCTCCAAAGTACCTTAACTTTCAGTTCGTCCTTAATCAAGTTGGGAGTTTCCATCACCCCTTACAAAAAAATGGTTTCCCCCTTTGTCAAATCAATCACTATTCATAGAGTAGGCCTACCTGAAGAGGCTGTCAAAAGATTTATAGAAGCAAATTTTTAAAGGAACAAATAAATTTAACATTGTAATTAATTTGGGCAAAACTCACCCTCTAATCGGATTTACATACGCTAGATTACCAAATCAGCACAAACTTGAAATTAGGGTGGGAGAAAGAACTATCACAGGAAATTGATTTATGAATTAATGAATAACAATATCAAATTTAAAGTGCAGTCTGACAGCTTTTTTTCAAAAAGTGTGAATTTTTCTGGAGAGGACCCCTGGAAAAACCAAGAGAATAACTGATTATTGTAATCTTATTCTGAAAAACAACATTTTATCAACCTACTTCTACTTTCAAGTTTTTTAATAATGCTTGAATAAAATGTTGAGGTAAGCACTAAGCAGATAACCATACTACTAACTTCAACTTCAATTTTATTTCCAATTCAATTTCAACTCAATATTACCACCTCACTAAAGCTGGGTTACATTTCATAGATAACATGACTGCTCTGTCCATTATTGGAAAGCACGTTATGGTTTTAGCTTTCAAATAAAAATCTCAAAATTGCTTCAGTTCGTTTAATAATCCTGGGCGAACCCTGCAACCACCGACGACATTTAGAATCTGCAACTCTGTCATTGAAATTATCCCAGCTGCAGAGTGTACCACAGACAGATCACACGCTGAGTTCAATGTGCACAGTGTACAGGGTTCATGGATATGGCCTGTCAGCAGTATTACATGTATTACACGCAAAACAATGTTTACCTCCCACAATGCTAGTACACGTATATAATTACACCCAAACAAGTATGAAATACATTTCTGATTGTATGAACAGGGCAACGCATAAAATGATAGCCTCTATTGGCATAATTGGTCTTTAAACAGCTGTTTTGTGAAATTAAGACTGCCTGCAAAAACAAATGAACAAGTTAATAAGTAAAGCAAAAGCTCCATCAACTAAAATGTATCTTTTTAATATTTTTGTTGTTGAATATTTTGTATTCCTAAAAATTGCTGTATTTCAAACTTTTAAGATGCACTTTTCACAAGCATCACATACCCATGTATGCAGTAAATCTCAGGGTGGTCTCTACATGCAAAGAACATGCAGCTGTCAATATTTTCACAATAACAACATGGAGCACATAGTGTGCAAAGGAAGAGCAGTACGAGAGATAAAACAAATATTTTCAAATTCTAAGACAAGAAGACTATATACTCTACATTCTGGATTGGAAAATGTTGCCGACTGTTAACCCAATCAACACACTTCAACTTCCATCAGACAAAAATAATTTAAATCAGTGTTTTGGGTACATGGATTTGAACACAAAACCCAGTTGCAGGAACCACAAATCTAAAAAGAAAGGACAACCCCAGGCCTGAAATTTACAGCCGTTTGCCCTGCTCTTGGCCTTGATGCCCCTTCAAGTGCTTCCCACAGACTTTTAACAATTTAAAATGAAAAGATGATGTTCCAGGCCTGCAACTCAAGTTTGTAAGCCTTTGCAGGAACCACATATCTAAAAAGAAAGGACAACCCCAGGCCTGAAATTTACAGCCGTTTGCCCTACTCTTGGCCTTGATGCCCCTTCAAGTGCTTCCCGCAGACTTTTAACAATTTAAAATGAAAAGATGATGTTCTAGGCCTGCAACTCAAGTTTGTAAGCCACCTACCCAGCCAAATTATGTTCTCTCACAGCCTGTACTTTTTTCCAACCTAAATAATTGTCCCTGGTATTAGTCTGACCAAGCTGTGAACCCAAACAGTGGCCACCAGGGAAAACTGGAAATTAACCTGGCCTTGAATGGTTTGTTAGTGTAGTACTACTAGGGTAGTGTCAGTTGAGTCTGGGTAGTGATTTATGTCCATTGTGGTGAAAATATACTTGTTTATTTATACACAAAAAGAAATAAGTTCAGTGCAAGTAAAGGTGAATTTACTCATTAAAGGTAGGGTCATGCATTGGTTAAACTCCAAAAATAAATGATCATAAAAAGTCAACTTGGTTGAGAAGAACTGCAGCTGTTTTGTAAGTGTAAACTATTTTGAGAAAGGATTCCCTTCGAAGTACTATGGCTTGGATAATTTTTCACCCCAAAACTTTTGAATCGTTTTTCAGATTTCTGAGGGTTGGTGTTTGTTCGCGAATGCTGCAGCCAGAGATGCTATAAACGTGGATGGATTCAACATTCTTGTGTAAATACTGCAACAGTTTTTTGCCGTTTTCACAGCAAGTAGACACTGAATTCAGCTGAAACTTTTGCATGTGACTTTTATTGCATCTTTCTTTACACTTTTGCGTATAAACCAGCATAACGCTGACAAAAAACAATCTTTGACCTATAGCCATAAACTCAAGTATTTGAAGAAACAGAATCGCACACAAGTACAACTCAATACGATTGGAACCAACTTGGTCCCGGAAGTTTGAATATGCGCAAGACTTGCACAGTCTTTTTGTGGGGTCTTCCAATGCATTTTTTCCTGACCTTAACAGTATTTCACATGTTTCTGTATAAGATTGGTACTGGTATAAACTTTATACAGTTGTTGGGCTTTCAGAATGAAACTAATCAATTTTTTCCCGGATTAAAAACACCCTATCAATCAAGTAATTTGTTTGACACGTCCCATCCCATCTGGTACTTTTAACAAGGTCTTTCAGTTTCAAGAATTCAGCGCAAAGTTCAACCATGTCAAGCAATATTGAAAATTCTAAAATTTGAAGTATGAAACTGCACTGCTGAAGTTCCTACCAGGAAATCTCAAATCAAATCTTTTGGGAAAAGAAAGGGTGGTTATGAGCATGTATTCCTGTTATAGTGAAGGGAGTATCAGATTCATCCGTGCTTAACTAATTACAAATTATCAATTACCTTTCGTGATGTAGAAGCTGGCAGTGTGGTTGATATACAAATACCGAGGAACAAATAATTGATAGCATGAGTGCAAAACATACAATTTCCAAATGCAATCTTTCCCTCACCATACAAAATTCATCTAGGCCTCCATGAATTTGGTCTTGTGTACAACGTATGTAACAGTCACTGCGCGAGCAAACTTTATTGAAAACCAGACAATTTGAATGACTGTACTCTTTGACATAAAAAGTCCCTTCACTCAAAGAGTACCTGAACAACAAAATCTGACAAAACAGATTGAACAATGACCTTTACAGACTGGCTATTTAAAAAAAAAAACGTTTAACTGCAGACAGGAAAGTTTTGACGTGGAGCCTTTTTTCCTAGAAGAAATAATTAACATGGCCTGCAGCAAAACTATAAAATCAACAAAATACAGAGTGAGTCATGTCACACTGTGAACATGTTGACCATGTCAAAGTGTCATAAGGGCCCATTATAATTTCACTTAAATACGGAGAGAAAAAACTTCCCATAAGAAAGAAGAAGAAAAAAAACTCTTGTAACTAGACCCCTTAAGTACCTTCGTCTGACCTTGAAAACATGAAAAGTGAGTTTCAGAATTTATCAACAAAGAAATTGTACAAAATATTGATATTTTGAAAAAAGGGTGGGGAACCAACTACAATGAACATTGTCCTCGGTACATGGTTTGGCTGATAAGGTATATGCACAATGTGAATGCCCAAGGTGTGTATTCATGTAGCTCAATAAAATAAGCTTCTTTGGGCCCAAACTGCTAAATCTGACAGCTGCTAAATCTTAACACAATAACAAATGTCTACCACTGGCACCAATGTAGGACACATTTACCCAAGAGTGACTCTAATACCTGTCATTAAAATAATGAGCGCTTTGAGACGCTCCCAGATAACGTGCGATATAAGAGCTGAGTATTGTTATTATTATTATTTTGAACAGCAAACTGTGCTGAGCATTATTTTGTTGTTGCCTACCAGTTTTAATGCACATCAACAGTTGGGCTCAACCTTAAAAACCCTCCCTTTGCTGTAAACAAAAAATTAGGTCACTATGTAGGTACAGTTTACATAAAATGGAGTCTCCACTTTGAGATAACGTTCCCATAATTTGTTTATTGAATCAATTTGTTTTGTAGCAAGGTTTTTCTTCACTCTGCAGCAGACCATGAGCAGACCAACGAAATTGCACCCTGGAGTTACTTTCCAATCCCCCATCGACTTTTGGTACTCTAGACCAATCCCATGCTATGTGCTCATCAGTGGATCCAGTGAAAAAGTCAGTTCACACACGTACATTACAGGAAGGTGGTTTTGTGTACCGTGACTCAACCCATGTTCGTATATTTCTAATTGTACAGTCAATGTACTTCGTTGGTAAAAAATGTATGTTCATGTATTTATATAGTCCGGGCAAACTTATCAGCTAGTGTGCGAAAGAAACACACACAAAACTGCAGGTACATTGTACGTAGGGATCGATCTTGTCAGTAAATGTATTGACAAAACGCTATAACTGGTATGTTTTTCATGCATTTTTCTCATAAACAGAATCACTCTATTGAAGAAGTTTTGACATTTTTATGTGAATAACTAGTTTAAATACTGATCCTATCTGATGAGTTAGTGGTTTAATGCTATGATTCTTATGCTCAAAACAAATAAATGGACATAATGTTTTTAAAAATTGCTTAAAAACATCAGTTAACATACTATGGTAACTTTTGTTATGGTTAATAAACAAGGGGCAATGCAAGAACAAACATCAGACCCTTTTACCTAACCCCAGTTAGTGGAGTCATAAAGAGTGCATAGGGCCAGCTTCCCTGTGGTATGATTCCATAATGACAAATATTGGCTGACAACAAGGACACACTGACAAACTGCTGATCTACCCAACAGGTCAAAAGAGGTTAGCAACTCCAGCTAGAAATCCTCCAATCTCTGAACATGCTGAAGGTCAGGTTGGGTTTATTCCCATGATTTATCTCCATTTGCCCGCAGGACACTTGTTATACAAGCTTGCACACCAGCCCAAGGTCCTTATAGCTCTCCAAACTTAATGTACAATTGTCCTAGCAAATTCCTTCACGGAGTTCTTTCTGCAAGCCCAAGAACATGAAGAAGTGACACGTCTGACAATGGTCCACCCACAGCGCAAGGACTTGCTGTATGTTCAAACAATGCATCTTTCTGTCTTTTACATCACAGATCTCTGAGGGAAGGTTTGGGGGAATTGATCTTCAGGGCCATCATCCAACCACTAGTAATAATTGGTTCTTATATAGCACACATACCCTAGTAGCTATAGATAAAGGCGCTTACAACATTATTATCCCTGTTCAATGGGCATACTTTTTTACCATTCTATAACTTTTTCAACTCCCTGGGGAGCATATAACCCCCAAGCTGCTACAGGGTTAATCTAACACAATAATGTCTCAGCCTTCTTAAGTTCCCATTTATACACCTGGGTTAAGAGAAGCGATTATGGTTAAGTGCCTTGCTCAAGGACACAAGTGTCATGACTGCGATCCTAACCAACACACCGATGATTCAACCGTCAGAACTTGAGTCCGATGCGGTAGACCGCTCGGTCACGACACACCATGAACCTACTTTCTTCCTTTCTCCATGGTTCTTTCTTTAAGAATCTACTGGTACAGGTGATCCCGCACACATCCAGCCTTAATCCAACACTACCAAAGCAACATTTTTACATGAGTGCAATGTAAAGCCTTGAGTTGATGAGTAAAGGACCATTGAACAAAATGTTGAAGCATGGAATTTGGTCAGACTATACAGACTTGTCCAATATTAAGGTGTGAGCCCATAGAGCAAGGGCCGAGACACATGTGCTGACCAACACAGACCAACACATGTACATGTATGTGCTGTGTCTGTAGGTACTGTACTTGGAGATGTACATGTACATGTTTGTGCAGGACCTGCTTATTTTTAAAAGGTATCACAGGTGTCTACATTTACATAGATAGGGGATTTGATTCAAAGAAGAAAGTCAAGGATTGAATCAATGAATCATTAATTCTGAGGCCTGTAGGTTGCTATGTCCTTACTCTATGCCATACGCACATGCAGATCAAGGTAAAGTGTACAGGGTGAACAAAACTACTAGCCCTTTCCACATTACAGAGCCAATTCCAGTGAAATAAAACCCCAGGAGATTCCTGGGGAGTTTTAACCCCACTGCCATGCCAACTTCGTTTCACATTCGATGCAACTTCCACTGGAATAATGAACACTCAGTGAGCTAACCCCAGGGTTAACTCACTTAACCCTACTCCCAAGCAGTGGTAGCTAATTCCCTGGGGAATGGCTATTCCCCAGGAGTTTGCCAGGGTTAGCAAATCAAGTGTGAAAAGGTCTACCAAATTTTCCTGTGAATTTCCTTGAAAATTCGTCTAGTGTGAAAGGGGCTTAAGTGGCAGCTGAGAGCACTCAGTATGGGATGCTGGTTCTCAATGTTTTTTTAACTCCAAGACTGGAGCTGGTGTCTCATATTCCTTTCCAACCTCTATGATGAACAGGAAACAGAGAGAGGTGGTTTGCTGTATCTTCTGCAAACAAAATATCTCCATGATTTCCTACCAAAAACAGTTCGGCCTAAGGAACTGCATAATTAGGTAAAAACAGAATGTGCATCATTACAATTTAATTCTCGGTCTGTACTCACCGAACTTTGTCCCATATGTACCACAGCCCAGCTAAAATGAGCACAACCACCCAGCCCAACATGACAGCTATATTCGCCACAACCAAAAACTATGCAGATCTCTCACAAAATATTCACTTCCAATCCACTTTGGGGGGGGAAAAGTACCAACGGCAGAACTTTAACTCCGGTAATCCCAGTGAGCTCATATAAACATCAAATCATATCCGCAATATTACCATGGTGGTGATTCATGTTTGTACAGCATACATATAATGTACATGTACACGTAGGTCAACATTAACCGTATGTTGTGTATAATAACAAGACAGCAGTCACTGGTTTTACACTCCAACTCCAAGAACTTTGATCGGAGATAATCAATATTTAATACAAGCAAATAATTGCTTTGATGGTTGTTGAACACAAATGGAAATGTAAATAATTTGAGTGTATACCCTCCGAGTTAACGCCCCCCAAAAGAGGTGAATTTACAGCATAAAAATAGTCGCATTCTTATAATGTCAAAAGATCGGGACAGTTGAGTTGTAAGTCCTAAAAGTGATAAACACAAACAACGCTTTTGAATCTGTTTCAAAGCCTTGGGTGCATTGGGGGATTTTATGGGGGGGGGGTTACCATTTATACAGCCAGCGTGGTTAATATTGGTTTAGAATTATAGTGCAGTACATTTAAAATATTATGTAAAATATACGGATTGACATGTTTACTGAAGATCTTTATATGGTAACACCCAATTTGGCATTCATTTAAAATTTCAAAAATGGTTGATTTGAATTTCAAAAATTCTAGAATGTACATATATTTACCCACAACTTAACAATTAAAAACAAGTTCATCAAAGGCACAAATGCGGGAAGTGCAAAGCTACCCTTTCAAATTTTCTGACAGCAATCTACATCCCCCAAATATCTAATTATTAAACACTACAAGGTCCCCAAAACCTTCACTCCATTTTTTTAACCGATGGATCAATGATAAACAAGCTAAACTTTGATGAGTTTTTTCCTAACTTAAAACATTTTCAAGCGGATGAAATGACCCTTATCAGCAACTTAACATTTGGCCACTGAAACCATACAGCTTGCAAAATAAATATTGTCCCCCATTGCTTTTAAAATTAGACATGACAAATGATGCGTGCCCGGATTAACAACACACAGTTCTACCCCCATCACTCTTCCACTATCTCCCTGTACAAATCCAACACTCCATGGGTTATGCTACCACCCACTGATGTTTTTGTGGAAGCTCAGTTCCCCAAACCCTGTAGTGCACTCCTTTATTGATGGACTTTTTAACCTGTTCAATCATAAATCCCATACTTCACTGATCATCTACATGTAATAAGGTCCAGTGCTGGGGATGGATCTGGACTATTAGAAAGCACCTTTTTTTTGGAAATGAAAAAACAAGTGTTAAATGTGTCAACAGCCATTAAATCAGGCATCAACAAAATGTAGTCTTGCAGGAGGGGGGTGGAGGATAATTAAGTGGATGTCAGTGCTAGATCTGCCAGTACAGTTTTTAAAGAAGGTGTTTACCTTTTCAGATAGGGGTGGGGGAATTTACTCACAAATGAGTATTCGATCCTCTCTGATTAAAGGGGTAGAAACAACATTCTTTTTCTTTCAGGAGTGTGATCTGACATGACTGTTCATGTAAAAACCAGGAACAAATGTTGGTCATCCCTTCCTTTATGTGGTTCGGGGAATGAATTCCCTTGGTATAAATATGTCAGCAGTCTACGTACTTTTGTTTACATCAACCTCATCAAATAAAACCTCAAGGTTCTTTTGGACCACACTTGAGAGCATACTTTAGCAAAGGCAGATTTTGACCAAAATCTATTCTATGACGTTGGAAAGACTTTAGCAATCACCATTATGACAAAAGCAGACAAATCAATGTATAGTGAGAAATGGGGTGTCTGTGTTAGGACTTTTCCCTCATCAAACTAACCAGAGAGATTTCATTACGCTTTTAGTTAATCAGCAGTAAACCCCTCCCCCACCCCTTTCCCACTTTCTAAGTCTCCTGCGGGGACAGTTTTATAAAGCTAAAAGAGAAAATACGCTTTTATAAATTTCTTTGCTCAGCAAAAATTGAATGGGGCACCAGTCACATCAATGCAACCTTAATGTGATTTTTGGCTAGTAACCTGTTTTTGCTAAGCAATACTTTTCTGTGCTTAGCAAGTTTTTGTGCTTACTACAGGCTTTAAGAAATTGGGCCTTGATTAAACAGCCTAACTGATAAGAACATTGTTGTTCTCAGAAAAACTTATCGAGTGGTGTACATCATTCCATCATGTAGTCTCCTAGATTCAGTACAAAGACACAATCAAACCTTGTAAGATTCTGATACCAATCTCGGTCCCTTCTTGACAAGTACAACATGAAAAATCCAAATACTAACCAGCTGGGGTCGATTTCACAAAACTCTTCCTAACTTAGGACTAGTCCTAGGCAATGCTAAGAGATAGGACTAGTCCTAAGTACTGGTCCTAACTTAATGTCACGTAATGTCACAAGGTGTGCAATATTGTGAAGGTGCAATATATTCACACCAGGTGGCTTTCTTTGCTTCATCACTTGAGAATCAAGGACACTCACTCCTCTCATTTGATTACAACCAACTGGTACAAATTGCTCATGGAAATGCTAAACAGCTGGAAGAGTAGCTCAAGAATTGCAACTCATCTGCCACTGAACCTGTATTATTATTAGTGAGTTTGCAGAAAACAGCTGAGATCATTATATTGAACTCCACTGTGACCAACCAGGAAAGTAGTTGATTATTGAGATCCATCAGATATAATAGAGCCAAGGCCAATGAGATTGACCACACCCAAGCATTACTCAAAAGACTATAAGGCCATAAGAGGGGCTAATTGATCAAAGGTACTAATGAGAGACTTATGAACCCTGGATGGCAGCATACATAACAGGTAAAAATCCATTGTTTACGTAGTTCTAAGCATGCGCACATTGCTGAGAACAAGGGATTTACCTGTAAGTCTGCTGCCACCTAGCATCCAAAAAAGTCCCCTATTGGGGAGGGGTAATTTGCAGCAATATTCAGCTACTCCAAAATAGGGTATCAAACATTGATCTTGGTCACTCTCTTTTAACAAAATATTTCACTTAAATTGTTAAAATTATGCAACATAGACACAAATGCGTGTATCCTTGCCACTTTTTGAATTCCCTTACACCACCAGAAGGGTTTGATATAGGGAGACTGATGTACAAGGTTAGGAAGACTCAGGGGTTCTTCTTGCAAGCCATAACTGATCCTCTCAGATTATAGAGCGGTACTATCAGGGGTCATGATATGACACCAGGAGGGATCTGTTTGTCTGACATCCTAATTGAATAACAGAGCAAAACAAATCTTAAGAATGCCACCCTACCCATGGTTTACAAGATAATATCATAGAGCGGACTTTGGACATAGGACAGTGGACACGTATTGGTCTTTATATTTAGATCTGACCAAAGAAAAGGAATTTAAGATAAAAATTAGTTCAGAAACCTGTTTCTAAAAGACAGTTGCATTTTATGCAACTGATTTGTATACTGCAGACCTAGTTTGATTTGATTAAAAAAAATGTTAACACACATTTACATGTAACTAAGATATCTAAGATATTTGTGAGTTTTCTGCCAAAGCTACCCCTTTTTTTGGGGGGGGGTGGTAACCATGGAATTGAATTAATAGGCGGTTTGAGCTTTTTAAGGTAATGTAAGCAAATAATTACTGCATTAACTCTACACAATTGTTGTCAAGACAATGGCAATACAGTACCTATTATACCAACTTCTCTTTCTCAGCCAGACACCATACACTTTAAATTTTTTTTTTATTTATACAGTAATACGCCACAAGGGGAAACTGACTGGGTAAATTTGTAAATGATTTTGAGTTGAACAAAGAAAAATTGACTAGAACCGGATTTGAACCTGGGACCTGTGGACGTGCCAGCTCTCTACCAACTGAGCTATCTAGCCCCATATTGGTGGTCTCCCTACTTTGTCAATATATCTTTGTTCAGGGGTGCCCGTCAGGAGCCGTTTAACCTGTACCATAAACTTGGGTGTGATCCCTGGCTTTACAGCAGTTACAAGCTGAATGGCTTCTGACAAAGATGGCAACCCCGCCCAACAAAGATATTGACAAAATAAGGAGACCACCAACAAAGGGCTTGATAGCTCAGTTGGTAGAGCGCCGGCATGTTAATCCGGAGGTCGCAGGTTCAAGTCCCCCTCTAGTCAATGTTTCTTTGTTCAACCCAAAATTAGAAAAACAACTTGTTACTATTACTGTCTGTACCTAGGAGAGGTACAGCTCTACATGAAAACAGCATTTATACTTTAAAGTGGTCTCTCTTAACAATGGTTTGTTGGCCAAATGCTACACAATGTAGTTTGAATACCAAGTTGAAACAAGACTGAAATACCCAAACCAGTCAAAATTCACTCCAATTGCTCCGCCTGATATTTCATTGCTTCCCAAAACTACATGCAAATCAAAGCGTGCACCCAACAGCCCCGTTTATGAGGCTTCAAATTAAGTTGCCATACACATGACAATATTGAATGAAAACCTGGACTCTTCCATATAACACCAGCCCAGCTATTGTCTAATAAAAACTGCTAAGGTGAGAGCTCATAGTACGTACCACTTCTCAACTTGCCCTGGGGTACTATAACATGTTAAACCTATTTGTTTATAACACTCATCCTTCTTCCTTTTCAATATGTGAATATTCAATTTCAAAAAAGTGTAAATTTTTATTTTGGGTATGTGAATGTAATTTCATTTCACCAATGAACTGGTTGTGATCGCTACCATTAATTCATCAGAAAGATGAAGTTTTGATGATACAGGTTTGAAATTTGGGCAAACAAAACTTCCTGGGGGGCAAACCGTTCACTAGCTCGGTGGGTTACTCCTTGAAAAATCTCTCTTATATCTAATAAAGATACGGCCCCAGTAGAAAAAAGCTGACAGACTATAAATGAAACAACAGCAAGGCTACCTTAGTCCTGATGACTAGTCCCTGAAAAAGTCTAACCTTGAATTCTACACAACATAATACGCATGTCGGGGTGTCATTGTTGAACAAGGAAATATAAACCAGCGTTTCTACTTACCGTGGACAACACCCAGGCTAGTTATTCACTGGAACACTGACTGTCGTTATTCCAACAGATGGTAAATTTGAAGAAAAAAACTGTCGTCCACAGAACGATATAATTTCATACATCTATTGATGAGCTGCAGTTATGCACAAATGCATACACGTATGAAGCAAATATGAAAACATAACAAATCCATGGACACTCGTTACAAACAATAATGGTTTCTCAACCTTGGGAAACCATATTATAAATAATTGAACGGTTTTATCATTTTTATAGTTGCAGGTTGTATCAGTCAGTGTAATAACAACGCACACGTGGACATGCATTTTACAAGTTTACTGCATTTTAAGTTGATGAGTCAATTCACTACACTCACTTTTAGTTCACACTGCACTGGAGAAAAACAAACTCCTGGAACTTTATGAATGGTATACCACCAGCGTCAAATTGAAGTGAAGTATTCCAATGGTAACCACATGTTGTGTTCTAATAACACCAAGTTGGAGAACCAATTCAGCAATGGTCCAGCACAACATGCAGTTTTAGTGAACTGAAGTCCATGACAGCGGAGACAGCTGCTGTCAGGTAGTCGCAGTGTCATGACCAAGGCATTATTAACCATACAACTCTTGGCTGAGAGTGAAGGACTTCACTGGTTTCAGATCATGTTTATATAACATGGTTGTTAAGCTATGTATAGGCTTATCACTGGTATATCAAATGATACCTTTATGATGATTACCTCACAACAGCGTGGGGCTTTGTGATGGCCAATAACCATCTCTTGTGACTGATGGCTGATGATAACACTATACTCGATCCAGTGACAAACTGAACCTGTACAGACTGATGTGACAATCCTAGAAATATCATACTATATTCTACCCCAATACATGTACACAGTAGTTTGTAACAGTGTTTACTCTTTCAAGACCAATATCATCGTGTAATAAAAACAGGGTCTCCCAGTCTCAGCTAACGAACCCGTCCGATTGATGTATCAGATGTAAAGTGATAATACTTACAGCAGATGGTCTTTATTAACTGCCTTTGATCGTTGGTGTATTAATTAGTGCACAAGTAATCCTACGGCCACATCCAGCAAAAAAATGCCATCTGCAGTTTCACTGGTGAACGAAAAACCCACTGCATAAGGTGGCAGACTTGGAACAACAAAAACACACACACACACACTCACAGTACAGTTCCTCTTTAGTATCACGGTGTATACAACACACAGAGCCGGTGTGCGCCCACTTCTCTCATTCAAATGAAGGGGTTCACACATCACTGACTCACTTACCCACTGAAGTACGTTTACACTGCTTTGGTTAAACATAAAGGACCCTAGCTTCATGCTGGTGGAAATCCATCATAACAAAAATTCCATCTCCCTGAGTGGATCACAAAAGGGGCGTAACCTTGAGACCCCTAAACAAACCATTGTTCATTTGGGTCAAAGGTCATAAGGTGGGTCTGCATAAATCAATTGTAATGATTTTTCGTCCTCCGTTGGTATATCCTCCTTCTTCTTTTTCCTCTCTCTCTCTTTTCTGCATTTCCGTTGGATAGTTCTAAATAATCAAGTTGCATTCTCAAATCAATATTTGCAGCGAGTCATAATGTGGCAGGAGGTGTGATTGTCAAGCCAGCAGAGGCCTCCCTGATATGGGACTGTGGTGGAGGTATCAAAGCCAAGTGGAGGCCCTAATCTGAGTATGGAGTTTGCAGACAGAAGTTTCCCCATTACGGATATAAATGGAATCCCAATAGAGAGAAGAAGGGTCTGAACAGGATATCCATATTGGGGTAGTTTGGTGATAAGGACACAGTGATCGAGAGACAAGGAAGACCTTGCGGAATAAAAATAGGGCAGAGCTGGCAGACAGCCGTGTTTAGTTGGCATTGATACCAGTGGTTTTATATGAAGTGACTATATTTACAGAGATAAGAACAAATAGCAAGGATAAACCATAAAACTATAAATGAGGGTATGTGAACAAACAAATTGATTTCAAATTCAGGTATGGATAAAATGAAAAAAAAAAAAGGACCAGGCTTAGATTTTGTGGAGGGCACCACAGCAAGACTGCTGCTTGTTGCCCTGCTCTTAGCCTTTGTAGTCCCTTTAAATCATTGCCCGAGACATCCTGAAAAAGATTTCTTCAGTTTCGAGTTGTGGCCTGTGCTCTTAAATGAATAAAGTTCTTAGCTTGTAAAATAACACTTAATCCTACAGAAGAGCTATCAACATTTGCATCTTGCAATCAGAGAGATATTCAAAAATACATTCAACAAAATAAGAAAAAAGGATCCATAATCAGGGAGATTTTCAAAATGTGTTCATCAGAATATGGAAAGATTGGTTTATTTTCAGGGATTTTTTTTGCAGAATTAGCGAGAGTTGGCACCTCTGCTATCAGACAGGCTGGTGCATTTACCCTTGTAAGTGCCTTGTATTAACTATGTGTAATTTTAAGTTGTAATTCTTCAGGTAGAAATTGCAAAGAATAATTATAGAAACAATAACTGCAGTCAAGGCATACACAAGTTCAAAGCTGACTTCCCAAAACTTTACTTTCATAAACTTTCATAAAAGCCATTTTGAAGGTCACACGGTGTGTTGTAACCAATAAAAATGCATGATTAATAAGGCCGATTTAATCAGCACTGTAATTACACAGTCCCCAAAATTTGCCAATTCAATCGGCTTGGTACACTGCTAGCTTTAAAAGAGCCCTAAAACCCTCCCAAATCCTATTCAGGAAATTGTCTGACTTTTGGGACCGTAGGCACGAAAAACATTGGGAGACTTTTGAGATGACAGGGGGCGTCCAACTCACCGGCCCTTTTCCATTGTTCTCATGATGGCAACAACAGCAAAGGACAAGATAGTGGGACACCTGCTATTATTTCAAATGTCTTCCCTTGTTAATCATGTGGCCAGCCCTACCAATCTTATCCAAATCCAAACATTTTGGTGACATTAGAGTGACCCTCCAGTGAAGGTTTTTGGACTCATCTGGAGGGTCTCCAGCCAAAGGCACTGTAGTAGGGTTTAATTTACTTTTTAAAGAACACAAAACAATAGGACTGTTATTGACAAAGCATGATACTCAAGACCAAAGCAGACAAATGTACATGTCATCAAAATGTTTGTTTTGACAGTTTCCCAGTTCTCAGCAGATTGTGAGGGCATTGTAAATACAACAGCATTTTATAATGAATATGTTTATCGATGATGTAACCGCTATGTCTGGCTACATCAATAGATCAATAGCCTACTATTAACCTGGCCTCTGGATACAATACAATGCCCAGCTGACTAGAGACCAGTTTCAGCAATAGACTACACCCCAAGTTAAATATATCACAGCACTGGGCCCAATTTCATAGAGCTGCTTAAGCACAAAAAGTAACTAAGCACAACAAAATTATGCTTAACAGAATAAGGTTACCAGCCAAACTACTATCACAAGTACAATTTGTGACTGGTATCCTGCTCCTTTCTGCTTAGCAGAAATTTGTTAAGCAATATTTTCTGCTTAAAAAGCTCTACGAAATTGAACCCTGGTTTTTGAGCAAAAGCTCCTACATGCTGACATTGTATGTGAGCTGACCTTTTCATTTCATCTGGCAGTGGAAAAGACCACTTTTCATGTGGAAAAATTTTGAGAACGTCTAGGGGACATTTCTTTAAGAGCATCAAAGTTACTGCAATGAAAGGCATACTATATGTTTTGGAAGAGTTCAATCATTTTAATATTCAAGTTATAATAAACACAGTTTCTAACCATGGACATGATCTGACTGATTTCATCAAATGAGGTAATTGACTTTATAGTGGGGGAGAAAAACAAATCCCCAAAACAATTTGTTTAATTCATTTATTAAAATAATAATAATGATTTTATTTTTTTTTATTTTCTATTTTATTTTCATAATTTTTTATTTATTTTTTATTTTTTTTTGAGGGGCAGGATGATTTTGGTCACTGTATGGTCACAAATGAAATGTTGCAAATAAATGGGGCAATTATGATTGTTTGGTTTATAACTGCAACTTCCTAAACTAAAAAAAAAAATTATAATAATTTGTTTCTAAAAACAGGGTCCTAATTCATTTAAACACAAAGCAGCTGAGCACAAACCAACTATGCTTACTAGATTAAGGTCGCCACCTACAAAACCATGAACCGTCTGTGACTTATATCCTGCTAAGCAAACTGTAATTAAGCAAACATTTTTATTTAAGCTGAGCTATGAAAATGAGCCAAGGATCACCTAGTTTTCACAGGCTGGTTGACTGGTGTGTTATCTGAAAAATACAGGATGGAAATTGATTTACACTTCCTGCCAAGTTGGTTTCGAGAAAGATTTTTCAATTCCTTTCTTTACTTTTTAACCAAAAATATAAACTATGAAAAATACACTAACTTCCGGCGGTCATATTTTGGTGAATAGAACAATGTTTTGTCAGGGTTTTTATGCACGATCATATTGCTTTATTTCAATTGGTGCTCGGCATGCAGAAGGGCTTCCAGGAGCAAAGTACTTTTTTCCCTGCAAAAGAAGGTCATCAGCAATAAAATGACTCCTTCAAAAATATGCCATTACTGTTACATTTTGTTGCTAGAACTACCCCCCAAAACATGTTTTCCAATTCCCATGTAGAATTTAACCTTCCTATAGTGACCAATGAATGACAGAAAACCAATCAAACTTTCATGCTCAGTTTCCTTGAAACACAATTTTGTACATTAATTGCCAACGCCCTTTTTCAGATAGCTCAGTTGGTAGAGCGCCTGCACATTAAATCCGGAGGCCGTTGAATCAAATCCCGCTCTAGTCAATTTCCCTTTGTTCAACCCAAAACTATTTAAAATCATGCTCAGTTTCCTTGAAACACATTTTTGTACATTAATTGCTAACGCCCTTTTTCAGTTTCTCTTGTGGTTTATTGATTGATACTTTGCCCTTTTTCCAGTTACACTTACTTCACCTCCTTCTTCCAGGCACTAATGACATTCAAACTAAGCAATGGTAGCTGGGTGGGGTCTTGTAATGCTATTTCCTCGACTTTGACAATATGTCAGAGGAACAAATTTTTCTGAGTGATTGGGACTGAAATAAACTTTACAATCAGAGAGCTTCCAGATTGAAACTAATAGTTTTCTTTCTTTTATTACCACCGATCCTGTTCTTTTCCTTCCAAAGCAAAACACAAAGAGGGTGGTGGGATTATATGATATTAAAAACTCTAATCACCTTTGTAATTGGTATTTCAAGCCTGTATGCCATTCTATATTCAGGACAAAGAAATGATTTCTCCATAAACAGAAACTTGGCAATATTTCACCGCCATTAAATGTAGTGATAGAAATGTTGTGCCATCCAACACAACCTTTTTCAGGGATTAAAATAGACCTTAGGACAAGTTGCTGAATATTTGTCACCCTGATATAGCAAAACAACACTCACGCAACTCTCACAACATTAAGCTGCTGCTCTCTCGCGAGACTGCTACCTCAGTCATGACAGTATCTCAAGACACGCAGGAGAGCCATTCTGCTATCATCGCAACAAACATTTAAGGACTTGTCCACAAGTCTAGGATTAAAACAAAACAATAAGTGTTGTTTTTTCCAAGAATTACAAAGTGTTTACACCTTGTTCATCAACAGGGTTGACAACCTAGCTAACAAGCAGGTGCCCATCAGTATGACTCGGTATTCCAGGTGGTAAAACCACATCCAGATATCACTTGACAATGACAATGGGCAGGGAATGCCCCTTCTTTTCTACACAGTAAATATAATGTATGGTTATTTTTCTTCACTGTGTGCTTTAATTTAACCAGGGGTGTGAGTCATTGGTTGCTAACAGAAAGGTCTGTAACTTAGGATTCAAAGTTTAAGTATAGGGTTGCTGAAATAATGGCATTTCCACCTTTTGTTCACCCCTGGAGTTATACAAGATTTCAAGGAGCTTCTGGGAAAAGTATCCTCAGCACGAAAGAAGTAGATCAGAGAGCAGGAATTGTGTTAAGGAGAATAACATCTACCTTGTCATCACCAGGCAGAGATTAACAAAAATCTGAATTGAGATTAAAGCTTAAGTACGGTGAGTGCAGTAGCAACTTTTAACACAACATTAAAGCCGCTCTTTTTCTACACAATGAGCCCCAAGTTGGGATTCATGAGTTGGTGAATTACATGAATAGAGAAATGTCAGCTTTCCATTCCCGTTTTTCATGTTACCTTGTCATACCTGGGGTCATTCACTCATGATCCCATTATCACTAGGTACATTTGAAGAGGTGGTGTCTAATGCTTTGATAAAACACTTCAGATCTGAAGTTATCATGCATTGATAAGTAACAAATCTCTGCCAATACTACACAATGCATACATAGATTTCGGAATAATTCTAAGAAATGCCACTTCAATAAACACAAAGCTGCCAAGGACAGGACCAATTGAGCACGATAAAGAACCCACAACAATTACATAAAGCTGGTAAGCACAAACCTTGCCAACAAGATTTCTACAGTGACCTGATTAATTTTTGCTGAGCAATATTTTTTCTGCTTAACAGCGTCATGAAATTGGGCCCTGGCTGTACACAAAAGTCTTAATCTTGCTTAGCAGAAACAGCTTCTCTTAAGACAAAAGTCACCAGAGGATTGTACCCTGCCATTAACCAGTTTCTTACTACAACTTGGCATCTTGTTCACATCTATTTTCAGCAAAATTTACCTTCATTATGGTGCAGATTTGCTGTCTGTCTTCAATTAAACTCATGTAACCAAACCCAGAATGGTAAACCAAACCAGGGATGGTTAACCAAACCGGGGATGGTTAACCAAACCAGAGATGGTTACCAAACCAGGAATTGTTAACCAAACCAGGGATGGTTTACCAAACCAGGGATGGTTTACCAAACCAGAGATGGTTACCAAACCAGGGATGGTTAACCAAACCCAGAATGGTATAACCAAACCAGGGATGGTTAACCAAACCAGGGATGGTTAACCAAACTAAGGATGGTGAAATACAGGTAGTTTGACCCCTTTTGGGTGGATTATAAAGTCTATTCATTTTATTGATGAATGCACAAAGGGAATATGACCAAAAATGGTGGTAGCAAAGATGCACAGCAGCTCTACCAAATCTTGCTAATCTTTGAATTGATCAAATTTACCCGACGTCATCGCCGACAATAAATCTTAGTTGTGCCGTTTTGGGAATCAGATTCCCCATGTGGTACTGTGCCGGGCACATTTTAGGCGATGCGCAGGTACATGCATAAACATGAGCCATATCTTTATATGCAATTTGACTGATAAAATGGCAGATGATCAGTGCAAGGGGTCCATGGACCTCCTTAAACCAGCGTGGCTACTGTCCGCCACAGTCACCATTTTGGGAGTCAAATTGCACGTAAAAAAACTATGGTAAGCATGTATGATTATTGTGATGATGGCGTCAGATGAATTAATAATTATAACAATAATTGGTTCAAACAATAGTGCACATATCCTTGTAGCTAGATCAAGGCGCTTTACAATCCTGCTGTCCCTGTTCATCAGGCATACTTTCAGACCATTCCTCTAACTTTCACATCTCCCTGGGCAGCATACAACCCCAAGCTGCTTCAATTAGTGCTAAGGGATGAATCCAACACACCACTGTATCAACCCTATCAGGTTCCCATTTACACACCTGGGTTAAGAGAAGCAAGTATGGTTAAGTCCCTTGCTCAAGGACACAAGTGTCATGACCTGGATTCGAACCCACACTCTGATGATTCAATCTTCAGAACTTGAGTCCGGTGCAGCAGACTAGACCACTCGGCCACAACACTTGACAATTTGGCCCATAGGTAGAGCTCCTTTCATACATACATACATGTATGCATACCACCTGAGTCAAACCCTGCTAAATCCAGAGTGCTAAACCCATAAGGATTAATACAGAAATGAGCTGTATCCTACATGACTTTGTATTTCCTCAGAGACATCAGAGAAATTACTGAAAGCGGAAATGAATTCTACAGATCAATATACCAGGTGAAGGTCTCTTGCCATATCTATGGCAACATTGAGGATTAAGTACGACTGCCATAATAGCCATTCAAAAAAGACTCTTTAAGAAAACAAGTTCCAGAAGTGTGTCAAAGGTCACATAGAATTGTCATACTATCTAAAATATCAAGTGATAAACCAAAAGGAAAACTGACTGGGTAAACTTTACCTGACGGAAGTGAGGAAGAATTAGACCGTTCCATAGTTTTGGTGAATTGACTGTGAAAGCTCTGTTGGCTATACTGTGTGTAAGTGTGGGGTGCACGGGACCAGCACAAATGGAAAGTAGAAGAAGATCATAGATTGTGAGAGCTGTGGGCTTTATTAGGAATAAGATTCTGAAGATAAGTAGGTTCTAGACCATTTCTGACTTTAAAAACAAGAGGACTTTGAATTGGATTCATTTTGTTAATGGCAATTAAACAAGTGAATGGATTGAAGGACCAGTTGGATGTGTTCTTGGAATTTTGCTCAGACAATTAAGGGTGAGGCACTGTTTTAAATGCATTGGAGGGGAATGGTGGATTTTTGCTGGTAATCGGTTTAGGAGGATGTTACAAATATTATTCTTCATAGTTCATGAAGTTAAGTTCTACTTCAAGCACACAGTATGTATGTCAGATAACAGGGCCCGCCCTTAATTTTTTTTTTTCAGTGGGACTAGCCAGGCAGACCAGTTTGCTTGCCATTTCACTTTAGACCCTATTTCATATTAGATAGGGAGGGTTTTTAACACTGAACTATAGCCAGCCAGACCACTTGTAGTGAATTTTGACTGGTCCTCGGGTGTTAAAACTGGGATTTGGCAAGCAGACCAATGTAAAGGAATGCTAGATAAGCCCACTTGAAAAATGATCAACTGATACGATTTTGTTTTGTTGAGGCTATCAAATTTGTTTTTTCTTCCCTCATGGTAAAATCAGAAAACTAGATTTGTGCACATTGCATATTTTGTTTAAATAGATGAACTGTTATTGCTCTTATAAATGTAAACAACTTTTAATGGTTAGAGGAGAGCCATATTAAAATAAAAGTACCCCGTTGCCGGTTCAACAATTCCTTAATCGACCAGAAACAAATTGATTTGAGTCTGCTAATACTCAACTCCTTTGACAAATTCCCTTTTCGGTTGACTTGCTTTATTCCCGGAGATTTTGATGGAGACCTTGATATAATGACTGGGCTCAGTCTCTGTATCAGAAATGTGTCCTGTAATCCCATGGGATCATAAGTCACTCTTACTAAAAGAGTTCAAGTTGACAGGCAGGTGGGGGTCAACAAACAGTCACCTCTAAAGAAGCCGAAAGTAGGTCCCTACGTTTTGTATCTGAAGATGATGAAATCCATGGTGTGAAATGTTTACAAAGAGAACCCCTCAAAGTTCAAACTATAACAGGCAAAAAGTGTGCACTACATAGAAGGGAAGTTTTTCACCAGAAACTTTAAGAAGGTTTATACAGAAAACTGAGTAAATTTCTTACATTAATAGTTAAAGAAATACACCTCAGATTTTCTTTTTCTGAAGGAACTTTAACTCTTCCTCAACTCAGACGTATCAGAGTTCATCTCTTAACTTTTAAGGGGCTAGCCAGCTGGACCAGTAAGCTTATAGATTCACTAATCTGCCAGCTTTTTCGGTCATGTCAGAGGTCATCTCTTAACTTTTTCAGGGGCTAGCCAGCTGGACCAGTTAGATTATAGCTTCACTAATCTGCCGGCTTTTTCACCTGTTCATACTTTGATAATAAATAGGTATTTTTTCAATACTTTTATAGACTGGTGCAAAGGTGTTTCAACCATCATTTGGCCAGCAGACCACTGTTAACAGAGAATACTGTTGTCCAAGTTATGCTTGAAGGGAGTTCTGGTTGAAGCTGAGTAAGTTATCAAGGTTTTGCGAATGAACAAAATTAATGAATGCACAATTTTATTTAAAAGAAAAACCGCATATGAATGTCCAACTTTTTTTCCGGTTGGAAATTGCCCTCGTACTTTAAAGGTCACACAAAGTGTATGCAAGCCACATGATCTCATCTACTTCCCTGACCTCGTCAACTCCTTAGCCAGTGATAAACCTGTAACAGCTGTCACACTCCATCCAAAGCCACTTGTACCGACTCCTATGAATTTATTTGTCTTTCCTTTCCCATAATCCAAAGGATAACAAACAGAAAGCCACTACAAGGGACCCTTTTGTGAGAACAATTTCGAGACAAGGAGAGCCTGTTTTCCCACCCAATTTTTCACTCTTTTTGAAAGGTGTTTGTTTTTGTGTTGGGATCTTTCGGTGGTGGTGTGGTTTTTTCCCCACAATTATTACTCACACATCCCACAAAGGGCAGTGTCAAAGAGGCCTCTATTACAATTCCCATACGGGGCCACTCATAAAAAATAAGAACAAGAGTTTACAGTAACAGTATGACATATACAAATTTTCATAAGTGGCAAGCTGTTGTTACTATTGTATTAATCATATTTATCAACAAGTGTGCTGTGAGGAATATTGTATATCTGTGGCGAAAGTTGTATGACCAGGGTCAAATTTCATAGAGCTGCCTAAGCAGAAAATCACCCTTAAAAGTTTCTGCTCAGCAAAAAAAAAACAGGATACCACCAGTCACAAATTGTACATGTGGCTTGGTATTTTGGCTGGTAACCTTATCCTGATTAGCATAATTTGGTTGTGCTTAGCTACTTCTTGTGCTTAAGCAGCTCTATGAAATTAGGCTACAAAAACACATTTGCTTATGATCGACTGACTCTATATATTGTGTTTATCCACTTGTCTTTTGTTAGTGTGCAAATCTCTCTTTAATTCACACTTTGATTATCTAAGTATCTTGTAAAGTATCTTGTAATGTATGTTTGTCTTAATTTTTTTCCTCAGCTCCTCGAAATATGTTTGGTCATAGATAGATGGCGCTTTAAAAATTTGTATTATTACCATTATGATTACAATTAGTAGTGTAATTTGACAACAGTAAACGGAAATCCAATCCTATGGTTGAGTAACAGTCGGGAGGGTTATGCCCTGCCACCACAAACTCCTACATATGTATTGATCAGACAATCAACGTAAAAATGTTTAAACAATTAAAATCTTTGAATAGAGTATTGGCCGTCTTTCTGTACCTGATAGCAATTTCCCTCTCTATCAAGAACACTTGAAGGCAAAAGAAGATAACCATGCAATCAGGATAATCCTAAAAATTCAAAGGCGTCAGTAAAAAAAACCACAATGATCTCCTTACCTTTTTGTGGTGATGTCCAAATCTGGGAGTTGTTTCTTCTTCACTGTCCTGATCTCAACAATGGGGGAGTTAGGTGTCGATCTCGCCCGGATCCGTCCCTCAGGCTCTGAATCAGAGCTGGAGTAACCCTCGGCTCTAAGATTGCCCTGTGACAATAAGACAATTGAAAAAGTGAACGTTTCACAGCTTGAACTTGCTACAGTAACAGCTGGGGGCTTACTACCCATGTAAAAAAAAAATGACTGTATAGGGCAAGCAAAAGTACCCCTTGTGTCCACAGCCAAGTTTAACCATAGTAACTGATCGCTCTTTATTATTGCGAATCGGTTTCAGCAACGGCTGAATTTTCAAAGCTCACTTGCCCTTAAAAAACAATCTCATGCATGGTTTCAGTCGCTCTTCTTCAACGTCGGGATTTCCCCAAATCCTTTTAACCCTAATTAAGTGGCCCTAGTGACATCCATACAGAAGATTACAAGTATCCCTTACGTGGCTAAAGACAACATTGAGCACTGGATGGTGTGCGTGATTCACATGGCTCAAGGCGGTTTCGAAAAGGAGCAGGGTGGTTTGACCAACGTCACAGATTGCAAGCTGCAATGTCTTCCATTCTTTAAAGTGCCGCATCTCTCTATTCTCATTTATTTTGATGAACAGGACAAACAATTCACAACGAATGGCAAGTTATGATCCAAGACCAACATCCAAATGTACAACCACATCAAATCTCTTTTTATCGTTTGATAGGTTGGGGGAAAAGTACATGTATGTATAAACATTTTTGTGTACCAAAATTTTTTGGACCATAAGTCGCCACTTATGAATTGATTTTCAGGCCTTTAATGGCTTATATTTTGGGCGACTTATTTACCAACGTGTAAAGTAAGCATCGGCAACTTTGAGGAAGGGTTTTGACTCACTCGCCACTCAGTTACTTTCTGATGCAGCTTATATTCCAGGCGGCTTATACACTGACCTCTAATTTTTTCTTTTGAGATTTTTTTTGGTGCTGCAGTTTATATTCTGGGTGGCTTGCAGTCCAAAAATTACAGTCAGGCCTTCGTGTTCAAAAGGGCATGACAATTTCCCCCAAATGAAGGGCACCCAATGAGGAAAATTTGAATTTGTATTGAAGGTTTTTAAGGGCACCAACAGCAATTGCTGTAACTTTTTAGGTTTGCTTCTGAGTCAAGTTTTTATTTTATTAATTATTTTTTTGCTTTGTTTTTTTTTGGGGGGAGGGAGTGGGGGTGGGGGAGGCACAGCATAACCTATTTTGGTATAATCTGTCTTAAGATGCTTATAAAAAACATGTATCTTCAGGAGTAAGAATTGTTTAAAACTCTATACAAAAAATGAGTCATTTTTCTAGAGACACGTCAGTATCTGCAATAGTCTCTGTTATGATAAATTGAAGCCGACGACTGTCTAATAAGGTCACATCAAAGTCATTTATACCTCCCATGGGGGTGATGGGGGGTGATGACGGTAACCAAGACAGGATGAACAGAGTAATTAATATGCTGTGTTCGCTTTGAGAACTTAACTTTGCTGCTTCATGACCGTTAAGCCCTGTTCATACTTCATGCAGTAGTATTTTGTGCATGCAGTAACAGGTCAGAGTAGGAGAGAAAAATATTCTTCTCCAGTAAAAATGCTGTACTAGAAAGTTCTGAAGTATTTTGACCGTTGCACAAATGAATGAAATATGTCGGTGATCAACATAACCAGGAGCGTTCAGATTAGCTTAGTGGATTCTTCCCTGTCTTTCGCCTCTGTAGACACTGGTTCAAATTCTGTTTCGGACCGGAGCCTTGCAAGTGTATTGTGTTTTTAATCCCTACCTAATTACACAGATCCCCCACCCCTCATCATGTAAAACAGATATTGCTTCAATACCTTCTCTTGGCGGGTATCTTCAGGCCTATGGGTTAAAGTCCATAGCACTTTTGAGGGTTCCTTTGTTTCATTTTAACAATAATGATTTACACAATCACTGCTGAAGGGGTAACATATCCACAACAATGAATAATCTCTGTTGTGATACAGACAAATTCTTTACATGATCAGCATCCCTGACATTACTTTTGCTCGAAAAAATAGAAACTGGTCTCACCTTTCCCTTTCTGAGGCGAAGCTGTTCAATGGCTAAACCGCTCTTCTTCTTTATAGGGTCGTCCGCTCCACTGTCCACATCAGCATCTTGTGAATCTTCTTTCCTCAAGGTGGCTTTTTGTGGACTCTCCTTTGGTCTGACAACTTCTGGTTCTGTTTCAAGTTCCTTAGGTGTTTCAAGTTCCTTAGGAGGTGTTACAGCGACAGGAGTTGTTACAGCAACAGGAGCTGTGTCAGAGAACTTTCTCATGATTCCAGTCAGAGGAGGCTTCTCTGAGGTGGACTCCTTCTTGAGGATAGATCTCTCCGTGCGGTCCGAGTCGGTGTCATCCTTCTCACGACTGGAGTCTCGACGCAGGATGCCTTTGGTCTCATCCGAGTCACCGAGCAAGGAATCAGACCTGTCCTTAAGAATGCTCCTCACCTCCGGGTCGCTCTGCACTTCCTCCGATTTCAGAATGCCGCGGCCTTTTGGCGGATGTTCAGGACTTGTTTCATTGTCAGATTTAAGGATACTTTTAGGCGGCTCCTCAGAGCCCGAGTCTACTTTATCAAAAGACGAATCTTTGAGGATTCCCTTCTTCTCTGGAGAGCCCGTTTCTGAAATTCGACGCACGAGTTTCTCCTCTTGCAGTGAACCCTTTCTTTCTAGCTTTTCTGCTGAGCCATACACAATCGCAATCTGTTCTGCGATTGGCAGGTTAGCAACCTCTTCTGGTGGCCTCGAGAAGCTACGGGCAAGAGGTGAGAAATCACTGGCCTTCTTCACCTCCTCTACTGTTATTGGTTGGGTCTTAAACCGAGAATCTGTTCTTCGCTTGCGTTTTGGGACTTCCATCCTTGGCAGGGGTCTCCTCACCCTTTCAGCCTTTTCATGGAACAGTTTCATTTTCTCGGAAAGGCTTAGTCGGCACACATCGTCCTCCTCAACTTCCACTTCCTTTATTTCCGTCACTGTACTTTCACTCGATTTATTACTAGCCAGCGACGAAGCTGAGCTGACTTCCTCTGGGGTAACTGGTTGGGTTTGAGATCGTTCGCTGTGGCGGACACGGTGGAAGCGTCTTCGGGGTTTAGCCTTGGCTGCCTCCTCATCCTTCAGCTTGGAAATTTGGGTGAACATGTGCTTTTTCTCCAAAACAGATAGAGTAGCCAACTCATCGTCTTCTTCGTCAGCCTCACTAGATCTCTCCACAGGAGTTGAGGGTCTGCTTCAAGTAAGGAAGAAAACAAAGGTTAGTCTCAATTTAAATTAACATCACGAGGCAATCGGGAGGGAAAAAAACAAAAACTGACCCTTATTTATTTTGTTGATTTTCGTCAGCAGGCTCAAGTTTTTCAGAGCCAATTAATATAAATTAGAATCTGATCCCAATCTGAAGACATTATTAGCAACTTTTATGGAAACACATTTATTTCCATACTTGGAATAATCAATACGGGGAAAGACCAGTCAAAAAAGACCAGAAAATGTCTATAAAATTATGTAGTATACTAAGAAATGGTGGTTAATTGGAATTCCTTGGAAACACTATTTATCTTCACAAGAAGATTCCTTTCTTTAGAAGTAAACATTTGTAAAAAGCCAAGTCATTGCAATTGATAAGTTCTATTAAACCTTTAATTCTTGAAGTGAGACCAGCTATTAAAGAAAAAAAAAATGAAATAAGGGCTAGTTGTGTTTTCTCCTAACATAACAGCAGTAATGCAAAGTTTTGAATAAAACTTTTAAAAACTTCAAACCTCAATCAGTGGCTACTCACCGCGGAGAACCTGTGTCTGTTTTAATCTGAGATGTCCTCCTGGGAGACCGAGGAGAGCTAGGCGATGTTGGTGGCATTGGAGGTTTGCCATCCAGCTTGTCTCCAGACTGGAAGGCCACCAGTCTCTGGGTGACGGGTACCTTAATGATATCGTCTGGTTTCTTGTCATCCACTCTCTCCTCCTCTTCATCATCGTCATCTTGAAGGCTCAAGGCACGAGCTCTCATGATGGCAATCAGCTCCTTGTCTTTCGTTGCCAAGGAAAGTCTCTTGACGTCGTTCTTCTCTGGTATTTCTTGAGGCCTGGTACTCTTGGGAGAGCTCGGAGGTTTACTGACAGGTTCTTTTACCTCTGGCGGCTTGCTGATTTTCCCCTGACCTATTTTACTTCCGATCTTACTTCCAATCTTAGATTCTTTTGGTTTGCTGGGCCTAGGGGGCTCTATCTTAGTAGTGGTGGAAGGCTTGGCAGTAGTTACTCCGTTTGTTTTGGCTTTGACAGGAGGGGCTACTTTGTCCTTACTTTGGGGTGGTTTTTGAGTTATTTTTGCTTTTACACTTACAGCAGGTTCTTTTAGCTTTGGACTGTCCCTTCCTTTGTTCTTTTCAGCAATGCCTCCATTCTCGGTTCTGGAGTGAGAGGTGATAGATTTTATCTTTTTCTCAGGAGATGTTGGAGTCTTTCTCTCTGTTTTTTTCACATCCCCATTTCGAGCCGGCTCCTTCTTTATCTCAACTCTCTTTGGTTTAGCAAGTTCTTGAAGTCGCCCCGAGGTCTCGGTGGTCTTTCGGGGATGTCTTTGCAAAGTTGGTGAAGCCCGCGAGTCACTGTCTGAACTTTTTGTCTTGGCAATGCGGTGAGTGGGGGACATAGTGCCATCGCTCAAAGACGAGCTGCTCTCATTTGAGTTGCGCCTTTTGCGAGACTCATTCAAAACCTGTGGAATTTCCGGGCGCTTGAGACGCACCTTGCTTGGAGAAGCATTGTCAGAATCGCTATTTGAGACACCTGCCTTTGATTTCTTCTCTGGTGACTTGTTGGAAGGCCTCTTTTCTTGTGACTTCTTCTCTTTAGATAAACTTTTGTGAGACTCAAGCTTACTAGGAGATGTAACTCTTGGACTGGGCTTTTTTGAGGTTTTCTTTGGACTTTCCTTGACCTTTCCAGAATCAACACTCGACACATTCTCAGGCACCGCTTTCGTTGAAAGTTCTTCAGTACTATCCAAGGGAAGCGTCTTCTCTGGAGTGCTCTCCACAGGAATAGTTTCTGTTTTACTGGAAACTTTGGAGTCCCGCTCCGTTGGAATAACTTCCACTTTGGTGGGAATTCTCGACTTTGAAGAGTCCCTGGGGGTCTTCTCCTCAGTCTTGGTGGTCGATACCTGTTGACTCTTCTCATGTGATGTGACATCTTTTGAAGACACTGATGGTGTGGCACAAGTTGGTTCTTTCCTGGCTGTGTCGCTGAGGTCAGAGGCCGATGGGGAAGTCGAAGGTTGAGAACTCTCGGTTATGGACAGCTTCCTCTCCTGCACAATATTAAACAGCCGTCACCCATTAATAAATACTCATAAAAAATTTAGACCCTCTGACAGGCTAAAGGGTCATCTGCGGTCTTCAAGACTGGATCTTTTTGGAATAACCACAACTCATAGAGAGATTATAAAATTATTTTACCGCAAACCTTTCTAAATTGGTTCCCACCAAGCAGAGTTTCAAATCCAACTAAGACTTTAAGACCAAAAATTCACAGAAGAATCATAGTACAAAATTTTGGCTTGGTTCTATCCAACCCTCCCCCAATATTTTATTAATTTGTTTAAACTTTGTTTAGTGATTCAGAACTGCACAGCTTAACCAGCTATGCTCAGCATGGCACAGGCAAGCCAAGGGTTTTGACATAGTACAGGCTTCAAATCCTGGTCTTGTCAGTCACAACACTCGAGCAAGGAACTTTATCATAATTGCTTCTCTCAACCCAGGAGTGAAAATGGATACCGGGAGAGTTGGGGAGTAAAACCTGCGATGGACTGGCATCTTGTCCAGGGGAAATAGAAAAATTCTCAGTCATTTAATGCCAATGAAACTGGATATAAACACTGGCCTGGTGAGCCATATTGGCTCGGGGACAGACTTTTGTTGCTTTAAAAAAACCATGTTGCATTGAGCATTGTAAGAGCATTGCAAGGTAAAAACTTACCACAAGTTTTTGGCCAATGGCATGGGCTTCTTTAATCTGTGCTGCTGTAATGGAGACATTCTGTCTTCTGCTGCGAGATCGTGACTGTTTTGTGCTGGCCCCTCTATCCGATGGCGGCTTGAATTCTTCAATAGAAGTTCTCCCTGAAATAAATTGTTGTTCATTTTAATCATAACATTCTACACCATTTAGAAAATTTGTTTTCTTTCTAGTTTAAATGAAAGACGTGGTACATCAGATAA
The DNA here is from genome assembly GCA_032158295.1 of Pycnopodia helianthoides. Taxonomy (NCBI): domain Eukaryota; kingdom Metazoa; phylum Echinodermata; class Asteroidea; order Forcipulatida; family Asteriidae; genus Pycnopodia; species Pycnopodia helianthoides. Next base: position 17,926,410 of record CM063250.1, on the reverse strand, counting down.
GTAAAAAAAAATTCCCCTTTAGATGCAATGACATTTTCCCTGAGAAAAAAATGTCACTTTCACTGGAGAATCAGAATGTTCTGTGTAGTCTGGGAGCCCAGCCAGGGGGTTACTGGAACAACTTCAAAAAGGGGGATCTTGAGTGTATTGAGTGGTGCCTTGGAGAGGGGAGCCCCCTAAAGTTTTCTTATTCTTTTTATTCAATAATAATCTTCACCTTCGTCATGGATTGAAAGCTGATCATGTACTGATAAGGATTCCTATACCTCAGAAGACAATTGTTGGTGTTCAGCCCAATTAAGACGCCATTTAATTAGTGCTAATTACATAATTAATCATTCTAATGAGTGCGTAAATAAAACAGCTGTCAGTCAGCACCTTACAGGTTGTAGGTTCAAATGCTGTGACTTAATTGTTTTTTAGTGGTGCAGAGAGTTCAAGACTAGTGTAACACAGCCTTCATGGCCGTCATAGCTTTCATGGTCTATGATTACTTCAAAGGCTTAACATTACACATGTAGCACCACTTTGTTTCCTATGGTGCAGATGTTAGTCACCCTGAATTGCTCTCATCTTTGTGAAGATGATGACTTCATATGTCAAATGTATCATTGAAAAAGTGCTCCGGGAGGCGAGGTTGACAAGAATAACCGTGCAAAGCTAGTAGACCTGATTTTTCAATAATGTGGACACTTGTGATTTAACTTTTACATAGTGGAAAAGTTGAACTAATGCCCGCTTCAAAAAAAATATGGCAGCATGAAAAAGGTCTGTTGACGCCATCATCACAATAATCATGGTTGCGCCATTTGGAAGTCAATGTCTCTGTGTGTACAGTGTTGTGTGAGTTTTAAGTGACGTGGCGATTACACGCTTACCTGTTGACTCCCAAAATGATGAACGTGGCACAGTCACCACGTTAGATGTGCATGCAAGGGGTCAACAGGTTTCACAAAACATAAACAGTCTTGAATTATCACAATAAGCAATGACCACATACTCTTCTAAAAACACATGCTTCAATATTCCTTTAACCGTCATGCATTTTGTGGAATACCAATGCTAGGCGAATCCTACCTTTGACAAGTTTGCAACACCCATTCCCTTGTGAATGATACAGACTAGACTAGACTGAATATTCTACTCTAAAATGGAAACAATCTGTCTGCCAGAAAATAAAGGCAGGCCTTGGTCGAATGCATGGTGCTCTTAAAACACATGAATGAGATTTGCAAAGCAGTTTCCAGGAAGAAGATAACAATTGGTAACAGCATCACCTTTGTACTGATTCAGATTTCATATTTAAAAGGAATGAATACCTTTGGTTTTCGGAAAGTAGTTAACATTCTCTAGTTTTCAATAAACATACCATAAAAACAACGTGTGAGTCAATCTGGGGTGGTCGCATTTTGAGATAAAACAACAACAAAAAATGGTTACATTTTTTGTCAGGAATACTGTGCACTTTCATATTTGGTGCAGCAATTAAAACAAGCAATCGTGATCTTTTAGAATTCTACATCAATAAAAAGAATCTTAAATTTTGAAGACAGAGAAATAATTTTAATACGTAGCCCCAATTCTCAAGCTTACTCAGGACTTTCCCAGTTGCTGGATCGACCGGTTCACTCATAGATCGCAATCTTTCCCCGGATGTTGTCGTCGACGACCCGTACGAATCAGAATCACTAATGCGTGCCGCCGGAGCACCCTCAGGGGTTCTGTCTTCTTCCTCCGGAGCTGTACGTGTGAAAAAATAAGACAGAGAGTGTTGAAATCTCACCTGGTAGATGCCTCCCTGTGCGGATACAGAGGGTGAGACCTACGGGCGAGGCTGGTCGCTGGAGAATTAACCGAGACATGAGGTCTTATAACACCCTCTGAGTTTCCCCCCTGCTTGACTTGACACCTCAAAGGCCACTAAAAAAAGGTCACCGGGATAAACAGCTCAGACAGCAGGGCAGTATTCAAGTCTGACCAGAGGTCCACTACTACTGCCCTAGATGTTCTGACCCGGCCCCCACAATCAACAGAGACATATCGGGATTACAAATAAAAGCATACCCTGGAACTCCCCTGACGGAAACGAGTAATGACTAACTCAAAACCTCACATTTTATACACAGATAAATTGGGATCATGCACATGTGGATGTATGTGTGTGTTTGTTTGGTCTCTATTTATAAACAATTTTGACTATGTTTAAAATGATGTTTAGTGAGTCAGTTTCCTGAATGGGACCAGTTTTTTTCAGTCTTTATTTTGTGATTTCCCAAAGTGTTTTTCTTTACCTGAATGGCGCCCTCTGTTGACACAAACAATCAAAACAAAACTTAGCTGGGGGGAAAAAATTTACACAAAGGTTCTTGATATACTTATTTGGAAAGGGGTTGGGTGAAGATAAACCATATGGATTAAGCACTACACTTGCAATTTTTAAAATCTTTCCTTGCAAACAAATAGATAAAATAAAAAAATCCATGTAGCAATCTCTCCAAAAACATTCCTTTGTTTTTTCCCCCTTCATTAACCCTTTACCGTTCACACAAAATACAATGAAAGGATTTTGAAATGCACTTCAACCTCTGGGGAAATGGAAAACAGAACCATTCAAATGGTTCAACATCTTTGAACTGGAAGGCGCAGTCATGAGCTTGACAAATGCTCGGCTACAAAAAGGTCTACCAAAATGCACTATGTACCGGGCAGTAGAAGACAATGACTGTATGACACTATGCAGTCATCGCAAACTGCACATTTACCAATTAAACCATGTAAAAACACTTGCAAAACATCAACAGTTTTGCATGATTTTGAACTACCAAAGCCCCAAAACTTGAAATTATCGCAAACTGCACGTTTACCAATTTAACCATGTAAAACACTTGAAGAACAGTCAAAAGTTTTGCAACATTTTGAACTACGAAAGCCAACAAACTTGAAAATAAAATTCCACAGATCATCGGTTGCAGAGATGGGACCCTACTTCACGCCACTCATACAGGTTGAATTGAATGAAATTGGCTAGACATCCGGCTCCTACCAGTTTGAAAAAAAAAGGTGAAGTTCGCGACTCCATTTTTCTACCAATGTGTCGCACCCAAACGTGATCAATATGCAAATTTTTTCGCTAATGTCTACAGTGCCTCGTGTGTAATTGTCTCGTATGACAGAGGGCTTAGTGCAGAAAAGCCATTCATTCCAAGAGCCACTCACCACTCTTTCTAGCAGGGCTAATACTGCTGAACACCTCGTTGTCAATGCCATCAATGCTACCTTTCCTTGCTCGGTGCTTTGCTATGATCCTCTCTGTTACGTCCATGGACACATCCGACACCGTTCTCCTCATTCTGATGTACGTACAATCAAGTGAAAGAAAAAGAATGTCAATTCCCATTCAGATGCAACAAACGGAACTAAAATAAAAACACTTCAAATTGGTTAATTTGCAACAAGATAAAGTGAAATGAAAAAAAAAACGTGGTACTAGTACTGACTGAAGCCTGCTGAATGCTGGTTGTTCCTCTGTTATTAAAAAAGTAAAATAATTTATGAATCTTAACCCTACCACCCCCAACCTACCAAAATCAAACAGTATGCTTTGTTTGATTCTGTTGGACTGAGGACTGCATCAGTACACTGATTAGGTATGCTTAACAAAGGGTCAGGCATAAAACTGGATGATAATTTTTAATGACAAAAACAATCCCAAAACCACAAGTTACCTTATTGTGCCAGTTTGAGATTGTACTCCAACTCAAACACTTTGGTAATTTTGAATTGTTCACCTTTAAATGGATTGCATGCAGCCGGTTCTAATAATACTAATAGCCAGGCCAACATTCAAAAGCAGCTACAAAAACAAAACATTTGCTACATAACAAAAAATTTTTGCCGGCGACAAAAAAGAAAGATAGGCCATCAAAATACCATACTGTTTGAATTGGCTGTGACATTTTTCCCCGCTTATTTTGCCCAAGCAGATATTTTGTCCGGCATGTACTGTCTGCTTTTTCAGCAGCGGTTTGAAATAGGGTCTCGGTCAAAATGATGATGATGAGTGCTTTGAACCAGATTGCTCAGGGAAAGCCTGGCATATGACTGCCCATCTTTAGTCAATCTCCCAAGTTTACTTTAATTTGGAATTAAACTTTGCCATCATTGTTACAGCTTCCCTTTAAACAGACAAGACACGCAGACAAATTAATTTGCCGCCATGGTTCTATGACTATGATAGCACTATAGAAGATGAGCTTGGTATGCGTCAGGACAGATGATGTGTAACAGAATCAATTTATCAGCAACCGGGACATTTGCATTGTGTAATTGACTGAAAGCGCCGCCATGCAGAGTGGCATTTCTATGACGATCTGCACTTTGCAGGAAACTATTTCAACTATGTGGGGGAAGTTCATGTAGTAAAAGAGGGTTGAGAATTAACTGCTGTTAAAAGGTAGATTATCAGGTAAAGCTGTATTAAAGCTAAACTGGGCAACTTTATTCTGGTCATGCACTTTACGAACAGTACCAAACCCAGGTCAAACAAGCCATGGTGGCTGTGTGTTTCAAATTTCTACGCTCAACGATTTGATCAATGCAAATCTATGGATTAAAAAAGAACTATGGAAATGCCAGAAAGAAAAAAATTGCAAATAGTAGAAATGATACAATTTAAAACTAATGATTGTTATTGTTCCTTGAAAATAAAAAAGCTTAATGATGTACACTTCAATTACATTGCAAAGGATGCTAGCTGTGCAACCCTAATGGTTAAACAAATAATCCCATCAATAATAAAACTGACTCAGGGTATTGACAAAGGAGGCATCACAGAATGAAACAAGAATGTAAACTGTTTACTAGAAAGACAGATATGCAGGAATTTTGAAATGACAGAGAGAGAGAGAGAGAGAGAGAGAGAGAGAGAGAGAGAGAGAGAAAGAGAGAGAGAGAGAGAGAGAGAGAGAGAGAGAGAGAGAGAGAGAGAGAGAGAGAGAGAGAGAGAGAGAGAGAGAGAGAGAGAGGGGGGGGGGGAGGGAGAGAGCTATGTAGACCAAATACAGTGAAAAGTTACAGAGCCTGTCACTGAACTAGGCACCAGCTAAGGTCTTGGACTCACAGAGCTGCCCGTAGAAAATACTGCTCAACAAAATAATCTGATCGATTAAAGAGAAATTTTTATAGCTTTGAACCCAAACCACACACAATATGCGTCATATGGTATTTTGTGTGGAAGCCAATTTCTGTTAAGTAAAATTGGTCGGCTTAGCACATTTTTGTACTTTTTAAAGAAGCTCTGGGGAATAATACTGGAAATGGCCACATCAGCAAACAAGTTATGTACCTCTACAAAGAGACAGTCTGACAGTGGTTGGAGACAGTCAAAACAAACTAGCCCAGACTCAGATGAATTTTGTCTGGCTTTACGACAGGCGTGGTGCTAGACCGGTATTTTTAGGGACCAGACAACTGTTTTCATTAAGGGTCAAAGTGTATTAAACACACTGGATGCATCTATAGAGGTAGATGCATCAAAACCAGTAAGAAAACAATTCTAAAGAACAGGGGCGGAAGTAGCCTTTTGTCAAGGCTTTCTTGGCTGTGTAGCTGCAAAGCATTGGGAAGGGGGGACCACAAGGCGAAGCCAAAAGGACTTTTTCAACTTGATCTTGCTTTTTTGTTATATGTGTGAATTGTTCATGAAGATTTAAACATGCATTATCAATCATTTAAATGCAAATAAGTATACATAAAGTGTTTCCCTCAAATCTGTTTCCCCATATTTTTTAATGAACTTATTTATCCAAGCAGGATGTACTACAATAAATAGTGAAAAACATCATGTGCCAAGCCTCATGAATAATTGTAAACCCCAAGGGCTTAAGTTAGTCACTAGTCCGATGTGCAAACACTTAGTCAGAAAGCTGTTGGCTAGTCAAACTTGGCTCTTAGGTAGCCTGGCGGGCTAGTCAAACTTGGCTCTTAGGTAGCCTGGCGGGCTAGTCAAACTTGGCTCTTAGGTAGCCTGGCGGGCTAGTCAAACTTGGCTCTTAGGTAGCCTGGCGGGCTAGTCAAACTTGGCTCTTAGGTAGCCTGGCGGGCTAGTCAAACTTGGCTCTTAGGTAGCCTGGCGGGCTAGTCAAACTTGGCTCTTAGGTAGCCTGGCGGGCTAGTCAAACTTGGCTCTTAGGTAGCCTGGCGGGCTAGTCAAACTTGGCTCTTAAGTAGCCTGGAGGGCTAGTCAAACTTGGCTCTTGGTAGCCTCGTTAGCTAGTCAATCTTGTCTCCTAGTAGGTAGCCTGGAGGGCTAGTCAAACTTGGCTCATGGTAGCCTGGTGGGCTAGTCAAACTTGGCTCTTAGGTAGCCTGGCAGGCTAGTCAAACTTGGCTCTTAGGTAGCCTGGCGGGCTAGTCAAACTTGGCTCTTAGGTAGCCTGGTGGGCTAGTCAAACTTGGCTCATGGTAGCCTGGTGGGCTAGTCAAACTTGGCTCTTAGGTAGCCTGGCGGGCTAGTCAAACTTGGCTCTTAGGTAGCCTGGCGGGCTAGTCAAACTTGGCTCTTAGGTAGCCTGGCGGGCTATTCAAACTTGGCTCTTAGGTAGCCTGGCGGGCTAGTCAAACTTGGCTCTTAGGTAGCCTGGCGGGCTAGTCAAACTTGGCTCTTAGGTAGCCTGGCGGGCTAGTCAAACTTGGCTCTTAGGTAGCCTGGCTGGCTAGTCAAACTTGGCTCTTAGGTAGCCTGGCGGGCTAGTCAAACTTGGCTCTTAGGTAGCCTGGTGGGCTAGTCAAACTTGGCTCTTAGGTAGCCTGGCGGGCTAGTCAAACTTGGCTCTTAGGTAGCCTGGCGGGCTAGTCAAACTTGGCTCTTAGGTAGCCTGGCGGGCTAGTCAAACTTGGCTCTTAGGTAGCCTGGCGGGCTAGTCAAACTTGGCTCTTAGGTAGCCCGGCGGGCTAGTCAAACTTGGCTCTTAGGTAGCCTGGCGGGCTAGTCAAACTTGGCTCTTAGGTAGCCTGGCGGGCTAGTCAAACTTGGCTCTTAGGTAGCCTGGAGGGCTAGTCAAACTTGGCTCTTGGTAGCCTCGTTAGCTAGTCAATCTTGTCTCCTAGTAGGTAGCCTGGAGGGCTAGTCAAACTTGGCTCATGGTAGCCTGGTGGGCTAGTCAAACTTGGCTCTTAGGTAGCCTGGCGGGCTAGTCAAACTTGGCTCTTAGGTAGCCTGGCGGGCTAGTCAAACTTGGCTCTTAGGTAGCCTGGCGGGCTAGTCAAACTTGGCTCTTAGGTAGCCTGGTGGGCTAGTCAAACTTGGCTCTTAGGTAGCCTGGCGGGCTAGTCAAACTTGGCTCTTAGGTAGCCTGGAGGGCTAGTCAAACTTGGCTCTTGGTAGCCTCGTTAGCTAGTCAATCTTGTCTCCTAGTAGGTAGCCTGGCGGGCTAGTCAAACTTGGCTCATGGTAGCCTGGTGGGCTAGTCAAACGTGGCTCTTAGGTAGCCTGGCGGGCTAGTCAAACTTGGCTCTTAGGTAGCCTGGCGGGCTAGTCAAACTTGGCTCTTAGGTAGCCTGGCGGGCTAGTCAAACTTGGCTCATGGTAGCCTGGTGGGCTAGTCAAACTTGGCTCTTAGGTAGCCTGGCGGGCTAGTCAAACTTGGCTCTTAGGTAGCCTGGAGGGCTAGTCAAACTTGGCTCTTGGTAGCCTCGTTAGCTAGTCAATCTTGTCTCCTAGTAGGTAGCCTGGAGGGCTAGTCAAACTTGGCTCATGGTAGCCTGGTGGGCTAGTCAAACTTGGCTCTTAGGTAGCCTGGCAGGCTAGTCAAACTTGGCTCTTAGGTAGCCTGGTGGGCTAGTCAAACTTGGCTCATGGTAGCCTGGTGGGCTAGTCAAACTTGGCTCTTAGGTAGCCTGGCGGGCTAGTCAAACTTGGCTCTTAGGTAGCCTGGCAGGCTAGTCAAACTTGGCTCTTAGGTAGCCTGGCGGGCTAGTCAAACTTGGCTCTTAGGTAGCCTGGCGGGCTAGTCAAACTTGGCTCTTAGGTAGCCTGGGGGGCTAGTCAAACTTGGCTCTTAGGTAGCCCGGCGGGCTAGTCAAACTTGGCTCTTAGGTAGCCTGGAGGGCTAGTCAAACTTGGCTCTTGGTAGCCTCGTTAGCTAGTCAATCTTGTCTCCTAGTAGGTAGCCTTGAGGGCTAGTCAAACTTGGCTCATGGTAGCCTGGTGGGCTAGTCAAACTTGGCTCTTAGGTAGCCTGGCGGGCTAGTCAAACTTGGCTCTTAGGTAGCCTGGCGGGCTATTCAAACTTGGCTCTTAGGTAGCCTGGTGGGCTAGTCAAACTTGGCTCTTAGGTAGCCTGGCAGGCTAGTCAAACTTGGCTCTTAGGTAGCCTGGCGGGCTAGTCAAACATGGCTCTTAGGTAGCCTGGAGGGCTAGTCAAACTTGGCTCTTGGTAGCCTCGTTAGCTAGTCAATCTTGTCTCCTAGTAGGTAGCCTGGAGGGCTAGTCAAACTTGGCTCATGGTAGCCTGGTGGGCTAGTCAAACTTGGCTCATGGTAGCCTGGTGGGCTAGTCAATCTTGTATCCTATGTAGCCTGCAGGCTAGTCAAACTTGGCTCTTGGTAGCCTGGTGGGCTAGTCAAACTTGGCTCTTAGGTAGCCTAGTGGGCTAGTCAATCTTGTATCCTAGGTAGCCTGGCTGGCTAGTCAAACTTGGCTCATAGGTAGCCTGGCGGGCTGGTCAATTTTGGCTCTTTAGGGACCCATCAGGCTAGTCAAACTTTGCTCTTAGATAGCCCTGCAAGCTAGTCAAACTTGTCTCAAAGTCATAGGAAGCCTGGTGGGCAAGTCAGAAAAAAAAAAAAACATTTAGTGCAAGACATGTACAGATGGAGACTGGCCAGCTTACTCATTTAGGGGTGTTTTCATTTTGGATGGACAAACATGTCGCTCAACAAATCCTTAGCTAGTCTCCAAAAACTTATAATAGAAAAATAACTAAAGTTGTTGGCAAATAAAATGTAAACATTTGATTTCAAAAGAGGCTGGGAGACTTAACACTGTTTTTTGAGTAATTTTAAATATTCAGCCTTACTTGCATTGGTTGGTATTTGGATAAATTCAGTGTGGTGCACCCAGCATAAGCAAGACGGGGAATATAGTTTAATCCTTCATGTAAAATTACAATAAGAACTATCGTCATGACTGTCGGGTACAGGGAACCAGATAAAGATGGCTACACAATGATCAAGGCCTCCCTTCATTGCATAGAATTTTGAGACTGCTTTTTACACCCCACATTTTTTAAATGGGTATTTAATTTGACCAGAAAAATGGAGGAAAACAAGATTAAAACTCAAGCTCAATATACTTCTTTCTATAGTTAAATATCCCATCTCTCTATTTTCAATCAGCACTTTTTGTAAAATGCTATAACTTGATCATAGTTGGAACATGTCCAGAAAATGCAATAAATCTGGCTTTTAACATCTGCATTATAGATGGCGACCTTGCCAATTGTTTCAGCAGTGTGAAAAAGGGAACCTCTAATTTGCCATCCTGCTAATTTTCCTGTCATCCAGCTGGTCTCCTGTTGACAATTTGCAAAAGAATCCACCAGAGTACACCTACATCGAGGCTACCTCCCGGCAGTCAGCTTGGATGATTATTTCCTCATGATGTCAAGTGCTATCAAAGCTGTCTGTGTAATGACCTTCACACTGTGGGGTTGGGACAGCAGGTTGGGTAGCGATTACAAACACCAGCATATATTTTCCAAAACAAAACAATCAGAATGAACAAAGCAACATGCTGTTTAGTACATTCGGCTGTCAAAAGTTCACAACACTTTCAAGGGGTAGAGGGCCTTATTCTCTTTGTTTTGAAAAGAGCTATCAAGTTTCTCTTTCAATCAACTGAAATATTCATCTTGCATTATCTTTATCCACAAGGGAAACTGACTAGGTAATATTTGAATAATTTGGGGTCTCCCTATTTTGTCAATATCTTTGTGGGGGGGGGGGGGGTGCCAGTCAGAAGCACCCCTGAACAAAGATATTGAAAAAAATAGGGAGATTGTCAACATTAGGGCCAGATAGCTCAGTTAGTAGAGTGCGGGCGCAAATATCTGGAGGTTGCAGGTTCAAGTCCCGCTCTAGTCAATTTTTCTTTGCTCCACCCATAGTGGGATTATCTTTCTAACATTATCCACCAACAATTCTTCAGCAAAGATGCCATGTTTTCAAAAAATGCCAACTGTCGTAGATAAGTACAAGTACACCCTGAAGTGAAAATGTTAAGCACTTGTGACAGCCCGTGTTAGTTTATTAATGGTGCTTTACTATACTACCTCTCTCTACGAGCTGCTCGCGATGCTTCAAGTGTGTCCACGAGTTGCTGGGTCTCAACTGATATCACCGAGTCCTTACGTGCTCTGGTAACACACAGGAGGAGCATGGGAAGGAAGGATGGAAAAGACCAGATTTCAAGGAGCTGTATTTTGATCTTGTGAAATACTCAGTGTTTATAGTCAAGCACATGGAAAAACATCAGTACATAAACTATGTTGAAATACATATTGTATGTATGTATTCTCAGCAGATCTTGTTCCTTTTACTTTATCTGTACTCAGGTACAATGTGCATACATCGATCTGACGATAATAGTAGACATTATTATTATTGTAACGTCAATGAGGTACCGCTGGAACGCCAAAGTCTGATTGCTTACAGAGGCAGTGTCACACAATATTCTGAATTGGGACAAACTCTTCCCCCGTTGGAATCCCTTTCCTACCTCCGATGTCATAAGCTATTTCGAAATAAGGTGGACACATGACGCTAGCTTTTTGTAAACTTGTCTGTGTACACCCAAACCAAACAGAGCACTCCTACAGTGTTACACCACATCTCAAAAAGGCAAATGGTCTTTGTGCCACTGACACTAAAACATGTAAAACAGATTCTCTTTTTCATACTCTGTACATCCAGTTCAATTGTAGGTAAACTAGTGCACATTTATCTACAAACTACAGTGGTACCTTCAATTTGTTATTCAACTAAATGAGGTTAATTGGAATTCAGTGAGGAAGAATGAAACATGTAAATCAAGATGCACCATACAGTGTACTGTTATAAACTATTCAAAAACTAATGCAGGCATTGCATGCTTCATTAAAAATATTTCAAAGCTCATCAACGATTATTTCAAACATTTTCTTCCAGTGGGCATGGTGGGACTTTTAGGTCACTTTCAAGATGTATCAAATTCACGTAAAATGGTTGTGAATGAAGTCAAATTTCAAATTCATAAAACCTGTGTTCAGTTTCTGGATGACATACAGTGACTGTGTGCCAAATTCCTTCTTTTACAGCACACTTCCCAAAAAATATTTCCCCTATCTGTCCCACTAATCATGGAAAACTGTTCCTCCAATTTGAACCAATTTTTTTAAGATATCAAAATTCCATGACCGAGCATTCCCTGGGGCCTAAAAAAAAAGGAATTTGAAATGCAACATTTGAAATGATCATTAATTCAATTGCAATAAATTTCTACACCATCATAACAAACACACACTAAAACATGCAAACAAACAAACAAATGTAAATATTTCCAGTCTTTGATGTGTTTTCCTTTCCAAGTGAACAGCGAGAAACACATCAAGCCAAGGTATGGAGTGAAACCGACAGACTATTGGAATAAGACTTTACTTTCCTCATCACAGACCAAATAGACAGTTAAATTTGTTTTGACACCGCAGACGTTCAATTTAAAAAATGATATTCCCTCTGGATTCAGTTTCGCCCGGCTCACGAATTTGGCAAATTACTCAATTTTTTGTGATCGTTGAAGAAATGGATCAAATGTGATTGATCCCCCACTATGGGCACTTTCACCATACTCGGTTTACAGAAATTGTTGTGTGTACTGAAATTGGACCGGCCCCCACACGCATCCACCATACTCAATTTCCTTTAAAGGAATGGTATTACGTTGCAAGAGTTCATCTACTCAAAATGTCTGCTTGTCAAGAAACATTCAAGCCTGCCTTCCTCCCAATGAGGAGGGCTACTTTCCAAAAAAAATAAAAACCCACCCAGAAAAAAAAAATAATAATAAATTGGAATATCCGTGAGAAAATTGTCCAGGGGCAACAAGGCCCAGACCAGAACAATGAAGTCACTGTGGCAGGGGATGTCATCAAATCTGTGGACATTTCATTGAAATAAATACCCATGTCTTTATAAGAGCACACTGTATGACGGTCAAATCTTGTCAAGCTATTTTACATTTTTTTGGTTTATATCACAAACTGTCACTCTAATGTGCTCTTTTCCCGATCAATCGTCATCAACATCATGCTGGTGAAGTTTTGGCATTAGCTCAAACTTAGCTCCAAGGAACAATGTACAATGTTCATTTCAGTACTTGATTTGAAGTTTGGTATGGTGCAGACGATATCAGTAAGTGTATTCTTTGAACACTCTCTTTGATCCTGTCTGATATTTTTCATTCTAGTTTGTAGTTTGATAAGATAAAAACTTGAAAAAACATTTATTTATCTATTTATTTTATTTATTTATTAATTCTGGTTTGGAAGCCAAGGATTCATAAAAAAGTGAACTAAATCACTATACTAGCCAAGAATCCCATAGTGCGAAGACAAGGAAGTTTCAGTTTTCGATGTGGGAGGAAAACTTCAGACGATTATTCAAGGGAAAACCTGTGCAATCAGGTAGGGACTGAAAACCCAATCCACTCAGAGCTCCCACCAGGATTTGAACATGGTTCCTACATGAAGATGTGGAAGGCGAGGAAAAATACCAACGCACCAACCTAACCGCCCCAATTGGACTGTGGACTTGTGCAAATGGAATGTTGCCAGCTCTTGCTACTGGCAATGCTTATAAATACTCTGCTCCTCCCACACATATTGTGTACATGGAAGTGTGAGTAAGCATTTTAGAAAGGGAACATTTCTGAAAGCGGTAGGAAAACAGCTTTCAATGATATCCCAAACTTAGGGTTATAAATAAATGATCACTACTTGAATCTTTTAGAAAGTCATGCCTTCATGTGATAACCATGGACTTTGCCAAAGTTATTTCTGCCACTTTGCTCTTCTAATGTGGGATGTGATGTACATGTACACGTACACAAGTAGGAGGGGTAAATGTGTACATAGGCCTACACCTTGAGAATTGTTTTGGCAAGCTTCTGTTTTTTAAAGTGTTTTGTAAACCATATACCTGTTGATTGTTTCTTGAGGACTGGCTATGTTTAAAAGTCTTTTGAGCACCTAGTAAGACCATCGACATTTAGCAGTTTGCTAATATCGGTCATACCACCTAAGCCTATAGAAAAAAATGTAAAGCATGACAAAGGTAAAAAGGGTGGATACACAGCACAATGTAGCAACAGTCTCTATGGAAACCGCACACAGTCAACTGTACTGGTTTGGAGTGACAAGCTGGATTGGTGCATTGGACAATATTGTCTTGTGATAACGGCCACTCCATAATGACAAAATGGTCGTGGATTTGAACTATGACCATGTAGTACAGGGCTATTGGTCTCTTATCTTGTGCTGGTGTCAAGACCAAAACACACAAGGTCTAGATAACAATTTGCCATATTTTCTGACTCATTCAAGGTTCTTATCATGAATATTAAGACAGTGACTTAATTTTATAAAAACATTGAACTATATGTAAACTGTAAAAGATCACGTGTACTTGGTGAAACCAGGTACTGGGGTTCAATTGTCTTGAGATATTACTTTTTTTTCTTTCTAAAATGTTGTTATCTCCCTTACCACAGCCAATTGAAAATCAAAATCCTACTGCATGTTTTGCTTGATTCTGTTTGACTCAAGTCATGCTTGATATGAGATGATCGGGCATCGCCACCATAATCAGCGTCCAACAGTGTGGGTTTTGTGTCGCCATATGGTGTTGGCTTTTCTTAGGGTATGGATTGGAAATCTAATAAATCACTCTAGGGAGACAGGGTTTAAAAAAATTGTGTTTAAACTTGGTCTTATAAATGTGTCATATTTCTCTTGTCTCACAATTGGTGTGATAATCAACACAAAAACAACACAAAAAAACATAATTTTCTTCTTGTTTACAAAGACATGTCTGCAGGTTGGTTTAAAAAAAAAAGGTTATATGACAACTTTGTAATAGATGTAAAATTTGCACCGGGGATAATGAATATTATTTGGTTTACCCTTTCACCGATGTGTGTAAAGCAACTCAGTACTTCCCCGAGTTCTGCCAGTGGATTTTTTTTTACAGAACTCAAGGAAGTACTGACAAAGACCATCCCTTTAACCTAGTGTTTGTATGGGTTTGGTCATTTTCCAGGTCTAGCTAACACAGGTACTCTGTCTGTTTTTAGTTCCTACCACGGTGGTGCGTGTCGATTGTTGAACCCAAACAAACAGAGAAATCCCAAATGACAAAGAGCATATACTTGCTTTAGAGTGCATCAACTTTTCGGGATAATATTTGTTTTTGCTGGTTAGAATATATTTTTGGGGGTATTTTGCCCCTCCTAATAATGGACCTTCACACTGGTAAATCAACAGGAAAACAAAAACACTGAAATTGATTTTAGAAAACCAATATGCCACATGTTCCAGCTTATGTGTAGCTGTACTATTCTATCTGGATTGATACCTATGTTTCAGTGTTATCTTTTGAAACAAACATTCACTAACAAAATGAAATCTTTCAACTAGATTCACTTTGCAGAAACAAGTTACTAACCAACATGCCAATCATAATCTGTTTTTTCTGGTTAACAGTCCCTTAGCATATTTTTAACAGCTGTCAAGCAGATAAAAAAATAAAAGTTAATTGGTGGGAAAAACTTAACAGGGAACCAGACTAAACATTACACACGAACATGAACAAACGTATGTACATGAACATTTATTGGTAAGGAGACACTTTCTGAAAAGCAACATCTTTTTGTGCCGTGCACAATTTATAAACACAACCTTGTGAAATTGTGCTTTGGCTTAGAACCCCATACCTTGTGTCTGAAGAGGTTGAGCTGAGGCTGTCAGACCGATATCTCATTCCACCCTCAGACTCCTGCAGTGCATCCTTTGTCAGAGGCTGGTAGTCTGGTTGACTTCCGCTTGTTCTCCTTGGGGACCTGGGACTCAGCGGTGACTTCTGCGCATCTCCTCTATTTGTTTTCAGGCCATCATTTGTTTGCATTCTCGAGGAGTACGACGAGACACCTACATCATCTTCTTTACCTCTTCGGTCTCGCTTGTGTCTCGACACGGATGGATCACTATCACTACTCGTGGCTGCTGAGCCACTGTCTTTGAGACCATACTTATCAGCGAGTTCCCGTCTCCTCTGCTCTTTGTATTTTGCGATCCGTGCCTTTCGTGTTTCGGGATCCTCTGAAGATTCCGAGCTGCTACGAGCACGGGACAGGCTCTCTGTCGCAGTAGACGAAGCTGGATTCTCACTTCTTGAATCACCCAGGGTGGTGGAAGCCCGGGAGCGAGTATAAACAGGTACTCTTGTAACGTCACCATTTGACGCCTTCTTGCCAAGGTACTCATCCCTGATGCTATCCACTTTATCCTTGTCATGTCTTGGAGGTTTGGTGTATCGGGACGACGAGGAGTCAGCCGTACTGGTTCCTTCTTTTGCCTTACTTTTCTCTAGGTTCCCATATCCAGTCTCGGAGGCACCTCTCCGCACATACCTTGGCGTCTCCGTTGTGCTACGTGCTATGTACCCACTATTTTTCCTAGAGCTGGACACTTCATGAGGAGTGCCATTTTTTGTGAGTCGAGATCGTCCTGACATTCCAGTTTCTTTGGTTTGGGGTTGTCCCTGATCTTCGGAATCCGAACTGTGGAAGGAGTCCTTCTTTTCAATGAATTTTCTGATCTTTTCAGCGGAGGTTTCAGATTTTCTGGTCTGGATACTGCTATATTTTTCCCTGAGTTTGGCAACTGTAATGGGGGGAAAAAAAAATAAAACTTAATGGTTAAATTTCTAACTTAATTTGGGTTGAATAAAGACAAATTAGAACCAAAGACCTCCAGATCAATGTGACGGCGCTCCACCAAATGAGCTTTCTAGCCGGATGTTGGCAGTCTCCCTATTTTGTCAATATCTTTGTTCGGGGGGTGCCAGTCAGAAGCCATACAACCGTTAACTGTCCTGTGGCCAGGGATCACACCCAAGTTTATGATACAACCTGGAAAGTGGCTGCTAATATATCACCCTAAGGGAATGTGACTTTTTTATTTCAAATTCAAGTAATAAACCACAAAAGAAACTGACTGGATAAATTTTAAATAATATTTGGTAGAACAAAGAAAAAATTACTAGAGCGAAATTTGAACCTCCGGACCAACATGCCAACACTCTACCAACTAAGCTTTCTAGCCCCATCTTGGTGGTCTTCCAAACAGACAGGTGTCTGATGAAAAGGGACTTCAACAAATTAGCAATCACCCTAACCATTATTTAAAGCCCTCATGCGAGGGACCCGTTTGGTTGCAACGCCCCTGTCAAAATTAGCCGCAGATGCTGACAAGCTATTTTCCATAAGCTTTGTTTTGAATTTTTTAAGTAATGTTGTTTTTTTCTAAGATCCAAGTGCGCTGTTTACATGTCCAGGTTAGTGCCTGTGTTAATTTAAGCTCATTTGTTTGCTTAATTAATTAAGTTTTATAATTTAGTTTCATCTACCATTGACAATTGACGTATCAATTTTGTACACAAAGGATGCCCGCAGAGTTTTTGCCCCTCCTAATCAAATCACTGACCCGTTGATTGACACCCCCCTCTAGGACATGTGCCATGGTCCAGCTTAGAATATCATGGCATATGAGCTGACCAGTGTGGTGTGACATGGTTAAGCCAATGGAAATATTCAAATATGTCAGCATGTGCTGACAGCATCCCTCACTGTAGGGTTTCATGTTTCAGATGTACAGGTAGGCTTACATGTACATGTACATGAGGTGGTTTTCTTTTAGTTTGTAGACATAAAACTTGAATAATGTACATACAAGGTGAAAGGCATGTCTGATGATGGTAAACCTCTCCTTCCTTTTCCCAGCATCCCCTGGGAAACCAACCCTCCAAGCCAGACCAAAGACCTACCATCCACCACAATTATCTAGGCAACTCAATTGGAATCACTCTATGTGATGAAAAGTGTGCCGGCGCCTTCCGACCTGGAGGTGTGTGCTAATACAGCGTCTGTCAATACTGGAGACCCCTGGGAGATTTTGATCTTGGGTTGATCACAGTTTACCCCCCCCCCCAACCCTCTTCATCACCATAATGGAGTAAGGTGTTGTAAGCTCGACTGAGCCATGATCTCATTCGCATTAATTTGTGTTTAATCATTAGTAGGGGAGTACATGCATTATCTTTTGCGCCAGTGAACTACAACAGGTTTGCAGGAATGCTTTCGAGCTGATAGTCAATTCATTCCATTTGTCTCATTTCACGATGTACACCTTGAGACTTCCCTGTGTGAACATTTTATAACAATGGTATGCTGAACTTCTGTTATAGTTTTACCTACTGTATCTCCCAAAATAGACAGCATAGAGGTAACTGGTTTAGCAGTTAAATCATTTTGAATTGTATTTTTACTTTTAGAAGACTGGAGCTTTTTCAGTGAATGAACAGTTTTTCTACACAATATCTTTCTACGAGTTATGAACCATGTTGAGAAAGTCTGGACCCTGTTCAATACAGACCCCAAAGAAAAAACCACAAGGACACAGCATGGACAATACTTGTCAAATGGACTGTAACTAATGTATCCTTTGTATGGTAAACCATTCAAATATTATCCACAAAATATCAGGGGTAAATTATGTACTTCCCTTGGATGAATTTTCCATGCCAATGTCTGGGACTGCAAAGGCCTCAAGGCCTTCTCCCCCTTGTAAATTGTTCCCGTAAGGAATGATGATTTTCTAATGGATGCACCATTTCCTAATGGGGATCTACCCTTTCCACATTAAAATATGCAGGTCTTCATTTTGTAAAACCATTCCTTCCTTCCTCTGAAACTTGACCTTGACATTCTGGTAATTTTTTTACATGAATGGCTGAACTGTAGATCATTTGATCTCAAGTACTTTCGATTCTGTATACATAGATATGTATTACCTGGACGGACAGTTTTGCCTCTCTGGCCTTTGCTGGAGGTATTCGACTTGATTGATAGATCCGATGAAAAATCTTCTGATCTTCTGTGGAGGGGGCTGGAAACGAAATAAAATAAAATACGGAAATTATAATTTGTAATTTGTAAGTAAAAACAAAAACTGGGTCACTTCATGGCTCAAAATTGCTCCATACAAAATGTGTATAAACTGTTCTTTCTATGTTTTAGTCTTTTAAATAAACAAGCTTTATGATGAGATAACGAATTAATTTACCACATTATGAACAAGTTCAATGATAAGATGTCAAATGTGTACAATTGGCTGACATGAACATTTTAAATAATTTTTAGTTTACTATTTTTCATTTTGGCAGAAGCCAGGGATGTCCACAATACTTTTAACATAATGAGGAACATCAAGTTATTTTTTGAGGAAAATAAAAAGTATTAAGGATAGAGGATGAGGAGGGGGAGAGGGCACATAAAGCTGGGTGGGGAGGGGAAAGAATTAAGAAGGAGGAGGTGGGGCAGCTTAAAAAGAAAACCAAAGAAAAACTTTCTGAGAAGATGATAAGACAAAAACCTTTACTATTACATGACTGTTCATCAGACTGTAAAAAAGCCAGAAAAGGAGATAGGATCTGAAGGGGTGGGGAGAGAAGGTGGAGTAAGGGCAGGAGAAATGGGAAAAGGAAGGTCACCGGTAGCTAAATATGAAAATCACTTAAAGAAGTTCTGAATATTAACAACTGCTGCTTACTAGACCATAGGAAAGCCGGGGCAGGAGATGGGAGGGAGGGGTAAGGAGATAGGAGGGAGGGGAAATAGAAAGGTGGGGTGGGGTAAAGGTAAAACATACCGAGGGGAGAAGGGAGCTTAGAATGAAAACCAAGAGGTGTTTTGGAAATAGTGTTAAGAAGGAAAAACCCTGCAGTTAAAACCAACCAATTTCACTGTGACCGCTTATCAGACTGTAGAAAAAAGCCAGAGGGATCAGAGAGGCTGGAGTCTTTCATGTTTGGAAAAGGTTACTGAATGATTCTGACAGCAGGATCTTTAGGCACTGATAGCATACCCAGACATTGGATTCTAAACTATTTCATCATTGCCCCATTCTAAATCATTCTCCTCAAGGGCTTGTAAATGACGAGACCATCAGATGGAGATGACTTCATCCATAAGAGTTGCATCTGATTACCAAAGAAATAGACGTCATGGCCAAACAGTTTATAATTTTAAAGGGAGACTATAGTAGTACTGCATTTGACATGTATGTATGTAAACTACAGAAATTTGTTTTTAGTGGAGTACATGTGTACATTCTATTCATTCCCACCCTATAGATAAAAACATACACCATTCAAACAACCTGTGGAAATTTTATCGAATTCTGTAGTCATGTTCTAGTGAAAAATGAGAATATGGCCTGTGTTTTTTCAGGGTTTTTAAGCAACTTCATATTGCCGTGTCAGTGCAAAAACTTCATATCCAGATTTTGCAAAAATGTTGTTTCTCGCACGAAAATGCTCTGTGCAAAAACGTTGTATCTTGGCACATACATGTTTTGTGTGTACATCTGGGCTATTTTAAGAGAGATATGACGACTACAAATTGGCGCTTACTGTAAGTGCTATTTTAGGAAATACAACGCTTTTGCAATGACATGACGATATGTATATATGTATATACAGTGTAGGTGTCAATTGTTCAACTGAAATAATTATTACAATGATTTGGGGGATTTTCAAATGATATTTGCCTGGCTCTGTCTGGCATTATTTCAAATGGAAATCTTTCTGTGGAGGAATGACATTGGACTGAACTTTATTAAATTACCAATCCTGTAATGTAATTTATCTTTAAGGTTTATCAGATGGAATTCCCTGAATCTATTTGAGGCTACAGTACAAAAAAACATCTCAAACATCAATGTATGTAAGCCAATTGTCGTTTCACCGCTTTTACATGCAGTTTCGTAATTGAAAAATCACAGTCAGCTGGGTTTCTTGTAGTCACAGATGATTGGCTGCCTGCTTCAAACCAAGTACTGAGCTTATGGGACAGTACAGTTGTGTACACAATGTGTAGATTTGTTGTACATATTTGTAGTCAATGCCCATTTTTATACCCCAAAAAGTGAAATGAATTGGTAATAGCCTGAAATGGATTCAGAATAAAAATTAAAAAAAATTGAATATAAATGCACTATTCTGAAGCAGAAAATCACTGGACCTATCAAGGGGTTAGGGTTAGGGGGGGGGGGTGGAGGAAATGGAGCGTCACAACACCCGAAGGCAGATGTACATGTATGTACGTTGTGGCAAGCCCAATCAATAATGCAATAGCCTGATGATAAAAAATATGCAACAAAAATACAGGGTATGGCTATGAGCTATGAAGTGTACATACATGCATATATACAAAACCCTGGTAGGTGAGGCTGTATGCGTGTGTACACTATACGTGTGGTGACGGCAACTCATTCAACGAATGTAAAATATTAACTTGCTCTCCTTCCGGGCAAGTCAGTCATTTCACAAGATAAATTCGAAGAGTTTTATGATTGGGCCACACTGTTATCAATAAATCGAGGGAGGATTATGTCAGAATAAAGGAGGAAGTACGAACACAAATCTTATGCGCCTGTGGATAACTTATGAGGCGTGACAAAGAGCACATGAGTTCATTAAACCAAGTAGGGCATGAATATTATGGCTCCAGTTGGATCATGACTTATTAATATTTCATATTTGATACACGAACACTAAAAAAACAAAAACATCTGTGGCTGATTCACCTTCCAACTGTTGGACAAAAAAACTAAATTAAATCGACTGCACAAGTGAAATAATTTAATTCTTGAAATATTTCTACAATTTAATTAGGCTAGGAATGTCAGAGAGGCAACGCTGGCCGTTGCCTTCACTGCCCTGGTCTTTGCCTTGGTGCCCCTTTAAACAATATTCCCATAGATATTTTAGTGGAAGTTCCTCATAGCAAAATGAAAGTTACATGCCTCAGAGGTTACATGTAACTAGTTCTATAATTATCTGTTCATCATCTGCATAATACAAATTTAGTTGGGTACATTATGCATACTAGTGTACAAGAGTTTTTATCACAAATATTAATAAATTCTTTAGTCATTAATTTTTTTCAAAATGATAAAATTCAATTCATTTTATTCCAGAGCGGACAGTACATGTAGATGAGTCCATTTCATACATTATGATTACAATGTGTAAAATGTACATTATAACACAATGTGACCAATATTTACAATGTGTTCATACGTATACAATCACTAAGAGGCGAGTGGAAAATAATGGAAGAGCAAACAATAATTCCAAAGTCAACAGCAAATGTCAACAAATAAATCATATTTTGTTTCAATATGCCTACTTACAATTAGTTGCCTACAGGTACAGGTACGTTCTCAACAGACCCAATGGGTCAATGAATGCAAAGATGCTGACATTCCATCTGCGATGCGATCAATGCATGATGTAGTATAATCAGCAGTGCGTGTACACATGTACGAAGAAAAAATTGCTCTCAACAGCAACAACGTCTTGGCCTCATCACTGCCACCGTTCAACACGGGTAATAAGAGGACCAAACAATTTACCTACATATCAGTGAGGTGAAAATCTCTGACCGATAGATATGTGAGCGAAGGTGATGTCGTCACGACTTAACATGAACATCCTCCTAGGTTTATCTTATTGAGAGAGTGGATCCTGATCGTGCGAGGATGAGAACTGCATGCCGTATGCCATGGCTCTCCCAACGCAGACAGGCCAGCACGCCACTGATGTATCAGGATACTGTGCATACGTCAGGCACTGGCGGAGTGTGGCTCATTGGGTATAGACTAGCCCACAAGTCACTCCATTGTGAAGTCATTTGTCTGGCATGTACATTATGTAAAGTGTACGACATTTCATTTTCCCTGGGTTATTCCTGTGGTTTTTCGTGGGCTCTCTCCATCGTACATACCCCTTCCTGTCATTGTTTTAAAACTCAATTTAATGCAGACATGTGCAGTGTACACGCAAAGGTCTCATTATAGAGGAAGGAAATTCCTCACAGCATGGTTAAATTATGTATTCCACATTGTTTTGGTTTTTAATTGAGTTTATTATTTTATCAAATTAGCTTAAGAGGCTCTCTGATTTTAAGACTTCTAAAATATCTTTAAGTAAAAATGTACAAATTGAGTATAAATTTGAGTACTTTTTTAGCCCCACACCTAATTGTTCCATTTTTATTGTTAGAATGTAACTTTAAAAATGGCTGTGTACAATAATTAATTGCCTAAACATTTAAAGCAATGTGCACCATTGAAAGAAAGCACGAAATCTACAAAAACTCACATTGTAAATAGACATATACATATGTAAGTATTGTTCTTACAAACCTCATTAAAACACCTTTGTAAAAACACACAGTGTACAAATGAGTTGGCATATTATACAAAAAATTCCTTCTTGTTGAATACTGACTGAGTATTGTACAAGAACTTCTAAGTCTCAAGCATTATGTGTACCTCCTTGATTTTAAGTGAATTTCAATCTCCAAGCTCTCTGATGACATCATGGTCCCATAAATAGCAAATGACTTCTGTTGTTTAGTGAAACATCATCTGCAGCAGCAGGACTTGTAGCAAGTCTATTTCATAGGCTATTGCCAAGTGCCAATACTTTGAGTCACATACAACATGAGTCATCCTGGATTGTCATGACGATGCCCGCTTCAGATGCCGTAGCGATTCTTCCAGTTTATTAAAAATAGAGTCTTGCGGGTCATGTGTGAAGCAACCAAAGTGTTTACGACCCAAAATGTAAACTGTTACCTTAAAAACGAACCTTTTTTGTTGATATTACTGAATTTTGTGTGGAGAGTTATGTTGAAAGAGTGATTTATGTGAGGCACTCTATTTTACTCTTGTTGTAAAATGCTTTTGGACTTAACTAGCAATACGCTCATGGACTAATGTCAAAGTACATGTAGATCACTCTATATAACCTGACAATGTGACAGTTACAACATTTTAAAGGTATTCTTTGGAAAAATACCATTTGGACTTCAAAATCAAGCTTCTTTGTTGTCAAAATACACAGAATATCTAAATCTTGAGGTATGGGTTGAAACATCAGGGAAGGCATGGTCTTATCTAACAGATAAGGAAAGTATGAGAACTGATGAATGCTTACTAGTGTCATGTGAGGATCTATTGTATACATGTATGAGTAATTGATTGTTTTATAAGAACATACTTATTACTCTGTCAGATTTTGTTGCGAAAAAAATACAAGACAACAAATTCTAGGTTTAGTAAATAAATAAAAAATTACCAGAGTTAAATGTTACATGTTATAAGCTATTTTTCCAGTTACACGCAGAAAATGTATTTGTTTTTACACTCGCGTCAGATTATCTTAAAAAAAGAAAAGAAGTAAATTGCACAACAAGAGTGCTGAAAAGGGTCTTGTTTAAGAGAAATGCACACAGAAAATACAGTTTCTAATTGGCCACAAGTGCCCCCCCCCTACATGTAGAAAAAGTGGTGGTCTCCCTCAAGTGTGTCCTCCTAAAAAATGTTACCCCAGTTCCAGTGCTGAATAAATATCAAAGAAAGAAGTCATGACTGGCAAGCCTTTTGGAGTGGAGTTCCTCAAATCCTCTGTGTTGATACAATGTAGACTGCAATCTTTCAGCTGCCAATAAATATTCCATTTCATGTTGGCAAGTGCCTTCCAGGCGTCCTTGGAGCAATCTTGAAACCCTACCTGACTACTTAGATGGGTATACTGCTATACAGCTCCAATTAAGATTACATTTCACCAAATCAAAATTTAAGCAAATTATGGATGGTGCTGGCTTATGGGAACAGTGCATTCACTGACTGTGGGATTTTTGTGGAAAGATTTTAATTATAACTTCACCCTTCAACTGTTCATTGAAGATGCTAACTTTAGTTGGAAAATCAGTATGATACACAGTGTCAGTAACATGTTTTGTGACTATTTTTGTGCATTTTTATTATAAAGCGGTTATAAGTGATTCTATTGCCTGCCTAAGCAATTAAAATAAGAGTGCAATTTATACTTTACCAAGAGCAACCACTCCCCCTCCCTCTCCCCCTCCTCTGGCCCCTCTGTACGGCACTCATTATGTGCTATACTGAGGCATTCATAATTAATAGTGTATGTAGTTCTTAGCCATTAAAGATTCAATTCTAGGGAGGATTCAAATAACAATTACAGTAAACAAGTATCAGGCTTGAAATTACAGGCAGGCCATTGATACCATTACCTCTATTGCCCTGATCTTGGCCTTGTAAACAAGTATCAGGCTTGGAATTACAGGCAGGCCATTGATACCATGACCTCTGTTGCCCTGATCTTGGCCTTGTAAACAAGTATCAGGCTTGGAATTACAGGCAGGCCATTGATACCATGACCTCTGTTGCCCTGATCTTGGCCTTGTAAACAAGTATCAGGCTTGGAATTACAGGCAGGCCATTGATACCATGACCTCTGTTGCCCTGATCTTGGCCTTGTAAACAAGTATCAGGCTTGGAATTACAGGCAGGCCATTGATACCATGACCTCTGTTGCCCTGATCTTGGCCTTGTAAACAAGTATCAGGCTTGGAATTACAGGCAGGCCATTGATACCATGACCTCTGTTGCCCTGATCTTGGCCTTGTAAACAAGTATCAGGCTTGGAATTACAGGCAGGCCATTGATACCATGACCTCTGTTGCCCTGATCTTGGCCTTGTAAACAAGTATCAGGCTTGGAATTACAGGCAGGCCATTGATACCATGACCTCTGTTGCCCTGATCTTGGCCTTGTAAACAAGTATCAGGCTTGGAATTACAGGCAGGCCATTGATACCATGACCTCTGTTGCCCTGATCTTGGCCTTGGTGCACCTTCCCACAGACTTTTAGATTTTCTAACGGAAGTGAACTTTAATTTGCATAATGCAAATGGCATTGTCTTCTCAAAAATGAAATTCAGAGCCTGAAGCATAACAGTTCAAAAGGAAAGATGGGATCTATACATGTAGGTAAGGAAAACTGTACAATACCCAGGCAATTTTGATCGACCTAAAATTCATATTCACATTCACGTAATATACAGGAAATCCGCAATCGATGATAGCATGTGACTTGAGTTTCATCATTGAATTTTAACCATAACTTTGTAAAATTACAGCCCCCCCTGTTTTTAACTAAGTTACTGTGTTTTAAAAACTGCACGATCTTCCTTTGAAAAATGGAAAAATATGTTAACTGATACACTGCACTAAATACCAGACCCAAAAAGCACTGCATATAAACTAAAGATTAACTTACCTGGTGCAACCTGATCCTCAGTGTACGCGTAACATAAGTATTGATTTACACCATAATTTTTCAAAGAAAAATATGATTTTAATATATCGCAAAAACTGCACAATATCCTGATGGCTTCAAAAACACCATCGTCTGTCATGACCACATGCACAAACATGTGACAGCTTTTTGGCCAGTGTGGTTTAACGTTCACATTTTCATCTTCGCTCAATAAAAATCACAAGTCTGTGCAGATCAACAGCACGCACTTTCCGAAATTTAATAAGGCGAGTTTGATAGCATTTCCCGGTTTTGATGAAAACAAAATCTCCATCTACCCACTGATACTTCCTAGACCGTGGCATTGATTGACACATTGATTCAATTGAGATGTTATTTACCTTTCTGGGAGGGAATCTTGCGATGAATGACGTAACCTTGGCTGAGATATCCTGGTGTACAAGGCTGGGTCTGGAATTTCTATATCTAAAAAAAATACGAAGAAGATAATAGAAGTAGGGAAATGTTAATGCTAGAATACGAACGGTGTGGGCATGATGTGAACTTCAGAAGGTAACACACAAATTGGACAAAACAGTCTGTCATATCGTTCAAGTAATTTTAAGGAAACATGAAATCCTCAAAGTGATCGGAAACTAACAATTTACTCCATGCATGTCTGGAAGAACAGGGAGGACATTGCTGTCATTGAATACATGTAGATCTTGGCCTTGGTGCCATTATACAATGTTCCCAAAAGTGTAACATTCTAAGGGAAAATGGCCTTCCCTTTTACAAGAATGATATTCAAGGTTACAGATCATACACAAAGATAGGTGTGGTTCTCAATTGAACCTCAAAATAAAACTTTTGGGAGAAAGTACATGTACGTCATCCATGGTGTAAGAAACTGTGACTGTGCTTAGGAGAATCTACACTTTTTATGACTTCCAAGCTTTATTGTACACTTGAAGGGTTGTCAAACAGCAGTTGACCTACTGCAATTGAGCGCCATCGTGGTTCACGTAAACTCAATGTCTCATGTGTATTTCTCAGCTTCTCACCAGCACCAGTTCAAGTACGGATGTCAGGAATAGCGAGGCGCATATCAATGGAAATTTCATTTTGGAGCAAAACATCCAAGAGCAGAGCGGAGTATAGACCCAGAAGCCAATCAAGAGGTGAAAGAGAACACACAAAAAAGACCTCTTGAGGCAACTCCCTGAGTATCCCATTCATTGCATCCAATGACTTGCATCCAAAGATCCCTCGTCTGCAGTTAACGCAGCTCATGCGAAACATACCAATCGTACCAGGAAAGTTGAACACCCTGTCCACTCATCAGAAAGTCTAGCCATTTCACCTTTTCCGTCTGTTAGTACCTGAACTGAACCATGCAGGAAATGTAGCCAGGAGTCCCGGGACTATTTTTAACGGGCTAGACACAAAATTATCACAGCGCATTGGAAGACTGGAGGAGTCATTAAAAAAAAGCACATACTGGGAGTAAGATATTAAGACAGCAGGAACTGTTTAAAACAATGGACATTCAATATGGTGCGGCCATTTTGTTTCCGTCCCAAATCAAGACCAAATCAATCCAAGCAAGGCAAAACTTTGAAATGGTGTGGTCCCCTTTTCATGACCTGCATTACATTTGGCAATATTATGGGGAGAACAGGGAATGTGACTTTATAGACAGCAGACAGATCTATGGTATCAATAATAACAAGAGCCTCATTATCAAACTAATTCAAAGAGACTGTACTTATGTATGTAGCGCCTAGTTGTAGGCGGACACAACCCAACTGTTAAAGTATTCAGTTTTTAGAGAAAAAAAATTACCATTGAAGGAAAATGCACTTTGTGTTATTAAAGAGTTTCTGTGCACCAATTTGTGAAACCAAACTCCTACCAAAAAAAGGCAATGAAATGTCAAAACGTACCATACAATGATTCCACCATAAATCCTCTTTACTGACTGGTATTACATAGAAATATTCACTAAACTGTATGACGTCCAAGGAGAATTACAATAATGAGCCATTGCATGATGCCATCAAACAGCTGACAAATGCCCACTTCAGCGAAATAGAAGCTTGCTCTAATAACCATTAGTCATCGCCTACTTCACGTCTTCAAGACAGCCTTGGCACTGGCAGTGGGCGTTGTACAAACGTAAGCAACAGCTAACAGTGTCCCCGGCCCCTTGTATCTGATTAAAAT
Source organism: Pycnopodia helianthoides (assembly GCA_032158295.1). NCBI lineage: Eukaryota > Metazoa > Echinodermata > Asteroidea > Forcipulatida > Asteriidae > Pycnopodia > Pycnopodia helianthoides. Next base: position 17,898,678 of record CM063250.1, on the reverse strand, counting down.
TGGGAATTACTAGCTACATGTAAGATACCTCAGGAAACCCTCTGGTGGGCCTAGGCATCGTATAAGAGTTGAGAAAAACTGGCTTTGCCCTATTTCCTAAAGTTTGTACAATGAAGGAAGTAGAATAATTGGAATAATCCATCCATTTTCCTCACTGGGTTATTCTTAATCTATCCAAAAATCCTAGACCTCATGGTTCAGCATTCAAACAAACGACACTGTTGGTGTACAGAGACTTTTTGTAGTGACCTTATAATGTAGCATGGATGGCTTGTTTTAAAAATGTTCCATTCCGCAGTTGTATGTTCCACATGAAACCCAAATAGAGGTAAATGTTTTATGGTGAAGTTATTTAATGTACATGTACAGTGTGTATGTTCCTTGAAAACAAGAAAATGGACATGAATTTACTATAAATGTCAAGTATTAAAACTTGAGACTTTCACTAAATGATTGAGTAATTCCTTAATATTCTGTTTTTTTATATTTTTTTATATATTTTTTTATTCTATTGAACATGAATTCAATTTAAAATGGTAAAGGATTTTCTGAAGAACTTTCTTACAAAATTACTGCTTTTCTCTTATAGTACTTGACTTCACAATGCCTAGGCTAACAAGTGATGAAACTTCCAAATTACCCACTAGGATTTCACCCTGCAACTATCTCTACACCCGTTCCAAACCAAATGTAGTGGTTCACATCCCAATGTCAAATAATTTACAGCAATCTTTTAAAGTCTAAGCAGTAGACTGTAGGAAACCAAAAATTGATGGAGCCAATCACCAACATTATTTTTTAAAGAAAGCATTCATTGAGAGACAAGAAGCAAATTTACCTTCTAATGTACACAATTTAAACATCACAGGGGAAATTATCCCAGAATGTTCCAAACCTTGACTTTCCATGTAATCTGTTCATACGTGTGTATGATACAATGAGCAGTGTACTAACTGTGTATAAATTTACTATACCAGCCAAATGCATCAACGTTGTTTGTGCCCCAAGATTGAACTATTAAAAATAAACAATTTATAGTCAATGATTGATACTAGAAAGGGCAAGGGTTCACGTTTAACATACAGCTGAACATGACAGTTCTAGCTTGGTGACAAGACACAACTTGTGGAACAATCTGCCCACCACACTTGACCCAAACACACGTCTCCTATCATTTAACCATTACCCCTTTTCAAGATTTGTATAATTAGCTCTAAACGTGTAAATCATTGTGATCTTTGATTTTAAGGGCAGCGTCATGCAGCTGAAACGCTACACTTATGTTGAGCAATAAATCAATACAACTTCAAAAGGGAAAGGCAAAGTTGCTTGAGCCAGTGAGCATCGTCTTTTACTTGTGGTCAATTTGACAATAATTAATGCAGACTGTGAGTAGCTGCATGTTTCTAGTTATATAAGTGAAGGTTTTTATTTGTAATAAATTTGCAAAATAATTTCAAAGTGGAAATGATTTTGTGATGCAACCTAAGAAACTGGATAGATGGATCTCACAAAGAAAAGCTTAAGTAGATGTAAAGGGCTGTTGAATAGGCCACTTTTGAGTCAATGGCAGCAAAGCATTTTGCTCCTCTCTGATTTCAGACAGTGGAATGAGTCAAGTCTCAGCACTTACAATGTACCTACATGTACAGTAGCATCATAGTGTTACCCAAACAAGGTGTCTGAATTTGTTACCCAACCAAGGTGTCTGAATTTGGACAACCCCGATTTGTTTGCATTTTCTGTACGTACCTGGTAAATACCATTTGCAAATGCTGTTACTTACATTTGTTTTGCATTTATGTGTACACCCTATTTTATAACAAGATTCTTGTCTAAAGCTTGCAGGTCACCGTGAGTTTAGGTTTTTATGAAGTTTTTACTGCTGTAGGCCAACAACGGAAAGCAAATTTATGTGTTTTTACATGATTAATACACAACATTTAAGTCAGCTGGCCTATAGCCAGATGCAATATTTTACTCAAAATTTACCATTCACACAGTGATGTAACTTCTATGTGGTGACATTCACAGGTTTCAGTGATGACATTTGGACTGTTGGTTGATACAGTGAGGAATCAGATTCACAATGCTATAATGAGGCTCATGATTCTATAATGAGGCTCATTTATCAGACTCTGCTGTGAAAACTGTAATTATACGCATGTATTTAATGCATTCAATGCAAATTAATAGTCAGTGTTCCCCCTCAACAGTGGTCCGCTGGCCAATTGCTGGTTAAAACACCTGAGGACCAAAATTATCTCCAAGTGGTCTGGTTGGCTAGTTCAGTGTAGAAAAGCATCCCTAAATGCCCTATCTAATATGAGCCAAAGACCAGTGAAAGAGCTGGTGGACTTGTGAAACGACAAGCTAACTGGTCCTGCTGGCTACCTATGAAAATTACTGCAAAATTGCCGAGTAGAATGTGTGCACAATAAACCTATACATCTACATCAACCACAACCCTTTCTGTCACTCAACATACCACCATTCAGATATTATATTGGGACCACGAACTACAAAAGTTCACTGCCAATTCCGGTATCCTGACAGAAAAAACGCACTTCCTGTGCACAACGATGTTACACCACAAATCAAGGCCATCGCCACCTTAACAATACCTTCACTTCATGCCTTACACCTCTCCAAACAGGATCAATAGGGGGTGGGTTATTGTGTGGTAAGGGGCATTAAGTCTACTTCCAACAGTGAGGTTTACAGTTCAATGTCCTAGATTGAATTGTTTGGTGACAAGTGCTAGGCAAAATTGTTTCCTTTTTTATTCAAGGAATCGAGTGACTCAATTTTTGAGAAGAATTTTTTAGATGGATAGTGAAAAACTCACAGAAAATACTCATAAACTGTTCAACAGCACAATTTGACAAATTATGGAATGAAACCAACTAAATTGAATTGAAATTCAATGAATTTTGAGGAATCACACTCATTTAATAGCACTGATGATGAACACAGGAATGATGAGAAGAAACTATAAACTTGCGGGTACAACCATGTGTAAAAAAATTTTTGGAAGGAGTGTTGGCTCTGAAAAGAGCCGGTGTGGTTTTGACATAACAAACAGTACTCTGCTCATCTTCAGGAGAATGAGTGGAGAGTACTGTTTAAAACATCCAAACCACAACAGCTCTTTTCAGAGCCAACACTCCTCCCAAAAGAGATTTTTACACATGGTTGTACCTGCAAGCTTACTATTTATAGTTACTTCTTCTTTCCACACCATGCAAAGCTTCAATCATCACTTACAGGAACGATGCTTGAAAAAAATTAACTCCACAGAAATATTGTATCTAGTCCACAGTTATGGTGTATGTATTTTTTGTTTAGTCTAGTTTTCTCAATGGTCCTGCAAGAGATTTTGTGATACACATGGCAGTGTATTGCTCCAGAATAGTGTTGATCTCTGGCTGAACATTAGAGTTGGATTGAGAAGGTTTGTAATAAGAGTGTATTGGACAACACCTGAAATAGAAAATCCAAAAAACACGTTGTTAAAATTATTACAGAGTACGGAGGAATCATACCATAGTCAGACTACTGAGGATTCTCTTCTGCTAGTAAAACCACCACAGTGTCTGTCTATGTCATCTTCACGCTTGTGTAGGTCTAGGGAATGCATTAATACTGCCATCATTGCAAATGGATTTACATACATCTTCAACCCAGGCCCATGTTTACACTGCTGATAATGACAACCCCAAATACATGGTTCGGTTTGTTTGTTCTTGCATGGTTGAGGCAAATTATGATTTTCACATTATAACATTTTATTAGGAAAAGTTAACATAAAAAAAGGTGCAAAAGATATCGTTTCATCTGGAGAGGCAGAATATCTGGATCAAACGAGGCATAATTTATCACTCTCAAATAACTACAATATCTCCTTAACCAAACAGTAATCATTGAGAACCTGGCTCAACCAACAGTCACTTCAGACTTCAAATATGTCTTATTTTCTACACGGTAGGTGGTTGCAACAGAACTTCATTGGTCTCCATTATGAGAACATTCCACATACCAAGGCTCTATAAACAGGCTTAATAAGCATCATGTTGCAAAACAAACCAAGATGTTCTCCTTTTTATTGGTTTCTCCAACCCTGAACCCAACCCAACCCCATCCCCCACTCCAACAATTTATTCCACCTTAATACTTTGTTCATTTGTTTCTGGGGCCGGTTTTCTTTGATTTCGTCAGGCTGGAAAGGTATAGACCTTAAGGGGCTTTCCAATAAAATTAAAATAAATTCACATCAATGAATATCTGTACAAAAATCCGGTAGACATCTGAATTATCTGACAGAACTTTAAAGGGACACATTGCCCCTCGGATTGGTCCGCTATTTTGTAGAACCAAATTTTGGACTCAAAAAAATTACGGACTGTGTTGGTAAACCTCCACTGGTTAGTTCACAAAGTAAAGGGAAAACTACACAATTTTAAAACATCTTTCCAACCTTGTTTATTTCAAATGATTTTTTATAGCCCAAAGCACCCAATCCAAAGGCAAAGTGTCCCTTTAAATTTAAAAACATTCCAAAAAGATATTCAGACCTGTAGACTACCCAAGAAACTAAAACATACTTTAACAGAGCCACAAACTGTTACATAACAGCAAACTTAGTAACACAGTGTGAAACCATTATGGCTTCCTTTGGTGTGAAAACCCTGGCCAGTAAAATAGGATTAGCTCTTCTCTTGGGCAAGCCACTTGAATAACATTATGGTCTACACAATCCCAACACTGCTGTCTTGATTGTGTAGAAAGTCCCAGTGCTAATACACAGGGAATTCACCCACTCGGATTAGCACTAAAGTAAGCCCAATTTCATATAGACAGCTAATATTTTGGATACACTGGAGTGTATATAGAGAGTCTGGTGTCGGAATGTCTGCTGCTGATGGATATTTTCTCTGCCATAAAGCCTGGAGCAAAAGTACACCACCATCATGTTTGCAAAACTGGTTCATTATATTTAGCTGGTTTGTTTGTAAAACTTTTACTAAAAAGAACAGAATCCACAGTACGAGTGGAGGCGTACGACCTAGGGGGGCAGGGGGAGGAGACAAATGCCCTCCCTAATTTGGGGAAAATTCAGGCACAGCTAGACGAAAAGAAGACTAAAATGGAAAAGAGAAAGCAAAAAAGACTTTTTACCCAACGCAAAGAAAATGGTACCCGATGAATTAGAAATTGTTACTTATCTGTGTAAAATTTCAGGCAAATCAACTGCTCTGCCCTCTAAATGAAAGAATTCCCATATGCCCATGAATACAAGTTCACTAATGGGACTCTTCAAAAAATGGTTTTGTAAGAGTTTTTAAAGAAAGTAACTTTAGAAAGTACAGCATCAATACTTTTTGAGAAAATAGCCATCACAGCTGCAACTAAACACTTACACAATTTACCGTACTCCAAAAATGGTTTTCTTTCTTCTCACATATTTTAACATGTCAAACACATTCAGTCATTTAGATTGTAAAGTTTCGACAGAACACTACACCGGTTAATTTAAACTACATGTATGTCAAGTTTTCACAAAACACAAACAACAACAAAAACTGAACTTTTTGAGAAACCACAATAAAACTGTTAAATGGTTTGGTACTACCATAGAGGGTCCTTTCTCTATGGTACTACATGTAGCATTTTTTGCCTGATACTGAGTTCTTGTGGGGTAAGGCTAGTTTTTCCTTCATTACAGGGCATCTAGATGAGGAAAACTCATAATTCTACAGTTAACATTTTAAGGTGGACTAGTTACGTGCAATTACCAGGGTATGGATTGACTCCATTGGAAGCCTATTGTTCTGTCATGCCTGAAATGACTAAACTTCCTCTAGGACAAATTGCATACGTGTAAGGCTATTTACCCAACAGTACTTTGTGTCCCTCTTAATGGACCTCTTTGAAACACCCACCCCTCTTGAAAATCTCTTCCTTTGTCCAGACACGAAGATTTCCTACTTAAAGAGGGGCTCCAGAGTCAAAATCAGTTTTGTGATCCACTCATTATTTTTTTCAATAGATAGAGTCCTCATGAAAATGGGGGAAAAGTTACAAGTCTCTAAGCTCAAGTTAAAATGGTTTAAAATGCCAATGTGTTTGATACCCTTCCAGTGCAATTTTTGTCAAAAACAAAAAACGTTTGATGACGTCACATTTCAAGTATGTCCGAATTGTCATTTCTATCCTGAATTCTAATTATTTCTTCCAAAAAGGCATTGCAATTGAGCTGATGACTGGAGCAGAAATTACTCTTTAAAATGTACGGACCGATTTGTTTCTGCTGTCTGATAACATCATGTTTCAAATTTGCTCTGAAAGAGTATTACAAAATATATTTTACACCATTTTAACATGAGGTAGAGAATTCTAATTTTACCCTCACTTTTATGAGGACTCTATCTATTGAAAAATGAGTGCATCACAAAACTCATTTCAACCTTGGAGCCCCTCTTTAAAATCTCTAGTCCTTGTACAGTGTCAATGATCAGCCCAAACCATTGACTCCTTTTCCCACTCATTTCTGATAAGGTCACACTCTGTATGACATTAAAATAGGGCAATCCAGAGCTCTGGTTTATTGTATTAGCATATCACAACCTGACCTTCACAGTTGGGTTAATTCCCCTGAGCATGGGATTATTCAATATTAGGCCTACCACCCAAGGGGTAGCAACGATTATCATCATGCACATTGTGCACATTGTACGACAGGCAATCTACTACCAGGCATTGATAATGATAAACCATGGAGACTACAAATCACTTGGCAACTCATGAATAGAAGAAATTTATGTGTGTGAACATCTCTGCAGGCTCATTTTGATCTTAAGCTTATCTTGCATTTTTAATTTCTGGCTAACACAGCATGAGCAAGTATGACGGCCTGTGGAGATCACCTCAAAGAATAATAAAATCCCCCACACCATCTGAGGCAGTATTATACTGAGGATGATCATCAGCCCTTCCTGCTGACGTCATAAAATGCTCTCAAAAAATTATGCCATTTGAAACCAGTGAAGTATTAAGCTATAAAAACTTGTCCATTATCAATGAAAGCTTTTGATGATAAAGGGGCAGAAAGGTTTAAAGTAAACAGGAAATCACAAGATAAAAGATGTACAATGTATACCTTGTTCGGTTTGCTGGTTATGAGTTAGTATTTTCATTCAGATTGAGGTTTCAACAATTTACATTGGCCTTGTTTATTATAATGGTATTATAGAGGCTTTGCATATAAAGTGATTCATTACCTTTCGATTTGTAATGCCAATGTTCTTTCCAGTAAAAAAAAATTGAAAAAAAGTTAAAGGGTGTTCGTTTTAGTTAGAATGACAAAATGTTCTCATGGGCATGAGTCTGACCTAAAATTATTGTAAAAAAAAGTCTAAAACAGTAAAAGTGGTCTGGAATCTCTGATTATTTCACAATCTAGGCTAAAACTTGTAGATAATTAAATATCAAGATTTCTTTCCTCCATGGGACAAGTATAAGTATCACTCAATAAGGCGACTAAAAACTGCTTAAGACTGAAATACAAGTTTCACAACAAAAGGTTTCAGTTTGGTTCCTAAATTTGAAAGAAAAAAAAGAAAAGACGCTGAATCCATGAACAAAAAAATATTCTTGCTAACCTAAACCATTTTGGTCTTAACGAATACAAAAGTTTGGATACAGCATCTAAGAAAAAAGTATATATTTATGGTCCGAGACAATTCATTTTACCTCCGTTCTGAGACCAAGCAGTGTGTCCAATACAAGTTAAAAGCTAAATAAAAGATGAATAATGAAATACTTGGACAGGGTATTTAAGTTAAAGACACAGTCTTGATACTTCTGTCCTGTCCAATTATTACTTTGTTCTTTGGATGGGACATGAAGCCATGTCCCAGGTGTTGTGTAACGCACGTAAAAGAACCCATTGCACTTTACCATCAAGAGAAGGGGTTTCGCCCATTGTTTCTGGCATGATTAGCAATTCCATGCACACAACCGACCCTGCCCATGTGACCCCCAAGAAGGGGTGTTGGTGTAGTACCCCTATCAAGACGAGGCAAGAAAAGTATCCTAACTATAAAGGTAGTTGTAATTGTAACCTCATCCTCCTGAAGGTCGTAGACTAAAGGAGGAATTGAATTTACAAGACCCCGCCCCCTTCAGCTTAGCCCACTCAGCTTCCTTCCTCCATGGTTACACCCTCCCCCATCCCATGCACAACCCCACCTACCATGAATTGTCGGTCAGCATAGGTCTTCATGTTCCTTCCTATCCTCCAATTGTTTCAGATTTTGTTTTCTTCTATTTCCAGACATTTATTTCTCAGCTTATTTGTTTAGTAATGCAAAATCCCTGGATGAAGAAGACAGTTCACAGCTAGCCTAGCCATGTCAGCAACACGACCTACACTAAACCTGGTCACATCCCCACCAACCCCATGCATTTAAGCTCTATGATTCAAGCAAGAAAATCAATAACACATTGTGCTACCATTAAGTCCTACTATACTCATTGTAAACAAATACTCACACAAAGTCTCCACTCCAGTTTATACAGATTTGTTGCCAGATTTCATATCAAATTGAGTTTGTCAGTAATGTTAATCCACAATTCATCAAGTATCATTTCTCCAAGTTGGCTGGTCTTCAGGCCTGGCATTATCACCCTTACCAGGTTTCAATTGGCATGATGAAGTATTGGTGTTCTGACCAGAAGCTGTGTCTTTTCACTCAGCTGCACACATACAACCAGTGCTAAATGCCCACAGGTTTATCATTGTTCGCCTCATCAATGTGCACAGAGAATAAGGGCCAGGCTGAAACAAAATGTTGTTTCTCACAGACGCTCCTCTGGAGCTCTGACAAGAGTGATTTTTTTACAAAGTTAATAGGATTATCTATGGGTATAATTTTTTTCTCGCCTAGATGAAGTGATTGTATTTGTCTGAAGTGCACAAACCATTGATGAATTTTTAAAATTAAATCATAAATTTACCCAAGTAGGGGCATGCTCACAGATGCAGTAAATATGAGGAACCTCTTTAAAAAGAGAAAACTTGTCGACAAAAACTAAGGATCATAAATAGCACCAAATCTCAAGAATCCCTAGTGTCTCTTTGGGTACACCACCATAAAGATTGACAACTTAAAGAGCCTACATCCAGGAAAAACACCAAGAAATTACCAACCATTTACCCAGGTTGGGGGTAGCCATTTTCTTGAGGTTATTTAAACAAACAAAAAATGGCAACAAAGAACTGTATTTTTGGTTTTACCCTAACAAAGATGTGTGAAAAGCAGTGAAGGACTTGGTGTTTTCATTTCATTGTTTTTTTTAAAGTATCCCCTGCTAATTACAGGATTCGAACTGGCATCTCATCACTGGGCAGGCTTAAAAATAAAATTGTTTTTTTTTCTTTTACGGTATTTGATGTCAAATATTGGTAATTGTGTATTTTTTCAAGGTATCATATTTTTGGGGGCTGATCTGACCTGACTCTTTCAACTTTGCCTAATTTTTTTTTTCTTTGATTATTTCATTTGAAATGAACTGATGCGAAACATAATTTTTTATTGGCCTTGCCCCAAAGGTGATAATAATGGACCATCCCATTTTTCTAGCACAGGCATGGTTTCTCTGGTCATGTTTATTTTTTCTGTGCAGTGTTGTTGTTAACAGTCTGAGCCAAAAGAGGGCAGTACATAAGATCTTAATGATCCATATGTTGAAAATCGTTGGGTCACCAGCAGATAATGGTAAAATAATGGAGGTGATAAACTTTAATGCATTCATCCAGGAGAAAATGAAATTTGTAAATAAGTGTAAAAATTTGCATCAGGGATAAAGAATATTATTTGTGTTTTACCCATACACTGATGTGTGATTAAGCACTTTATACTCAACACCCCCCCCCCCCACCGAGTCCTGTGAAAAAAAATTCACAGGCCATTACTTGGGTGAGACGAAGAGCAAAATAAATTTCAAAAACACTCTGTAAATGAAATAAAAACTCATTTCTTTAACCATTTTAAAAACTATGGTGGAACAATTAAAGTTGGAGTCACTGCTCAAGCAAAAAAATCAGACTCACAATTGAAACTAAATCAGAGCAATGACTTACCCTTGACTTCACTCTGCAATCAGATGATTGGAACCCCACTTTGCTTTTTCCCCTTTTCAGATAAATAATTTGAACATTTATGCAGCCAGGACTTTTCATCATAACAGAATAATATCCATTGTTATCAGTATGATTCGATACCTGAGAACTAGTGGTCCATGGTAAGGAAAGGCCATCACATTGACAGTAATGAAGATAGGGTACAATGGTAAATACAATAACGGCGCAGATTCGGTTTCCACATCAAACAGGAAAGATGTCACAACAGAATTATCCCCAAAACATTCATTTCCTACTGTCACTCGCCGATATAACCAAAGCAAACTATCCTCCACCCTGTAACCCTGAAGCCAAGCAGAAACTGAAGAGACGATTTGGCAGAGGAAACAGAATGGCACTCATGATAACCGTTTCACAAAGGTCAATATTAGTTCTGAGTGTGACATTTGGGGGTACCCTCACTGTCTAGGCACAGTCTATCTACCCCATCACAGGAAACACAGAATGATCTGTGACTTGTACCAAAGTTCATTTTGATCACTGAAGAGCAATACCACAGCTGTTGATCAGATAATACATTGGCACTAGTGGGACTGCATTTTGTTTTGTACATGTGTATGTGGAGAGCTGGGATTGGCTTAGACTTGTGCCCTGATTTTGAAAAAAAAAAAGTTAAAGTGATGACAATACATTGGTTGTAGTATTAGCTCGACACTATTATTAATCAAAGAACTTCAAATCTTTATTTATGGTTAGAGGTATTTCTACTTGATGTACATGTACATCTTTAGAAAAAAATGAAATGTTAAGGTTTGTTGGATGGTGAGTTCACTGGAAACTAGAGGACAACTAAATGTCCTCCTCCAAAAACCAATACTGTGACACCATAACAATTGGTGAATCTAACAAGTATGGGCATGGTATTTGACTTTTGAACAAATGTAACGAGGTACAAGGGCTGTCCTACATGTTTGTGTCCTTTGTCCTTCATGTTTCAGACAATATTATGATCAGTTTTACTGTTCATCTAATGGGACTATTGAACCTTCAAGTGTAAGCAATACACTGAGTTATTATGCAGTATTGCAAGAATGGCTATAATAGCTGTATTGAGCAACGATGTACAAAGAAATAGTTAACTTTAGGTATTATACAGGATTGGTAAGGATAAAAACATCATTGTTTAATTTTAGTCTGAAAGCTTACTGATTATGAAGTTCACACTAGAACCATTTTATTCTATGAAATATTTCCCTCTGAAATGGAGTCATGCTTGAGAAAACTGTATCTGAAAACCTAAAATAAATCAAAATGCAACAGCTGATTTCGGTTACTACAACCAAAATTAAGGACAATGTGTTTACATGCTGAAAATTGTGCATGGCTTTTCACTATTTCTCATGACTCACAGCGCACAACGGATTAAGCTCAAAATTTTCCCGCAGGTTTGTTATTTCATGTGCATGGTTGATTAGGCTACACTAAACATGAGCACTGTCTGCGACTATTTTGTCAGGTCTGCCAATCCTGTATAATATCTTCAACTAAAATTTAAGTTGTACTCATGGTCCCACACACAGGGGAATCCCTTATCAATTAAAGAGGACACCAAGGTGAAATCACAATCCCCTCCCAGTCCAAGCTTTTCTTTGGGAAATCACTGCCACCTGTCTTTGGTCATTAGCATAATCAGCCATGGACAAAAAACTTAACGCTGGCCCTGCCTCCTTCAAGGATATAGACTTTATCACTTTCTTTTAAAATGAAGGTCATAAAATACAATTATGCAAGATGTGAATCGTGGAAAGTTCATGCCAGAAGAATTACTAGTATGTCTAATAAAAAAAAACATTTCCTTTCAAAAAAATGAAAGAGCTGGAGTGTGTATCACAAAAATAACATTCTAAGTTGTTATCATAAGGAAGCTTGATTTGGTATAGAGCACCATATGGTCTTTAAAAAAATTGCCCCTCTTCAAGAAAATTGTGTGTTTTATGCCATTTTGTACTTTAGGAAATTATAAAAACGATTACTTTGATGTGTTATATAAAACACAAAACATGTTATCAGAATACTCAATATTTTCTTTACAACATGAGAATCTATTTCATTAAAATCTAATGAGTTAATAATGTTTTAGAACTGTTCGAATGAGAATACTCTTTAAAAAACAAATGATGCGCTTTTCCTTTCTAAGTAAATTTCTTTTTTAATAAATACTTGTAAAAGGATAAGAAGGCAGCATAAATGTCAACCTTCAGATGTAGCGGGGGGGGGGGGGGGTAGAAATCACACAGAAAGGTCTCCCCCCTTTTCTCTTTAAGAGTAAATTAATAACCGTCCTCTTATTTTCAATAGACACACCAATACAATTAACCTGTGGAATTGTAAACAAATCCAGTGGTCATGTTCTGAAAAAAAGAGTTTAGTTTTGTCAGGGATTTTGTGTATACCAATATATCAGACTTATCTCAATGGTGACATTTTCCTTGACTTTGAGAGAATTTCTGACCAGATAGTATATTTGTATGATTGGTACTGATAAAATGTACTTCACAATCATTGAGTTTTCATATATAATTTTTGTAATTACCAACTCTGTACTTTGTCTTTAATGAATGAGAGATTCTTGTCAAGAAAGTCAATATTTCTTGGGATAATTTTCCTTTTCTTCAAACAGGTTTAAAAAAAAACTTAATTTCTAATGAGTAACCATACTGCTTTACTGGTGCAAATTCTTTTTAATTATTATTGTAGCAGATAATAAATTGGCATACAAAAGGTTGGCCCATTAAGCCATTATCAAAATTCTTAAAATACCTATTCTTCTATCTTTGTGGATAATCACATTTCACATTCAATGTGTAAACAAGACCCAATCCAATTGGAGCTTCTGGCAGGGATATGACACTGCTGTAAAGCCACTCAAGATTTAAAACTAGTTTCTCTGTTCTGAAGAAACTTTGATTGCAAAACACGGCTCAATTTTTAAGAACACTTTTAAAGTTGAAAACGTAGATTGTACAAAGCAAACAAAACAATGTTGCAGCCGTTACAAATAGAATTTTTTAAAACCCAGTTACACTTCTTTTGACAGTTATCAATTACTTTTAAGTCATGTTGTGTAATTGGACTGCACATTTTTGTACAGGCTCTGCCTTCTTTTAAGAATTATAATATCAAAGTAGTTTTTCAAAATCCTCTGATATTGTTTAAAGAAACAAAGTGCGGCTAAAAAAAAACGTTTTCCCCCTTTTCCGCAATAGTTTTAGCACGACTTGAAAATACTGGTATGAAAGGTTGGAATGGATTCTGTAAAGAATTTGTAAAGAATTTAATTCAGTTTCACAATTTCATAAAGTATCTTATTGGTTGTTCACAGGAATTGTCAAACTATTTCAATATTGTTATGGAAAGACAATGGACCTTTCCCATGAAATATGCTAATTACAATCACGCATGCGTACAGACACTATTGGTTGACAAATGCGGGTGCATCACGCCACCATCAGTCCCATACAAAAAGGTGCGATGTTCACTCATTTGCAAACCAGTAGGGAGAATGCGCACGCGCCATTTTCAATTTACATATTTCATGGGAAGGGTCTATTACCTACCTATGTACAACTCAATCCTTTCCATGTTGGCGATCGGTGTCTCACAAGACTCACTATCCATCATGGAATCAAGAGTGTGTATTGGCTGAAAGTTTTCCGACTCACATCAAATCAAATCAAGAAGCCATTTGTTCTCATCACCATTGACATTCAAGCACTATGAATGGTGTTACATCCTGTGGCCCTGTTAGAATCTTGACTCTTGTGGATGAATAACTGATTGATGATTCAATCTTTATACGTCCTTTTCAGTTGTAACAGACTTAAATTGATCATCAAGGTGAATAAATGTAATGTTCCATTCTATTATGGGAAGTTCATCATTTGCTTCAGAACCTTGATGAGATTCTGGTGAAGGCCAATAGTAGTTTCTTCTTTCTTCTCAAGGTGTCAATGCTCCATCCCTGCCATTTCCTGTGAGACAGCCCTTTTTTCAAGTCTAAGCCTTCTCATTGCGGTATAGTCCAGAAAAATACGACATGAGGGTGTTACTTTAAAGCATGGCTTTTTAATAGATTAGTTTCTGCCAAAATCACTAAGGTCCACTTTGCTCTTTAAGGCTTAAAAGTGTCTCAGATAACATCCTCAGGCATGAGCCAGCTTTGCTGATGTCTTGAAAGTGATGTTGATGTTTACTTGAAAAAGATATCTTAACTTCCGCTGAGGCAATCTGGAAGTTTTCTGCAAGTTATCATCTTCTTGTCGTCATGACAACCTCCGAAGTTGTCAGGTTCAATTTCTAAAATTGCGATGGCACATGAAGGTAGCATAGGATCATTCATATCTTCACTTTATATGCATCTGTGAAGATTGTCATTAGGCGAGTTATTTTTGGATTCCTGATGAAGCTGGAAAATATCTGCGTACCGCCGACAGAAAAAAAAGAGATCACCTCTGGATGACAATACTTAAGAGTGTTGGACCTGCTCCATTAAGAATTTATTACTGATCATCTAAATATCAGCAGTTGAACTCGATGAGTAAACAAGAAGTCTGCATTCCAGAAAAAGATCAATGAAAGGTCTCAAAGATGGATTCTTCAAAAAGGTTCCTTGAAGTCAAGCACCATTAGTCAGTTCATCAGTCCATCCAACAATTCAAAAGAGCCATCCTTTCACATCCAAAATTAAAGACCTTGTCAGCAGTAAGGCTCGACTGTAGTAACCATGCACGTTTCCTCCAAAGTCTTGATATATGTATTTTTTAATGAGCAGTTTTTAACACTGACAAAAGAACCTCAAACCCTGCACAGCAACTGATTTAAAAGCTGGCACACAGAGAACAGAACAGCGATGGGTTACAACAAAATCTACATCAGGACTTTTTACTGATGACCTTATAGGCTGGCCATGAGATGAAATTATCATTTGATCTCCTGCCATCAAAATGTAATTTACTTTGATTTAAATCCATTAGCGGTAAGGAATAATTGATATTCATCTCACCATGTCTGGAACATAAAATAGTCTATAGAAAAAAACTCTGTCAAAGGTACAATGTCGATCGAGCAATTAAATGAAGTGGCGTCAAATATATACTTTTCACACCAGGAAAAGGTATTTCATATACTTTTTAACATCACTAATAAAATATTAAATTGAATTGAATTGAATTAAAAACACATTTACATCGTTTTGATAATTTGTCCTGACGCCACTTAACTCTGTTTCAGCAAAATGGATAAATTCACAGGCGTGAACTTGACACTATCTGAGCACAGAGAAAGGATATGCACAACCTTTTTTATTTTTCCAAAATGAAAGCTTTCTTTGTTAATTTCAACCCCTTGAGCATCAATGACAACCGAGCCGAAATTAAACAAGAATGAACATTCTTCTCGAGCCTCTTGGGAAAACTGGTAATTTCTTTTAAACCTCAGGACAGTCTTAAAAAATGAATTAATGAATGGTGTAAATGCTCAATGATGAGCAGAAAGGCCCGATGCCTGCATGAGGTTGTTTGTACAGTGGAGCAGCTGTATCAAGAAATGTTTAGCCAAGATGGAAGGAGCAATAACCTAGTTATCAAACCCCAGCTCAGACGGTTTTGATTGCTTGATGAGAGGGTTCCTTTTCAAGAGATCCTGCAGATTATTATGACATTTGATCCTCTCCGACAACCAACAGCAAAGTGATACCTTGATTTAGGCTGCTTTTCTCCCCCTGTCACTATTCATCAACTCATGAAAATGTAGAGTGTTCTCAAAATTTGTTGGCAGTTGAGTTGGTACTGGTGCTGTTGTTACACATGAAGAACATGTCTTCATGAAAAACACGTCTTGAAAGACTCACGTTCTCAATTGCAGAGAAGAACTTGCACTAAACTTTCAACTCACAGAAAAGTACTCAACACAATGGTCCGGTAGACCGCTCAATACTGAAATGTTAATTTTATTAAGAAGTAATACCTCACATATTACCGACACAAATCAATTCAGAGGTCGCCACCAAAATTTTGCCACAGCTCTTCTCCAAATGCAGGCTTAACGATGCTGAGAACACACTCTTCAATAAAACATGGCTGATATCAGCATTCAACTATTCACGCTGTAAATGGCCAAGAACTGCTGCCTTCCCCAACTGACTCTGCAAACGAATTGGACTAGAAAGACAGCTTGGCAAGATGCGGGTATCACATCCTCAGAGTATGAGAAAGACCCCTATAAAGGAAAATATATTCAATTCAATTGAGATTCAATTCTGACAGCCTAAAGGTATCAGGGCAAGGATGAATCAGTGCAGACAATTTTCCCTTATATAGCTTTGTTTTCTTGTTGTGTTTCAGAAAATCTTATTTCATCAAGGATTATTGCGGAGCGAGTAAGGTGCGCCTTGAGCCAACAGACTCCCTCAATCTGATTTCGATGGTGCCAGGCCTTGGACAGTTATTCCACGTGTATGCCTGGAAGGTACACTTCTCTTAATGAATCTCTCTTTACAAAAAAGTAAAGCGGGTTCTTATTGAAAATGGTTGATCTTGCTTTTTTAATAGTGACGCCCTCTCGAAAAGTATTCCTGAGTGGCTTACAATGATGAACCTATCCTCGGCTTTTGAAGTTTACTTTGGAAGAAACACCTTGTTGGCTTTAGGATGTCCATCCTCCAATTAGACCCAGTGTCCAGAAGGAATCCGTCTATCGAAGCCGTCCTTCAAATTGTCAGGAACAATGTCCTGTTTTCAATTCACATCATAAACGTTTTTCCCTTTTCTCCTCCAGGGCAACAGACTGAATTGTTCCCACTGACATTCAGGTGAAAAGTAAAACAGCTCGCTCCTTTTAGAGAAAAATGTCACAGCTAAAAATTGCAGACAACGTAAGCACACATCAAAGGCAATTTTGGCACAGAAACAGCTGAAGTTTTGCTCCAAGCACTGGTAATTCACAATATCAGTCTAACAAGCTCTAACCTGATGTTTATCAACAACAAAAAACAGTGCAAAATGATTTTCAAGGCCTACTTGTGCACCCAACACTGCATGACTCAGAACCCTTTCAAAAGAGAAAATGGGGTCTTCCCAAAATGGGGACGAATCTGGATCCCGTTTCAAATTTAAAATGTGATGTTTACTTAAAAGCTTCCTTGCTTTCTCATGTTGCATTCAATAATAAATGGGGCAAAGGAACAATGGAGGTGGAGGGGTTCAATGTAGTACAATAGGGGTAAGGAGGGGCGTGCCAGACTAAATTGATTTTTCTCCCTCTCTGGTGGGACCATTGCAGCATGAATGGGATTACAAAAGGGAATTTCAGAATATCCAACAATTGTTGATCCAACCATATGGTGGAAGCCTTTGCTTTTTTTGGAACCTGAGATTCTTAAGACTTGGGGTACCGGTGTGTGAAGCTCGGAGCCAATGGATCTCACTATGGGAGTTCATTGCATACATTTTTCCATGGACAAATAATTTTACATTGGGAGAAATGTTACTAAATAGTCTCAGTTCCAAGACCTTTTTTGGGAAATGTATCATTACCAATAGAGGGCGCTTTGTGTACTCCCATCAAAAGTGGACTATTTCACATTTTGACATCAATGTAGTTGGATTTTAAGTACACACACTTTTGATGCATTAATTAATCAAGTAATTTGTATCAGAGAGTTTCCTCTTGAAACAAGGCCACATGTTGCTTTCTTCATGGGCAAGATTCACTGGTGACAAAGAGATCTGAAATAAGGATCTAAGCTTCAGGAGGTGTGCTGAAATAATGGCAGTTCCACCCATTAGTAACCACTAGGGTTAGAGATTTCAAGGAGCTTCTGGGAACAGTATCCACAGTGCTGGAGCACAATTTCTTTACGTCTGAAAATAATGCCACTTTCACCTGGCAAACATAAAATTTCTCATCCTCGTTTTTTTTTTGTTTGGGGTTTTTCTTTTTGGCAAAATAAATCACGCATATTTACTCATGCATTACAGCTTCACTGTAAATGTCTTTTTAATTTCCATGCAGTACTTGCAGTATATAAATGGTGTTGAGTAAATATATAACCCTGAATACAAGACATTAATCACTATTAATACATTGTGTCATCTACTATAATAGGAATGCTGATGTGGTAAAAATGTCAGCTTTCTGTTCATTTGGATACCTGTCAAATCCAATCATATAAAAATGCAGCAATAAAAACAAAAACAAAGAAAAACATTGGTCTACATTTAAAAGTTGCCAGTTGGCTTTTAGAGTTAATAAGATCGACACACCTGGGGAGGAAGTCAATAACTTTGCAGGGAATAAAAATGTGTCGAACGAGCCCATGATTATTTTTTTTAAATCAATGTTTAAGCCGTATCCATATGGCTGCTACAGCTACGGCTATTGCTGTCGCTAAGGGTGTTCTAAGGATGTCCTATACTTCAGCGCATGATGAAGCAGCGATCCGTCTGTAAGCCATAAACATAGCCTCTAATCGGACACGGCCTCAAAAAGATTGGAATGCTTTATATTGGCTATATCATGATGGCTAAAGAAACCAATGTCCGATTTCCTAAGGCCAGGAATGCAAACAGTATAATGTCTTGACAACTTCCATACTGGAAATCAGACTATTTGACACTAACCTCGTGTTGATGAAAATTTGTTCAATAGGAAAACCTTGTTCAACAGGCAAACCATTATGACCAATATGACTTCTTGACAATATTTCATAATTAATGATAAAGGCACAACTTTTTACAGTATACAGCTCTATTGTAACAAGGGAATAGACGACTACCAATAACTTGAATATATTGAATTCAAAGCAAAACTTATCTACATGTTAACAATCCAAACTATGGCATTATGAAGCATCATTAAGCACTTTTTAACATCAGCAACGATAGAACAATACAAATTTGTGGTTACATTTTTATTTAACTTTCGCTAAATCAGGGGTATGTTTTTTCCAACCCAGTGTTTCGGTAACTACTTGAATTACTACCCTTAGACTAATTGGTAATTTTGTTATTGGTTTATATACAACAAATAAAATAAATTTAGTAACACAATAATTATTTCTCTGGTGCTTTTTTTTGTAAAGAAGGTATATTTGCAAATGTGTGACAAATTTTACTCGTTTGTGATTCAAGTGAGATATCTTTCTACGCCCTTTAAATTAAATGATTAAATAATTTGCATATATTTGCATTAAAAAGGTCCGACTGTGAAGGCTACACAACTGCTAACTCATGCGTAATGGTTTGTGCTATTTAGTTAACTGCTACAGTTCACACGTGAATGCAAAGTAAAAGCTCCTAAATCAAAATTTATTAGAAAAACAAATTAAAATAAGAAATGTTAGTAAAACTATGATTTCTTTTTTTTAAAAGAACACACACAACAGAACTTGCATATACAGGCTCATAAATAAAACAGACTGTTAAATATCAACACCACATCAAAAATTAAAATTGTATATATTTCAGTGTTAGATTCTACCTACATGTAATATTGTAGTGTTTTATATTTTAGTGAAATTACTCTTAACTGCTTCAACCATAAGCAAAAACTCATTAGATGGTAACTAAATTTAAATTTGATTACATCTTGAATCTGTTTTTTGTTATATTTTAAACAAAATAATGCACACACAAAGACCTTTTATTAAAAAACAGCTCTACTGTAGCAGTGAAACATGAACAGCGCCCTCTACAGGCCATATCTGACATAAAAACTTTAAGCCAATCAGAAAAGGCTGGTGTGCACTTCTCCTTCTACTTGTTTCGATCAGGTAAAAACCTCAACTCATAATCTACAGGCTTGGCAAAAATAGAAACTGGCACCATTTTGAAATGAGCAGCACTTAGAAATGTTGTGGCAATTACAATGCAAATAATTACAAACAAAACAAAAACCATAAAAAAGACTTGCAAAAATTTGTTAAATTAATATATATCAGAGATGCTTAATGTGAACAGCTATTTAACAAAGTATATGTGACCGTGAGTGGCAAACTTTTTAAACTCTTAAATTTACTGTCAATAAAACAAGTACAATTTTCAAAAAATTACTTCAACTACAGTACCAACCAAACATAACATGCAAAGAATACAAGGGATGGTTTCCGTCACAAAATGCGCAGCCGTCGGCAAAGTGGTGACAGTACAAACGTGTAAGTATTTTGGTCCAAGTAAATTATTTTAGCTAATTTCAAAATGCATTAAACAGTTTTAGATACTTGTGCGTGGTTACTTAAATTGATAGTTCAACATCGTGAGCCCAGTAGTTGGCAAATATATGTAAAGATTACAAAAAATTAAGGTCGGAACACCCAGCTCTCACTTGCTGTTATTTATTTACAATAAACTGATAAAAGTTTGTAGAAGACACTTAAAAAAAAAAAAATCCCCAACGAAAATTTCCTGAATTTTAATTGACCCTGAACTTTCCTTGTTTACTCACGTCTAAATCCTCCACAAAGATGCATACTAAAGACAAGTCAGGCACCAAGACTCCTATTCCGATCGTTATATACAAATGCCACTTTATTGCAGTTAACACAATTAAAGGCCTCGGGTACCAGAAAAACCAACACAACTTGTCCAAAACCTACAACGGTGATCTTGTGGACAATTCCCGTACAATTTTGGTTTGAGCCGATAGACGAAAAGGGAAGAATTTAGATGAAGACTGGGGAAGTTGGTTGTTTAGATGTCAGTCGAATCGATCCAAGATAAGAGGTGTAGGATATCCGCAAAGGCACTTGGTCTTTGGTCTGTATTGAAATAACACACAGGGGAAGGCAGAGGTTTATTCAAGTTATTCGACTGCTTTTATCATTCTGTATAACTGTAGCATCCAATGTCTCCCCAGATGTTTCTGATCAAAGGTGACCTTTACAAGAATCACGTCTGTCCTTCAGACAAACTATTAAAATGATTATTCAATCAATTGATCTATACCTCTTTCATCTGTTTTTACAACACTGGAAACCTTGATTTTTATTTTGTTTTTTTAAAAGATCTTTTCAGAACAAGCATACTTAACAAAAATGTTCTGAACTTGTATATTTTATGTTGCTGTTTTAGGGTTTTTTCCCCCAGTACATTTGATTTGACTGCAAAATGTTTTGCAATGGAAAAGATTTTAATACAATAGGCCTTTTCACACTATCGACATCCGATCCGTGTCAAAATCTACACAGGTCAACTCCGTGCTGACGCGGTTCAAATCCAATCTGCTTTCCCACTAGCTCTGCGCAAAATCAGCTCGTGCGTTACAGGTTCAACTTTTGATCTGTGTAATGTGCGACCAATTCCCAAAGGCAGGGTCCTACACATATCGAAGCACCATGCACACTCAGCCCGGATCGAAAATGATCCGGAGTGTTCACACTACGGCTTTTGACACGTGTTGGAATTTTCGACACGGATCAAGAGCTCTCAACCCACCTCCCGAGCAGGGTTAGTTTTGACATGGATCGAGTGCTCTACACGGATCAACTTAATGTTGTAGAGTGTGAAAAGTTCAGTCCAGATGACACGGATCGGTCTAGTGTCCAACACAGAGATTTTCTGTAGTGTGAAAAGGCCTCATGAGTAATGTGGTTTTGTCTTATCAAGTATTTGGATTATAAAAACTGGTCTTGAAAAGTTCACCCCAGTTCCTTGCCATTAATTATTAATGTTTAGTGTACCCATTCCATCCAGAAATCATTACACTTTCCTTAATAGTGCATTCGTGTTAATAAGCAATGGCCAGATGTATTGTTTAGTCGTCATTTAGTCGTTACCGTTTGTGCTTTTTTCATTAATAATTATTGTGCTGATTTGTTGTTAAAATATTTAAGTGAATGCTCAACCACCACCCTGCTGCCTCCACCAATGGACAATAACCATCTCAAGATGTGACCAAGCGCAACTCTTAGCTCTACAGTAAAGCTAGCAAGCAAGCAAGCATCTAGTCTGTAAGTCTAAGACAATATGCCACATTAATGAATGATTAACAACGTCTATAAGCTGCACAAGATGAAAAACTGGAAAACCCAGGACTCTTGTTTTTGTCCCCGTTTACTCTCAGTGTCAAGTTTGTGAAATTACAAAACCTGCTTAGTTGGTTTTGGGGAACATCCACAACCGATTCACAGTGTACAAAATTTAAAGTTCTCTATGATTGGATCGTTTTAAAGTTGATGGTGTTCCATCTTACACCATGGAATTGACTTGCACAACTTCTTTAAAAGGTTATCAGTTACAACACAGTTTTGCATTTTTGTTTAACATAAGCCTGTTACCATTTCAAAATGACTGTAAAATAATGCAGTTTCATGTATGTTGCAGCAGCTATTACATTGCATAAAAAAAGAAAGACAAAATCACAAAGCAGACAATAACAAAACCACATGACAGACGTATACATGTAAAAGGGAAAAAAGTCACCACAAATCCTACTGCAAGAATAATATATGTTCGCACTAAAATGATATTTCCAAAAAGGAGACAACTCTGCACAAAAATAACACAGACGTTTCATCTGCTTGAGAATAAAAATAATATGCTTCATACTGTCATCCCCGGACGGACGCAGATCCAGGAATTTTACCAGGGAGGGGTTAAGATAGAAAAGAAAAGAAAGAACCGGGCGGTCAAAATGAGTATGTGTACAACACAAACGGGCAAATAGGCAATAAATATCTACAAGTTATGGGGCACGGCACAGAGGTGTTAACAGATTAATTCATTTTTAATTTTTTTTTTTTAGGGGGGGGGGGCAAGCAGGGGCAAAGACATAATTTAGGGTATCTAACCATTCATTTGTGCATCTTTTCGGTCTAATTTTTGGGGTGGCGAGAGGGGGATGGAGGGGGGCCTCCAGTCTCCGCGCCCATCCTCCAGTTATGCCAATGGTGCGGTAGCACTACTACATGGCAAAAAATTGATGACATTTAACACGTGTATGAACTCAATCAAATGATAAGGATCTCTACGTCTCCAGGTGAGTTATTTAACTGGGCAATGAGGCTCGACTTACATGTGAGAACTTTTGCCAACATAGGAGCTCAGGTCTGGGGCCAGATTAGGGTAACTAATATGTGATGACGCAAGTTTAACGTTACAAATGGAAAATAATAGTAAAACAAACCTAAATAGAAATGTAAAGTCTCCAAGAGCAGGGCGGGGTCCCACAGGACCCCATGCCTCTCTACTCCTTCCAAACATTTATGAACTTCCTACAAAAACAACATTTTGCACAAACACGTACTGCTATGAGTCTTCTAATATAACACCAAATAGAAAGGACCACTATGACAACACAAAGCAAGTGTTTACTAGCCTGAAGGTGGACGAGGAATGTAAGCATTTAAGATCCTCCACTGGAAATTTACCTTCCTCAATCAAACTTAGGGTGGCAGTATGTTCCCCTTAAGAACCTTTACAGTCTCATTTTAGTCGGTACTTGTGTAACGAAACTAAAAATATTAACACAAGGCAATAATAAGCTTATCCGTTTGTCCATGGAAAATCTTGATCCATTGACCTAATTCACCTACATTATCACCACAGTAAATCTTGGTAGCGCCATTATGAAAGTCAGTTATTCTGTGTGTTATACAGTGTGTGTATATTTTAGGCGACCCACGTGTGTTTTACACACTCACCGTATCTTTACATACATTTTGACTCACAAACTGGCAGACCCGGGGCAGACAGTATTAGTATGTGACATCAATATGCAGGATTTTATTATAGTCCAAGACCAAGACCAAAAAAACTCAAGCAACATCTCAAGTCCAAGCCAGGACTAGCAGAACACTACAACACCGAAATTGTCATCACCTTTAGTTCTCTTCAACTTGCTAGACCTCTAAAGGGCTTTATATGGCAGTTGGAAAGAATACAAACTCGTCTTGTACCAATCCACTTTCCCATAGTTTAAGTTAAGACTGCATGCCACTACATCTCAATCTGAAGGATGGGATGAGTGGGTGTTGACAGGCGGACACAGATCACAGACATCTTCGAAAACCTACATAAAAAAGGTACCAACTTACCTTTGGTATTTAGTCTGAGCCAAACCAGCCAAGATTCCCCCTCAAAAATATTGACTTATCCGATATTACAAACATGGATGTTACAGCAGAACCGCCAGCCTGACATTTAACATTAGCACCATGAAGTGAATCCATCAGCGGAGACGCAGGTCATTAACATAGTATACTGACCCTGGGATAATGCCTTTAGGATTACTAAGAACTTCAGAGTGCACTCCCTGGTACTCTGCGTGAAGTCATTGGCGATAACAAACACTATGGGGAACCAGGTGATGGCACAATGGCTTGCGACAGCTGAGGAATCAACACATTGATGTGTCTATGAGCAGGGACATTACATGTGCAAACACTGTAACAACTGCAGACATGGGTGTCCACCGAGTCATGCCAGGCGTTTCATTACATTACTTAATTAAAAAAATCTAATTAAACAATTTTTTTTCAGGTAATTGGTTGTTCCATGATATTATTTCACTACACAAAGAATATTTATCCCAACATGGTTTTTTGCATTCAATGAACTAAATTTGCTGTTATATCTTCACAAGTTACTTCTTCCGAAGGTTTTTATCACATCACCTCAAATGATGTCCCAGTCCCATCCTCTAGACCTCATCCTAGAAGCTAATCAAAATATTTCTTCACAAGTTAGAAAAAAGAAGAAAAAAAAGGGTATATGTTTTCTGCAAATTATACAATCCTGCTACATGTTAATTAAATCATACGAATGCAATCGAGCGGCACTAACGTCTTCATGAAAAGAAACAAAGCCGAGCAATTTTCCAGTAAGCCAGGGGGTCCCATCTATTCCTGTCCCCTTACCAAATAAGGCAGCCCCATGGAGCTCAGGGGAGGGGTTTCCCACTACGGATCCATGCCATTGCCATGTCAAGAATTTAAGAGTGGAGTATGACCCATGGTTAATTCTTGTCATCAGAATCGGATTTAAAGACACAGTATGGTTTTTGTAAATAGCAGTGGACAAAATGAACAGATGATTTTGTTAATACTAAATCTTACTCATTATCAAGTAGGTATGAAAACTTGACGTCCCAAGAAGAGGTTTTGTTTAAAATAGTTTAATCTTTGAATCTAATGCGTTTGAATCTAATCTTATTTGTATCACCATACAAGGCATGACAAATAAGTATTGGAGTATCTTAAGGTAGGGTCATGTATTGGTTTTTGTCAACGTAATTATCATTTATTGGCCAAATTATAAAGAAAGATACAAAAAAAGTCACATGGGGAAGTTTTAGCTGAATACAGTCTCTACTTGCTGAGAAAACAGCATAAAACTGTAACTGTATTTTCACAAGAACGTCAAATCCATCAAGATTTAGCAAGGTGACAGTGGGTAACAACTACATCTCTGGCTGCAGAATCCCCAAACAGACACCAACCCTCAGAAATCTGAGAAATGATTCATGCACGAATGGTTTCTCAGATTCATTTGTTTTTTCACTGATTTTTAATCAACAGGGGCATTTCAGATAAAATATTTTTATAGGATGCTTACTACCATTATCATCTTTTAAAAAAGTAAGATAGAAATTCGGATAAGAATTACAGAAGTTCTTTTCGGGGGTCATTACCAAAGTATGATCCTACCTTTAACGGAAACATACATGTACATCATTGTTTCTTTTCTAATTCATACACTCTAGTTTTCAATAACCTTTTTATAGCTCCATGCTTAAACCAACCTGTGAAAATGTCATTGAATCAGGTGGTCATGTTTTGCCAAAACGATGCATAACAGTTCAGGTTTTTTTTTTATCATTCTATGTGCATGTTCATATTGGGGTTTGCGGTATTTAGTTTACCGCAATCAAAACAAGCAGCGACCATTAAATTAGGGGGGTTCTTCAAATGATATTTCTTCAACTTTGACAATATTTGTTAGACGGAGGTACTTCTCTAGAGGATTGGTACTCAATACTGGTATGAACTTGATAACTAAGGACCTCTGGTCACATTCAACAGCTAGAATGTCCTTTAATAAAATAAATTAAAAGAATAAAAATAAACCCATTACTGTATCCACTGAAATAGTTCTTGTCACTAAGCTTTCCAGTTCCTGCATTTACTGGGTGGATGTCCTTACCCCTCTGCAGGCAGCCACATTTATGACTGACTGACATATATCATCATCGGGCAACTATTGACACTAACACCAAGGTCAATGGCCATTTTAGGTGATCTGACAACTGGCAAATCAGATGGAAGGGGGTGGGACCTTAGTTACTACAACGGACCAATCAGAGGGTTGGAGGGAGGGGCTACAATAAGGTTAGGATGCTATTGGTCAATGATGATGTCAAGAATTACAAAGCACTGACTCACAGCTTTCTCTGTGCTCACAGTCACATTGAAGTGTTACCTCTAATGTATGCATATGCAAGCATCATTCTCAATATGGTTTCAGACTGAGTAAAGTAAAAGCAATGTCTGAACTTAGCAGCTTCATCTGGATTACCATGTTAACGTACATTGAAGCATAGCAAGCCCATGGCAACACCATTAGCAACTGTTGTAGCCACAGCTGCCAATACGGCAATGGCCTGTGTTTGTTTTTGATTAATTTGAGAGAACATCATTGTGATGACAAACTAACAGTATCTGCATGATTTTTTACAAACAAACCATAAAGAGCACCTTTTTTGTACAGTTGGTATCAGAACCATTCATCCTAAAAAAAATTCTTTTGTTACTTGTTATTAAAGGTATTATAAAAGACTGGTCGAGCTGACAAAATAGTCACAGACAGTGCTCATGTTTTGTGGGATCAACAATATACATGAATTAACAAACCTGTGAAAATTTGGGCTTTATCGTGTTTATAGTTCATTGTGTGAACAAAAGTGAAAAATATGCCCAATTTGCCAGAATCAGCTGTATTTGTTTTAAAAAGTTTTCTCACGTAGTTTCTAAAATATGACTTTATTTCAGAGGGAAATATTTCACTCGCACAAAAATGGTTCTATGGTATGAACTTCATAGTAATCAGTAAGCTTTCAGACTAAAAATTAAACAAATGTTTTTTATCCTTACCAATCCTGTATATTACCTTTAAAAGTATGATGTCCCCCAAGAACTATAACTGCACATTTTGGAGTTACATATCATGTGTACGTACTTATACACATGTTAGTAACTAAGGCGAGTGATTATACTCACTGAAGCATCACCATTGTACCAACAAAAGGGCCCTCAACCAAACACATGAAAACATCAAAGCGCAAACCTTAATCTCTCCATAACACCATCTTTAAATGTTAATGCCGTGAACTTTTACGCAACCCTCAACCAATCGAATACCAAGGTTTCCTAAACTGCAGTTCAGACGTGAGGCCAAAACTGATCCAGCAGTGAGAGTGAAATGTCAAGGCGATGCTACCGCTATGGATTGGATCATTCACAATGATAGTGACTTTGTAACCTACTCGAACAAAAAACTTAAGTGTAGCTGAGAAACTATGTAAGCAAGTTCAACTTTAGCCTATGAATCATTGGAATGCTTTCCTTTTTCTAGCTGTAGTCTTCATATTGTTTAGTGATATTAGTTTCCCCTCTGTGTTGGATACAAATGGAAAGCTCTTATCCTTGACTGTTAACATTTATAAAGGCTAGCAATATTTTGGGATAATGTTTAAAGAGAGGCTCCAAGGTCAAATTCAGTTTTGTGATGCACTCATTTTTCAATAGATAGAGTCCTTATGGAAGTGGGGGGGAAAATTACAAGTCTCTAACCTCACGTTAAGATAGTGTAAAATGTCATTTTACTTGATAATCTTTCAGAACAAAACTTGAATATAATGTCATTGGATATCAACAACAAATGGATCTGTACATTCCAAAAAGGAATAATCAATGCCATTTTGATTGAATATCATCAAAACTCAGGAATGAACTCAAATAGATGTTTTTGGATTGGCAGTTTACAATGTTTTAACAAGTTTAGAGACTCGTAACTTTGTTTCCACTTTCATATGGACTCATATGGATTTATTGGAAAATTGACACATTTAAGAACTGAATTCAACCTCTGAGCCTCTCTTTATTATGCTTTTAATTTTTGAGAAGAGGTCAGGAATGGTTCAAGAAAAATCTCAATATGCCACTTGTCTTAGATTCATTAAACTAAGATAAATTAAGGCAAACTGTAAAACTGAATTATGTCCTACTCACAACAGCAATCATTGCTCACATTGGACAGGCACTGCACATGTAATGTAGGGAACAACCAACTTTGTTCGGCTGTAGTTTATGGACCTTTTGACAAAGTGACTGGCGAGCTGCTACTTTTGGGTTATTGTACAGTACAAACATTTTTGAAATGTTTTAAAATTCAAATGAGACACATGTACACAAGCAGAAAATGATGCTTAACATTAATTAATTCTGCAGAAAAGAAAGATAAGGTGGGCAACAAGTCACATACAGTTATACAAAGGAAAAGTTATTTTGGATGGTAAATGTTTTTTTCTAAGCAGCTCTACGAAATTCGGCCCAAAGAGTTTAAGTATACCTAAATGTTAAAACTGTACCTTCATAAAGCCAAGTGAATATTAATGACTACCATAACGGCACCGTCAAGTCTATTTGTTAATCTCTTACCCATTTACCCATTTGTTATTATCATTTTTGGTTTGAGCGAGTTATTCAGTTTGGAAGTGTCAAATGCTGATCAAATTCAGGTGACATGAAATTGATGCAAAAGTGCTGTTGAAGTTAAAGTTGTAAATTCTTTGCTAATTATCCATTAGAAATGAGTTATAATATTCATAACGTAGATATCCATCATTTCATGTGAAAAATATTGTTATGATTTCAGAACTCATCATTTTTGGGGGGTGTGTTTCCAGCTTTATTTATTTTATTTTCAAAGTAATGAGCACAGACCTTGAGCAGGCATGGCATGATATTAGGCCCCTGGGAAAAAAAGTGAGAACATTTCATAGAGTACAAGGGCTGGCCTACATGTTCATATGGTGCAGTCTTTAATGGACTCTTCAACCACAATTTTTTCAAATTTTTCCATGGAAAAAAACAAAACGGAAATAGACTAAAGTAGGAAGAATATCATGCCTGCTTAAGGCTGCACAATTTGAGCAAAATGGGTGACAGGTGTGTATCACATGTTTCTGCTCTAGGCAAGCCCTTCTATTATTTCAGAAAATGTTGTGCTTTCTTGTTGTAGCAGCTTTATGAAGCATGGCATTGATGTGGTATTGAAAGAGTTGCGACACAAAGAGTGTTGTGCGGTTAGCAAAAAGTTGCATTGTATTAAGACTTCCATCACCAAAGAAGAGGACCGTATTCCCTGGTAATCACCAGTGAAACCAAATTTAAATGTGTCCCAGATATGCACAGAAGTGCAAAGAATGCGAGCTTTAGGAGCCAAGTGCATTGTGAAGCAAGTGCCACACACTAATCACGTTGTTTACTCACATCTTTGAATGCGCCCTCGTTTGTTTGAACGCTGTCAGGTGTTTGGAGGCTTTTGGCTATAAATGTGAATACATGTAAAACTGCTGATTAAATACATATGTTGGAATTGGGATTAGAAAATAGGAACGTGCCGTTAATAAGCAGTTTGTTTCTCTATGTTATGACTGATGGAGCAATTGTTTTTGGATAAAAGGAATCAAACAACTCACCAATCTCTTCGTCAAATGTAGCCAATGGTACTGGTCCACTGCCTGTTGACTTAGACTTCTCGCCAGTTCTCAGTTCACCATCAGCAGACGCTTCCTTCCCCTTCTTCTGCTTGGACCTTCTCTTCAGACCGTTGCCCGAGTTGGCAACACTCTGGACGAGAGACTCCATGGACGAGCTTCTCTGATCAGGACTGACGTCGTCATCAGAGACGATGTCCATTCTGTGGTCTGACGATATCTTGTGATACTCTGCGGAAATCTCCTCAAACGGTTGGGACAACTGATAGCTGTCAACCGTGGAGACAGAGTCCATGCTCATCCGACTGCCAGCATCAAGTTTCTCAAAGATGCTTGGATTTTCCCTGACGTCTACTGCAGTGGTCTTTGAGATGAATTCCTGTCCTTGCTTGGGGGTTGCCTTCGTCTTGGGAGATTGAGCTTCCACTGGATCCTTGTCAAGAGTATGAGTTTTCTCTACCTGTCTCTTGTGACTTGGTACATACTCAGGTAGGACGAGACCAGTTACTCTCTCGAAGCGAGATTCAGGCTTCCTGGAAGCAGCTTCAAACCTAGAGCAAAATTCTTGCGATTGCGGTCGGGACTAGGACTGCTGTCAGAACTAAACCCTAAGTTGTCTGCTGATCTTGGTTGACGATATAGTTTAGCAGAATTGCGCTGCTGCGGTGAAGCTTCTTCATCAGAGCTGCTGCGTTCAGTTCGAGCTGCCTCTGCGCGATGACGTAGATCATTGGCTTTAATGGGCAGATCTAATGTGGTAGGCTTGGATAGTTTAGAGCTACTGTTCAAGGATTGTTTGTAGGAAGCAAATTCTTCATTCTTTTTTAATTCAGCAGCTGGCTTATGACTAATGAGACCTTGAGTCTTTGCCGTAATATCAGTTTTGGCCCTCTCTCTGCGAGCCTGCCGTTTGTTACGCTGTGAAATGGCATACTCTTTCAGGTCCTTGAGACGTTTCTGTAAAGCAGGAGGAAGCTCAGATATCCTCTGGTCAAAGGGTCTACGACTTTTGTGGAACATCAGATCATCCGCCTCTTCATCTAAGATAGAATACATATGCTCAAGCTCTGAAAGTGCATCTTCAAAATCAGCACTGACTCTGTGGCTTTTCTCTGGCTTACTCTTTGATGCAGGCAGTCCGCCGTCGCTGCTTCGCTCTTTTGGCTTTCCGTGTAGACGATCCAAAACTTTTAGCCACTCTGATGGTACATCTTGCTTGCCACGGCGAGATAGCGGGATCGGCTCGGAATCAGGAGACTTCAGTTTGATTGGAGAGGGTGATCGCCCGGTGGAAGAAAATTTACCTTTTTCAGAAAAGGGTGTGCGGTTGACGACCTCTTCCTTTGTGGCAGTCACATGGTGTTTTTCATCTGAAGAGATGCCTTTGGGTCCCTGCTTAACAGGAGAGTATGCTTGTTTTGGGGAAGAAGTACGATTGAGTACATCTTGTTTGGTGTATGGTGGAACACTTTTTTCTACGGAAGAGGTGCGATTGAGCTCTTGTTTTTTAGGAGATGATAACTGTTTTGCAACTGATGTGCGCTCGAGAACCTCCTCTTTTTTTGTAAAACTAAGACTTTTCTCAACAAGAGGTGTGCGTTTGGTGGGGGACGGGGAACGCTCAGTGAGATGACTGTATTTGCTGGGGGAGGCTGACCGTTTGCCACCAACAGAAGTACGTCTGAGTCCCTCGTGTTTAAGTAGCCATTCCACAGGAACTTCCTGATTTCCATGACGAGTGGTTACCACAGGAGGAGGACCATCAGGAGATGGGATTGGTTTGGTATCTACAATGCCATTTCGCTGCTCTTTAGTTTGCTTCTGCTCATTCTGCCTCTCTGTCTGAACCCTGTCACGCCAGTGAGTAGTAGGAACCTCACCAAATTCAGAAATCTTTCCCTTTGGTGGAGATGAATTCACCTTACGTTGGACCTCCATTGTGACAAGTGACTCTTCTTCCATTGAGGGCGGAACTTTAGCAAATGAATCCGAACCAGGAGATGCCAAGTCTAGAATGGGTTCCCCTGTCTTAGTGACTTGAGGCTGAAATAACCTAGCTGTTCCAATGTAGCTGTCTACAGCTACTGGGTCGATGGATTGCAACTCATAATCTCCTTCCTCCATGCTTGCTTGCCTCATCATTCTCATGAAGAGCGCTGCTCCACGAGAAAACCCTTTCTTTCGGAGATCATCCAAGTCGTCTGTAGACTTACTCATCATATCCTTATTTGAAGATATTTTTGAGCTTTGAGGTACCTTTTCTCGACTATCGAGCCTTGACAAGCTTTTGCTTCTTGGTTGGAAGTTCTTGACACCACTGAGGTTTTGAGAATTTTGTTGTCCTCCTACGCGCTGCTTCAGCCTATCATAACGTGACTGTCGTTCTCCAGGTGGAGAAGTTTGATTTAGACTCTCTTTCTGCCTCTTGATCTCACTCTCTTGAAAGATCTTTGATGACATAGCAGACACAGCTTGTGTATTGTCTCTGTTGTAATAGATTGAGGTCTCCTTCCTTCCATCAACGGAAGCCTCCAGGGTGCTACGGTATTCTGACACTGGCTCCGGGGTCCGCTGTGAGTTAGCTAGTCGATTTGGTGCTGGCTTCCTCGATTCCATACCCCAGTAAGCCTCGCCCCCATCCATAGCTGGCTCAATGCCCATGCGATCCGCCTCCACCACCTTTTTGTTGTATCGATTTGGGGAGGCTTTGATGCGCTGAGTCTGACCATTAGCCAATGGCCTGTTGTAGAGGTCATGTTGGTCATAGCTGGATCCTGATGTTGGGGAATCTTGCACTGGATAGTATTTCTTTGGGTAGTCATAATGGCCAGCCTCTACCATTGGCTTGATTTCCTCAGCTCGATACTGTGCCCAGTTAGGATTATCTGCCTTGAATAGAGCCTTCTTTGGTGATCTGTTTAATGTAGAATCCTGCTGTTGTGAACTATTCCTGGTTGACTTTTGTTGGCTTGAAGGATAGTATGAGCTGCTACCAACTCTGGGATCAACAGTGTCTGTTTGGGGAAAATGTTGCCACCTTTGCTCTTGGTCTTTTTGAGTTTTCCACTCACGTTCTGGGCTTTGTTGAGAAGTAGAGCGGAGGAACTGCCTATGCTGATCACGTCGACTGATATGCTCTTGCAACTTCTTATCAGCAGGGGAAGGAGTATACGAAGCAGGACTTTGCTTACTGTAATAATCTTCTGGTTGGTGCTTCTCAAAAGTTACAGGCTTAGAAAACAATATTTTCTCTCTATCATTTCCATAAGAGGGAAACTCTAATGGGCCATCACCATAAAGTCTATACTGTGCAGTTTCTTCAGGAAAGTGTGCTTGTGGTTTGGTTGGGAAACTGTAATCCATGCTTGGAGTTAAAGCAGTCTGGACCGGGGCAACATAGGTTTGAGCTTGAGGTCCCAATGGCCCATCCCGAATAGAGCTTACTCCGCTGTCACTGATGTACTCGGGCTTGGAGAAATTGCTGTTTTCTAGAAGCCAAGACACAGAATCAATATTCACTGATTCGTGGTCTTTGTCTGATACAAGCAAAGCCCCTAGTCCACCCTGTTTGGCTTTTGGAGGAGCTGATAGGGGTTTCGCTGGGGTTGTCTGATACTGGGGTGATGCATAAGATTCTGTCTGCTTATCGGGGACTATGAACCTCTCAATATGAGCAACTGGGAATGAGCCACGTCTTGCTGCATCTTTCGGCAGCACGGTAACACCACGTTCTGGGGAGCTGGTTTTACGCCGTCTGGAATCAACAGGTGGATGTCTTGGCTGGTTTCTGGCTGGTTGAGCAGGCCTACCCACTGATCGACTGCCTTGGCGATCACGGGATGCCCTGCTCTTTGGGTCGGAGCGTCTGGGTGGTGAATCTTGCTCTCGTTTGGCTTTACTGGAATATCGTTGTGGAGAACGGGAAACTGTATGAGATCTCGTTGGCGCATCATCTCTTCTTGTATTTCCAGGCTGTCTATCAAAAGACGCAGCCCTTTGGACATTTTGCTGTCGAGGTAAACTTTGAGGACTATGAGACACAGGCAGCGAGCTTTGTCTTATTATGTTTGGCTGCCTTTGGGGTGAAGTTGGTGTTGATTTATATTGAGCTTGTGAACGTCTTTCATCCTTCTCTTGCATGGTGTAGCTCTGTTGTTTAGCATACGAATGAGAGTATTCCCTCTGACTGTGATTACTGGAAGTCATCACAGAAGATGTCTGGACAGCCTGCTGGCTTGGGTAACCCACTTCACGTGATACGTTTTGGCTATGCTTGGAAGGAGAACCAATGATAGCAAAGCCCCTTTGGTGATCTACCAAAGGGCTTGTCTGCCAATGTTTGGGGCTTCCAGACTCGGGAGATGTTGATGAGAGCTCCACTTCAGTTGGGGACTTTGAATCTTCATCATAATCGGGGCCTGATGGGATGTGGATTCGATTCAATGACTGTTGACGGCGAGGTGGTTTTGGTGGGCCAGGCTGATAGGGTGATTGTGTCGAAGGGGACACATACGAAGATGGAACCCAGTACTGCTCTGAATCCTTCAAGGCCATAGCCTCTTCATCTCTGGGATAGTGCTGGTAAGACGAGTTGAAGGGCTGTGACACATCATGGTAGGCTCTGCCACCGCTCTCTTGATCTCCTCTTCCAGCATATGATGTTTCATTTTGGTACTGCTCAGAAGACCTTGTCTCAGCCACTCTTACATAATCATCATCTCCAACATGGCCAGAGTGATCAGAGTACCTTCCAGCAGAATGGCTGCGCTTTGGCTTGGGGTTGTCGTTGTACAGAGGGCGCTGTTCATACTGGTATTGGTAGCGAGCCCGGGGCTGCTCGTTACTGTCAGAGTGGGTGGCTCTTGTCTCTAGTGATGACATCTCGTCCGACTTGGAGTTCCCATTAAGGGACGACTTCTTGTCCAGGGTCGACAAGATGTTGGACAGGCCCTGAAATGAGAGAATAATAACACTAGAGTAAGGTTATATTGGCAAGAAATGTTTGTTGTTTTTGTTCCAGTAAAGGCAAATTTTTTTTCACCAAGCCTGTGAAACCATTATAAATACCACGTCTTTCACAATTATAATCAACTTCAATTAGTATGATTTGCAGATGACATACCACACAATTCAGTATTCCTTCAAGCAACTATCTCCATCATCACAACAACAGAAAAAGTAAAGCCGAAGAAAAAAGATTTCCTCGCTGTCAATGTCTCAACAAATGATCTCTTGTGAACCAGAAATCTCCTTTGACGCTTATTTCATACTGTGTACACTTCTAATAAAGTCTCTGTTATGACTCCAAATTATAGTTCATCGATACAGGGGTCGACGTTGCAGAAGTCCTTCATCGATACCGCTTTCCTCTGAAGCTGCAGATGCTTCAAATAGTAAGCTTGATAATCAGCAGTCCATATGAAGTAATACTGACATCAAAGAATGTCCTACACCAGTAGACCAGAGGCTACCCTGCACTCTCCGAGACTCTATAATGAGCAAAACAGGTGTATGGTGCTATTGAACCAGAGGTCACAATGATGTGTACTTCTTTAAATTTCTCCTTGATGAGTAATACACCAGATTGATTATCTTGGGAAAAAATATGGGAAGGATGAGCAGAAAATGTGTGACTCGAGGGACTGACTGAAAGTTCCCGTGGAAAGAAAAAGTGGACATTACATGAATGGCTTTCAAAATTAGACAGCTAATAAATATTGTATTATCATGCTGGTCAAACTTCTTATTTTTCCAAAAAAGAAATGTCACAAAATAAACTTAAAAGTCTAAGTTTCAGCCCATTAGCAAAACCGACCACTGTTTGTCCTACGAGGGGACCTAGATTTTTGATTTGTTTTTAACTTTAAAAAAAAATGTAATTAAATATTATGATGGGGAATACTTTTGTTATATTAAACACCAAAGCCACAGGCTTCCTATCCATCCCCCATAGAAAAAATCATTCTGAGAACTTGGCTCCCCCTGAACGTTTACTTCTTCAACGCTGGTTCCTGTCAACTAAACAGTGGGTTGATCTCCACAGTTCAAAGGTTGCACGATCCCATCAGATGAGGTCGCTGTGTGCCCTTAAGGAAACCATATCCCAAAGAATCTTGGATTCAACCCAAAGGTGGCTGGAAGTCATTGGGGTCAGAATGCAAGGGATGGATCCCCCAGCTAGATAAATAAATGACTAGGGATGTTGCGAATGTGTTGTCTTTTTGGCTACCCCATTGCCCCTGACAAAACACAGGGTTCGGAAGATTACGGGTTTTGATTTGATTATTTTGCATTTTTAGGGCCCTATTTCATAGAGCTGCTTAAGCAGAAAATATTGCTTAACAATTGCCTGCTTAGCAGAAATGAGCAGGATACCAGTTACAAATTGTCCATGTGATATAGTAGTTTGGCTGGTAACCTTATTCTGGTAAGCATAATTTTGTTGTGCTTAGCTACTTTTTGTGCTTAAGCAGCTCTATAAAATTGGGCCCAGGTGTGATGAGACAAATGTAATCCTGAAGAATAGGAAGGTGAACTAGATCTCCTATTACATGTAACGCTGGATGAAGCCCCTCGACATTATTGTTACATTTCACTCGAAATACATATCCCAGAGTGGGATCTTCCCTGGTCTTGGTGCAAGACACTCTTATACTTTTTGTTAGCAATCAACACTGCATACACGGCCCGACTATCGTTTGTGGTTAGTGTCTATTTAAAGGGTACGCGGCATGAATAGCAGGGGAATCGCAGTAGTCGAGTGACAAGGAACAACAACGTCCTGCACAGAGACTGTATCTTCCCATCTTTACCATCCAGTCAAACTTTGGTTTTCCGATTTTGACAAATCAAAAATAAAAATTGAATTTATTATCCAAAAGTGTGACAACCTTCCACATCAAACCACACCAATAAACCAAATTGTCTCATTAGATTTCGCGAGGACCACTCTCTTGTTACGGTCACAAAATATAATATAAGTGCCTAGTATTTGTAGAGAACAAATGTTTGTAGCTTACCTTTTCTGTTTTGCGTTTGTACAAACTAGTAATAACCATTCTCATTCTATGTCACTGCACAGATGGGTCAACTATAATGCACTTTTCAACTATCAAATTTGTTTCTAACTGAACGACAGAAAAATTGCTCTTTTTAACTGCTAGCCTACAAGGGAATATTTACGTCATATCTTTGAATCAACAAAATTGTCCTTCTTGACAATACCAGCAGCACTGGTTGAGTGACCAGTCAAGGCCACTAGGGCCATTACACTGACTGCTGGCCGGTACAGACCTTTTAATCAACAGCCTTGGTTCAAGTTTAGCTAATCTATCACTCTAAACAATCCAACAAAAAAGTTGATGTGAAAATGCAGGTGACAGATTTTCTCACTTGCTGGCGGCATTCTGTTTGTGGACAATCCTTGAAACCAAGGTAAGTGTGATGTAAAGGCAATACTGGTGGGCTTTCCTTTTTACAAAGCTTCAAAAACCATTTAAGATTTGTCTTGTCATCTCCATGGAAACACAAAAAAAGAATTTATATAGAAACAAATTGTATGATACAATTCCAACCTTTTTTTCTAGACCATAATAAACCCAATAGATGCTCAAACCAAGGTAAAAACCAAAGTGACATAATGCGAATGTAGTATCTTCAGTGCAAACTGTGATGCAACCATAATGTACACGTATCGCTTTGTACAATTAAAGATCAATAAAATGATCAAAGACAGTGATCAGACATTTCATGTAGTTGAGTTTTTTGAAGTCACAACGCCTAGGCCTAGCCTATATTAACTTTCCAGTTAACTTTCCACTCTGGTTCTTTTTAATTATACCTATAGTTCATACTATTGCCTATATTCAATGGTTCCTTAAGGTAATCTTGTTCCAACTTATTCGACAACAATCCTAACTTGTTTGTATAGCACTATATAACTGCTCTGCGTTATTACTAATTATTATCATTATTATTATGAAGCTTCCATTTTAAAAAGGCATAAAATGGTAAACTTTTAAAGAATCTTATTTCAGTCCAGTCAACCCCACAACTGCCTTGTACAACCAGCAGTCAGAGAGTGCAATAAGTTACTTTCAATCAATTATAATGCTTTGACGTTTAAGCCTGGATAAAAAGTGTCGATCTAATTTCCTCTTTCATTGAAACTTCTTTATTTGTCACAAAAATTTGTTACAGACTATTACCTTCTCCATTCAGAAAAACCGACAACTGTTCTAGGTTGTTTAGAGGGCAACACTGTGACACCACAATATGTTTTGTTGGGTTATGTTTTTCAATGATGAAACCTTGGAGTTCATTTTATGGAAGGTCTCTTAACTAAATGCTCAAAATGCATTTGTGCCACGGTTTTATGAAAAGTTGAAGGTCTAACCCAGGCAAGCAAGCAAAAAGTTTTGTTTTGTAAAGGAAACTATTGAACTTTTGAAAGCATGTTTGTTACAACAAAAATTTTAAAAATTATGCAGGACTTATTGCATTACTCCAAAAAATATGCAATTATAATGTTCTCATGCGGATTATTCATAATCACTTTTGCCATCATGATGATTGAGATACTTTATTCAACCAACTTAACAATAGACACCTGAAAAGGGCTTCCTAGTGATTGGCTGTTTTTATAATTCCAGGGTCAGTCAGAATCACACACCTGTAGCCAATCACAGACATTCTTCATAAACGCTTCTAGTAATGATTGGTTGAGAGCTGTTGCAAACTGCTCTCCAACCAAAGGAACAAACCAATGGTACCCTACTAGAAACCCTCCGCCCTCAGGAATTTCCCTGGGATTCCGTCCAGTGTGAACTATGAAAGAGGCTTAGTTAAGTAACCAACCTCAAAACCTCCTTGTAATATGCTTTATAAATAATTGGTTATTGGCCAGATAAAAAAAACGCATTTTTTAAGGGTGATTGGTCAGATCAGCAAAACGTAAAAGGTGATTGGCCAGATCAGCAAATGGTAAATGGTGATTTGCCCATCCAGAACCAGGTCGGTTCAACTGAAATCTTTTAATCTTGATCCAGCCAGACACTTATAGAAGCATCAAAGTGATTTGCAGTGCAAATCCAGGGCAAGCACAATCCTAACGCAACCCACTGTACTGTATCTCTGAAATAATCTGTCTACTCTCTGCAGGCATCTGTAGTCGCTCAATCAAAGACTTTGACCTCTTTATGTGAACAAATTGTGGTCAACAACAATTTGAGCTCTTTCTTGAGCAGTATACGTGAATACCAGATAATACCCTATTTAGAAATATATTTATCACGCGATGTCTGCCCTAGGATATTAACCAGACATGCACGAACATCAAACACGGCTGGTACAATCATTTTCATAACAAAAGCTTTCATTTTATGGGTTCAAAATAAAAGTATTAATATTTTAATATTTTTGTTGATTTTGTTATAGAGTTAACACAAAGTGTCCTTTTCATTCCAAATCAAAGTTAGTAAATTTTGGCACTTTTGATGAGAATTAACCAGCAAACATTGATTGAAACTGCCCCTAAGGAGAGTCTAAAACTAGGGTACAATTTTAGGAGGCACCAAGGGGTGCACCATTTTTTCTAGGAGGGGGGCATTTTTGGCAAATTAAAACTGTTCCGTTTAAATTTCTCATAGACAAGCCCCTCTTCAGTGCTCTTATTCTAGTCTGATGCGAGTGTAAAAACATTGTGTGTAAATGGAATATTAGTTTTATTGCTCAGTCCGTAGAGCAACGGCACTTTAATCTTGGAAGTCGCAGGTTCAAAGCCCACTCTACTAAATTTTTCTATGTTCAATTCAAAACATTGCTATCCCATTAAAGCTTACAAAATTTAACATTATACTATCATGGCAATTTTTAATCTCAGAAGTCCAGATTTAATATGGGGGGGAGGGGCGGACATCAATTGGGGGCACCCCCCCCCCCTTAGTTACGGCACTGCTCCAGAAAGAATTGATTGACTGGAGAGTTCAAAGACTTCTTCCTGCATCAAGTCAGGGAGCATCAACTCCATGTAGCAGTGGCTTACATCGTTCAAGATATTAAGAGAAATGAGTGATGGTGACCGTTTAACCCGATTATCCCCAATACAGACATGGTATGTATGTACACGTACCATGGCCTTGATGTCTCGCATTAAAATATAGTATCGTGCTGGGAGTTACACAAAATTTGATCCGGTAACATTCTCAATCACCGACTTCACTAAAAGATAATCATTCCAAAGTATGCTGATGTCTTTGGCAATGAATCAGAACAGAAGTTCAATTCCGTTATCCAGCAGGTCATATAACCTTTTTCCATTATTCCTAAGGTAAATACTTCGTCCTCGTTGGGTATGGGATGCAGAAGTGCTATATTTTCTGTATTCCACGAGCGCATGTGATAATGAATTTATCTTCCAGCTAACTTGACGCACAGTAAAGATGGATGACGCACTGCAGTACACGGGGGGAAAAGTGCAAAACACGGGCACGTCCAAATACTTTTCCCGGTGTTTCCTTATTGCAACGTACGCCCTGAAGAAGGCCACCACTATACTAGGTTGCATTATGATGTAAATCGGCCATCTTTACGGGCAGTTTGGAACAAACAGTCATGCATTTCATGTGAGAACGGCGCAAGGTTAGCTCCGCGCAATTTGCAGAGTGTGATATGAGCCCTGCTATATTATAGGTTTATATCACATGGATTGACCAATCACAATCTAACAATCGAACCTGCTTGAAGATAATACTGTTTATCACTATTAGACCCTCATTTATTGTGAGTTGAGAATACAATCGCACTCCTCCACACATCTCAACCTTGTCTATGAGGAGCATTCCTTAAAATTTAGATTGGATTCAAAAAAAATAAAAAATAAAAAAAAAACCTTAACTTACATACATTGCACCCAGGATAGCACCCATTGTACCAGTGCATGACCCAGAATTGGATCCTGAATCAAAATGTCTGGTTGAATCTAGACAGGACTACAAAGTAACCTTTGCACTAGTAAACTATGAAAACACAAAGTTAATAACTTAATAAGCACAACAAACAACTTCGTCTCTGCCTGCCAGAAATTGATTGAAACAAGGCCATTTCCACTTCCAATAAGTACACAATTTCAAAGAAATTCTTCCTCGACCATCTATACCACTGGATGATTTATCAGCAACAGATTGGCAGAGTGTGCTTCCATTATTAAAAGCTGTAACAACAAATTTCACTTTACAGCCACAGCCTCTGACCATGCTCTATGCTCTGACACAACCAGGTTAGGCAACCTCTAAGGCAAGGGGAGCCTCTATCAACAATACTGAGTTGACCTGGAGATTTACAAATCCCCCATTTCAGTTGCACAGACTACCCTTTTA
The DNA here is from genome assembly GCA_032158295.1 of Pycnopodia helianthoides. Classification (NCBI taxonomy): domain Eukaryota; kingdom Metazoa; phylum Echinodermata; class Asteroidea; order Forcipulatida; family Asteriidae; genus Pycnopodia; species Pycnopodia helianthoides. Next base: position 17,857,389 of record CM063250.1, on the reverse strand, counting down.
ACCCACCTTCATCACTATGAAGGGGGGGGGGGGTTGGTGGGAGTTTTATCAGTGAATTGTAAGTCAGGCATGGTGGGTCTTTATGGCTCTTGTTCAAGTCAAGGGGCCCTTGGTTGGTTTAATAACCACCACCACCAGCCTCTGGTCCCTGGTGTACTAGACTTAGATAACTGGGCCCTAATTGTTGAGTGATGGTTGACACTCACAAGTTTAATATCTACATGTATTTTCTAAGGACAGGTTTTTGGAGCTCATTCATTCAAACAAGCCCAGACCGTATCTCTACAACATCTGCTTATCAACTTTAGTATAATCAAAACTTTTATCATTCATAAATTTAGTAGATGTTTGATATGTAAGTCATTTGGTCTAGTCAATCCAAAATGAGTGGTATGAAAACACGTTGAACACATTGACAGACAATTTTGAAACATGTTAAAAGACAAATTAATGCTCAGGAAGCAAAATAACAAATTTGGTGACACATGATAACTTTATTAACAAAGAGTTAAGTTATAAGAAGAAACTTAAATGAAAAAAGGCTTCAACATGGATTCAAAAGTGTTATAAACTTGTTCAAGAAATATTCTACTTCAAATCAAATTTAAGCTGATTAAAGTCCACAGAATTGTAATATAGATGTGTGGAAACTAATGTACATGTATGATAAAATGATACAGTGTGAAGATGAGGAAGTGAACAATACAAGAAGGGAGTCGGTGGTCACATCGAGAGAAAATGAGCCAAAAAACGGTCGCCAACTTTCCACGAGTTGCTACTATTAACACTTTCTAGTATGAACATCTCACCTGAAACTCACCAGCCATCAGCTGATCAACCCAAACCTCAAACTCCGCATAAGCATTGCGACTCATCCTAATACAAACAATTCCACTCTTGTAAACGCGTCTGTCACTTTCCATCAAGCTCTACATCCCTTTGTTTTTGTTTGTTCATGGAACATCAAAGGCCTTCATCTTCGGCTACAATTCTTCAGCAGCTACGGATCTTGCAGTGATTCCCTCATCAATGTTCCAGGCAGTTAAAAAGCATCCCTCGATGGACCCGCAGCCCTGACAATGTCCCCTCAGTGTCTGCATATCACCAGTCTTATCACTTCATCTGTGATTATACACCACGCTGTATGTCCTTAATGAACTTCACCACGCTGACGAGTCAATGGATCTCATTACACAGTCTAGCTCTCTGGGACATACTTAGTGCATTACGTATCAAATAAACATGGCCCTGTTTGTAGACAACTTGCTAACATGTTCTATTTTGTGCTATATTAGATTAACATTAGCTTGCAACAGGTACAGTAATCTGTACAACTGCTCTCTTCTGTTTAACTCTGGTGATGCAACCTTTTGCATTCGACCTATACTTAAAGGTAGGTTTTTTATCAAAGCAATGCTGATTTATAGGCAAAAATATAAAGAAAGTTATAAAAAAGTCAAATGTGAAAGTTTCAGCTGAATACAGTGTCTACTTGCTGAGAAATCAGCAGAAAACTGTCAGGTATTTTCACAAGAACATAGAATATTTCCACTTTAGCGAGGTCACAGCGTGTACCAACAGCATCACTGGCTGCAACATTCGCAAACGAAAACAAACTGCCAGAAATTTGAGAAATGATTCATGCATGAATCATTTCTCAGATTTAAATGTTTTAGGGTGAACAACTTTTTCTCACAACAGTTTATAAAATACAATATTTTACCAACAGCTGCAGTGCACCAAGTAAGTTTTTATGGTCATTAATTTTGCAGAGTAATTACCAATCTATGACCAACCTATGGGGGGCAGCCCAAACTCCTTCACAATAATATTTTCTCTGAACACGAAGTGTCCAAGAAGTGTGCCCGCATCATAATGTACTTTACTGTCAGATCTTGTGGGCAGAAAAATCTTGGGAGAGACACCCCCTTTTCAATGCAGTGTGCTGTCATAGTCATGTACCTACCACTACCAGCCCATCACACTATTCAAAAATATGTAATCCATCATAACTTCCAGGTTAAGTTTTCAATTTTGTTCTTCTTTGAAACACACAAACCTCAACTAGCTGCTAGTTGTCAGAAATCAGAGCCTAGCAAATCTATCTACTAATCAACTTAGAGAGCCAGTCAAAAATCACTAAATATCTCATACTTTAGCCGATGGCATGTTTTAGCTTGACAAATTTACCCGATCACAGGTTTGAAGCATATTCTTTTTCAGGATCAAGATTTCCCTATCTTGGACCTAGGCCTACATGTAGTTGGAAGGCTGTCACTGATCAGTATTTACTTTTGCTGGGTGAAATTTGTCCCTGAGCCCTCTATCCAGTGTGACATTCTTTTGCACAGAGCTGTATTGTTTGGTGCATTCTAAGCCTCCCTTTGTGTACCATTGTGTTGTAATACTAGTTCTTAAGTCTCTCAAGTATGTTTATCTGCACTCAAAAAAACATACTTGTGAATGCACTTATCTTTACTGAAAAAATACTTGTATTCATTCTCCAAGGGAAAAAAACAACTTGGCTGCATCCCTCAAGAGTTCACCCTAAACTCATTAAGGGGTGGTCAACAACACCAACATTCTGACCCACATTAGTTTGGCCTCTGTTTGGCCAAGGATGCTCTACCAGTCAAAGGCTGCAGTGTTGTTCAGCCTGACACTCCAAGCATCCATGTTCACAATATTCATTCTGATTCATGCTTGTCTAAACACAGATCCTCTTGGGCCAAAGTAGAATACCACGGCTAGGCCAAAATTTCTGGAATGTTGTCAACATTGAAAATCACTCAGCCCTAAATCCTAAACAGATATTCAGCCCGCAGGGGCCTATCCTTTAACTATTTGACAGATTGCGCATGATGGTACGAGTGAAACGTGTAATGATAAATACATGAACAAGTACTTCAATACACACTGATAGTATTTTTCAATAAATTATCAAGGAGGTGACACTGCAAGATATCATTATCCTCTGTGGTGAAATTGGCTTCAGTCTCAATTTAAGAATTTGAGTAAATATTGGCAGTTGACAGGCAATCTCTCCCCGGTATGCTTCTAGGAATCCGATTGGGAAAAGCCATGCATTTTTTTTCTACAAGCATAATCTTGTTTCTTAAACACGTTTTATTATTTCTGGCCAGTGCAGGACCAAAATTCACCAGAGAGTGGGGAGCTGTGGTTCTAACCTTGATATTAGTCAACTTTTCATCAACTTAATTGGTCCTTCATACTAAACAAAAAGGTCTCAGGTCAATAGTCAGAGCAGAGGGAAACAGTGGTGATTTATTTGACTTATGGAGAGTGTTCATCAGCTCTTTAAAAGTGGTCTCGCATTGTCATCTTTAATATACGTCTTCTCCTTTTTTTCTACCTACAGCATCATTGGAACTATCTGTATATGTCTGTCTGTAGTCTTGTCATGTGCTGTCTAGTCTGTTGGTTGGCTGGCTGTCTCGCTTGTTTCATGCTGGTAGTTTAATATCCAGTTAAATTTAATTGAAAATTGCTCTCCCTTTGACATCTTGTGTATCGCCTCCATTCATTGTAATTTCCTGTTATTATCTGTATTTTTTTATGTGCTTTTAAGTTATGAAAATAAACGCCTCTAAAATTAAATGAAATAAAGAGAAACATTGGGTTAGTAGACACACAATGTGGGAAAGTTTGTAGTTTTGGTTTTGTTTTTTGCAATGGGAAGTTGCCAATGACAAGACCATTAAAAAAAAGAGTAGAACAATGATTATTGAAGAAGAACAAAATCAACGCAATGTTTTGAATTTAGTTTTTCAGGTTATCGTTTTCTTAAAGGCAGGATATACTTTTGGTAATTGTCAAAGACTAGTATCCTCATTTGGTGTATCCCAACGTGTGCATAAAATAACAATTGGTCATCAAAGTTGCAAGAAAATAATTAAAGAAAAAACACCCTTGTTGCATAGAATTGTGTACTTTCAGATGCCTGAAAAAAGCTTCATACCTGAAGCCTTTTATAGATTCAAATATTTTAGTGAGAAATTATCTCTTTCTCAAAAACTACATGACTGGGGAGTCGTTTCTCACTATGTTTTATACTATCACTCATCAGTCAGCTCTCAGGTGCTCTTTACCAAGAACAAGTTTTTATGGGAATGTATTTCTTGAGTAAATACCAAAAGTATCCACTGCCTTTAAAGAAGGTGCAACAGGAACATTTCTCTGAGTGATCAAATAATTTGCACTCATCTCACATTATTTATATCTTCCATACACTGTGTGCTATTTTTTTTTAATGTATCCTGAAATACTATTGGTCTTTCGTGCTGAACCTTACGGCCTAATAAGAAACTCAATGCAGGGTAACAGTTTTCTTGCACACTAAATTATTTTACATGGAAACGTTCCCAAGGCCAATTGGAACGAGTTTAAAGTTTATAAGCGGATCAATTGGATCCCCCCTCACCCTAATCATTAACAGCCAAGTAAATTATACCTTTCAAGGTATTTATACAGGATTGGTAAAGCTGACAAAACAGTCACATACAATGTTCATGTTTTGTGTGATCAACCAGTTGTACATGCAATAACAAACCTGAAAATTTGGGCTAAATTCGTTGTGTGAGTCAGGAGAAAATAGTGAAAAACCATGCACAATTTTCAGCATAAACACCTTGTCCTTCATTTCAGTTGAAACAAATGAAATCAGCTGTTGTGTCTTTTAGATTTTCAATTACAGTTTTCTCGAACATGACTTCATTCCAGAGGGAAATATTGCACAAACAAAATGGTTCTGGTATGAACTTCATAATTAGTAAGCTTTCAAACTAAAGTCAAACAATGTTTTTTATTCTTACCAATCCTGTACAATACCTTTAATATTTTTTTAAAAGCAATCACAAATCAATTTCACAGCATTGCACAATCAGAGCATTGTGCATGAACTGCTGCACAGAAGTGCTAGTAATTGGAGCATTTACTGTATGGTTGAAATATCCTGGAGCATGCCTTTTAAATTTAAAGGGTATGCAAATTGCATTTTTCCTACAGAATTAAAAGTAAACTCAAACTTTTTTTCACCTTAAAAAACACACAACAAAAACATGACAACAACTTCAAAAGGCCCTGCAAAACAAGCAGCTTTTACCATGGAGCTATAAAAAAAATTAGCTACATGATTTAAAACAAAACAAAACCATCAAACAGAATTCAGATTCACAGTCCGTTTTTAAAATGAGACATTGAAAAGGTCAAGTTTGGTGAATTTCTTTTTTGGATATCAAAAAGTAGAAATAGAATTGAACCAAGGAGGTACGGTAAAAACCATGGTCAAACATACCTTAGAAAATGACTTCAACATGATGTCAACAGCTCATCCTTCGATATCGTATTAACATCCAGATTGGGGTTCAATCCCAGTGCACTGATAAAAAACTACAGTTAAACCTGTATTCCTTAATGAGTAACTAACTGTATCAGTTGGAATCCAGTAAATCCACCACAGGAATGTGTAAAAAACCTTGGAGGTAGAAATAGATAAACAGCTAAAGCACTGCACTGCTAGTGCAAGTGCTACCACAGCGTTTGAATAATCCAAGGAAAAAGGGCAGAGATTTCCGAGGCAATAATCCGTTCCACTGGAGTAAACCTGCTCTTACGATCAAAGGAAAACAAGCGAAAGTTTTGAAAGGCACCCCATGGCGTGGTGGTATACGCAACTAACTTTCTGTGGCAAACACACAAAGCATGCAGGCCCACTTGACATGGTACAATGCTTGACTCTCAAAGCCTCCTGACAGGGCCGAGAAACCATCAATGACTTCAAAACACCCCACCTGGATAATGCATCAGGCCCAGTTCAACTCAGCATGGGATTGGTCCTGAGATTTTTCAGGTCTGACTATTTTGTCAATGGAGGGGTGTTTCTTTGATGGGGGCACCATTGGGGTCAACTTCCTCATTACTTTGGAATCTCAAGGACCAGTGGAGAAGGTTCAGCTTGTGGTGAGGAGATGATAAAATCTCTTATGCAAAGCCCTCTTTTGACCCTCATACTGGGGGCTGCACCATAGCAGGGTCTAGGGGCTCGGGCCATCTCATTAAGTTGTACATTTTCTGTAGTTTGTTTTCATATAGACAATATCAAAATGGGCAAACACACACTTTGAAAGATAATCATATTATAGTTTGACAATGACTTGTCCTGAGCACTGCTGTACAAGGCCTTATTTATTTGTTTACTTTATACTTGTAATCAATGAAAGGTCTGTCCTTGACCAGGAGCTAGGGCTGCTCTAATAGTTAAAGCATGGAGGTAGAATTGTTATTGGAGTAGTGTGATTGACTATGTTTGGATGAACCATGGAGGAAGAAAATTAGGATGAACCAATGTTGTGTGAAAACCTCAGGCCTTACTCTTTAGTCTTATAAGGGCAGGGCAGTTTTTTTTATAATGGCCATATCCACAAATTGGCGGCTACATGACTGTTGCTGAGTGTGATGCTGATGAGGAGGTCCTATACTTCAATGCATGATGGCAGTGCGATCCAGCCATAGCCGTAGCCGCCAATTCGGACAAAGCCTCAAGAGCACCTCGATAAGGGAAATTTAAATTTGTCCTGGAAATCTCCAGTAACCCGAAAACTGGAAGCAGGTATATAAAGCTTACTAATTGGCACACTGTAAATCTATTTTAACATTTCCTCTCTTTTTTAAATGACAGCATTTCAGGATGATTAATAAATGAGGGTGCTAAGTTAAATAATTAATCTTCGTAGAGATTTTTCGAGATGATTTCCCACAAGTATTTAGCCGATTGTGTACTATGCCCTCCAACACACTAACAACAGGTGCCTTGAAATCTAGGGAAACCTCATGAAACTCTAGTCTAGTCACACATTATTGAGTATAAGCTGTCCAATAAGCCCACCCCCATACTATTCCTTCTTTCCATTTGATCTCCCCTATATCTATTACAGCTTAGAGAAAGAAACAATTCTGCCAGCTGAGCTTCTCAGCTGCAGGTTTGCGCGGGTCAAATGCCACGACCTTTGTGCAGCTTCAATGAATCATCACCTTTCTCAATTACCGAAACAAAACGTTTTGCAAAGAGGAAATTGATTTGGTAGACCATGACAGCAATATGTTGGAGGGTCATAACTACTCAACCAAGAAGAGAGCTTGGGGAGTGGGAGACCCTATCCCCCTCCCCCCCCCAAAAAAAAAAAGGAAAAAGAGAGAAAAAAACACAATTTTTAAAATGTGGCTCGATCCTACATGTACCTCCTTGCTCTTTGCTCCTAGTTTCTGTACCGGGCATCGCTAACCTAAACAATAAAATCATCAATCTGTCCATGAAGATGCAATACAGGGGTATGCAAATTCTTAGTCCCGATCTGCTCTTTCCTTTTACCCCACGATATGAAAAGGACTCTCTCTAATGCCCTACTCAGATTGTCTTTTTCATTTTTTGGAACCTTTTTGCTACAACACTCAATACCACTTCTCATAAAGTTATAGTTGATGGATGTGCTACCGCGCCTGGTAGTGTGCAATCCTTTAAAATGAAAATACACGCCAATCAAGGCACATAATTCCATGCATCCATTAACTACATGTAAGTATATATGTGATTGTTGCAATAAAAAAAAGCCTGATTTGAATGTACACAATCCCTGACTAAACAAAAACCATTGTTGGTGTTTTCACTCGAATGTGACCACCAAATTTGTTTTTACGCTTTGGTTGTTCGTCCATGGTTGCTGCATGGAGGTAGGTTGCTGTATGATTATTGAAAACTTCAGAATGGAAACTAATATACTCTTCAATAAAAAAAACACACAATTAACGATTGAAGTTGCTCCTATGGATTATTCAACCAAAGCCTGGCCCCTGAAATGATACTCACATAATAGATCTTAAGCAATAGTGTAAACAATTATCAAGCTTGAATGCACATTGCCACCAGGCAACACACATGTTTCCATGTTTGTTGCAATCAAAATAAGCCTGATTTGAATGTACACAATCCCTGACTAAACAAAAATCATTGGTGTTTTCACTGGAACGTGACCACCACATTTCTTTTTAATACTTTGGTTGGTCGTCCGTGATTGCTGTATGATAATTGAAACTTCAGAATGGGAATTAATTTACTGTTCCGTAAAAAAACTTGTTTAATGATTAAAGCTGCTCCTGAGGATTATTCAACCAAAGCCTGGCCCGTGAAATGATACTCACAGAGATCTTAGTAAACAATCGGCAAGCTTGAATGCACGTCAACACCACCAGGCAACAAACACTTAAGTATTGGGTGACAGCAACCAAGCACCACAAACTACCATTGTACAGTTCTACTTGACTGAATCTTACTACTGTAATCTTGTAGTTACCGTCTAATATAACTGTCAGTAAATAAAGGTATCACTATAAACACGCTACTGTAACAGACTCTGATGACAAGTCTTCAGTACTTTTACAGCTTTATGGTATGATAAATCAAAATAGCACTTCTTGGAACAAAATTATGATTTTGTTTATCTCAAAGCTTTCTTTTTAGTATTCTCTTTACGGTTACCAATTATCCTTAGAAACACTTCCCTCTGTACAGTGGTGCACCCAGAAAATGTCTATGGAGGGGGCTGCAGAATAAATTATGCCTTCAGCGAGTGTTAGAGGTGGGGTGTCTTTGAGTTCTTATTTTGAGAATAAGCACTATATTCTCCTACCCCCTAAAAAAGGGGGGAAAAAAGAAAAGAATAATGTATTTTCAAAAAAATGTAATCACTATCCTCTGTTGGTCATACGATGTGAATAATTAAAAACTTGAGGATTTGAATGTCAGCCTTTCACGATGGTCACTCTGAACACTAAAACCATTACGATCAAGCCTTTTACTTTAACACACTCAACGGTCACCTAATTTTATAATGGTCCTGTTGTGTATAGCTTAAAACTTCATAGTTTTAATTTAAGTACTGCATTTTTAAAATATCCCGCCAGCTTTGAATTAATCATCCTGAAATTAAAAAAATTAAATAAATCGTGACGATCAAATGCTCTACACTCGACAAACCTCTGTGCTCTCATTTTCCTTCCTTTACTATTATTCACAAAAATTTGTCACTATGCCGATCATTAACCAATCTTCTGACTGCGCTTCAAATCTCTTTTACATAAACGGACAAGCACACCAGTTCTACAGAAAGAAAGTCAAGGTTCCCTCGAGATAAATGAACACATAAAAAAACTAGTTGAATTTGACTGTTTAAATTACAGAATAGAAATAGAGAAAGAAAAAGAAACATTTGATGGAAGACACACACACACAAAATTAAATTTTTGAACTGTGGTACAAATCTTGTTTACAGACTTACACACCAGTTCTATGAAAAGAAAGTCAAGGTTACCTCGAGATAAATTAACATACAAACAGCTAGTTGAATTTGACATGTTAACTTACAGACTAGAAAAAAAAAGATTTGAGGGGAGATACAAAAAAATACAACTTTCATGTTTTTTGAATCAAAAAGCAGCAAAGCATTGAACTCCCAAATGCTGGCGGTCCATTCTTGCACTCATCCTTCAACACAAATTCTTCCCTCTTCTCTGGAGGGAATATTCAAGCAATAATAACCGGCACAGCAGCTGTTTATAAATCAACACACCCTAAATGAAGAGCATGTCCAAAACCTCTGGAGAGATTAAACAAGAAATGTGCTTAAAATATCTTACCCGGAGCCCATGTTGGTTTTGGACGCACAACTTTTTTGTTTAAAAAGTGCTTCAAGCCATGATCAAGCTGTTGAATCCAGTCAGGAAAACTGTTGAAGTGAGATGGACGATTTCAACGAGTGCCTCGCAACGAATTTCAATTTTGTTTTCTTTATTATGAATTTTTTTTATGGCTGTTGACATGGCATGATGCTCATCGGGTAGAGAAAAAAAAGGAATTAGCGGTTAACAAGATGTACTGCCACGACCGAGAGTATCTGATGGTACAAATTCTTTTCTCCCATTCTTATTGTGGATACAGGTATAGATACTTTGGAGCCCCTGCTGGTTAGGCTACAAGCAGGCTAGAGAGTAATTGCCTTCAATCACACTGTAACTGGTCCGTTGGTTTTAGATTTCCCTTGACCCAGGCTATGAAGGAAGACTCACCGTAGACTTGAACTCAAGCCTGTTGTGTATGGTTCCTCTTTCTCTTGTTTGATTTTTCACAAATTTTGAAATCGACTTTAAAAGAAATCAACAATCTAAGTACTAAACAAAAAATACATACTGTAATAAAAGTTTGTTCAGGCCTGGAATTAGCGAATTACACAGAGGCCACGGAGGCCAGGGCCTCTGTTGCCCTGGTCTTGTCCTTCCCCTTGGTGCAGGGTTCTGCCCAGGATTTCTCTAGTGGTGGAAAAATGTTTCCCTGGAAATTTCCCTGGAAACCATTGCGAGATGGCCAGTTATACGGTAGATCATACTCAAATCACAGAAGTACTCAAAGTTAATGGCTTTGGATAACATTTTACATTTGTTGAAAACCTTTGAAAGGAAATTGCAAGTGTAATTAAAAATTTGGAAAATGTGTGGTGGTCAGAAACAGATGAAATTCTGCCAGTGGTGGCTTGGAAATCCTTAGTGCCGGGCGGGTTTTCCGGCACCGACCACTGAGGGCAGAACCCTGTTGGTGTCCCTTCAAAAGTTTCCCATAGACTTGAGATTTTCCCAATGAAATTGCCCCGAAAATGGCCTTGCCCTCTCAAAGATGAAATTCCAGGTCTGTTTTTATCAACATTACAATATATTTCAGTGTATAGGTTCAGCAAAAAAATATAGCACCATGTTTAATCTCCAATAAATGTTATATAAAAGAAACCAGTCAGTTTCCCTTGTGGTTTATTACTTGATATAAAAAACTTAATGCACATTTTTTAAAGGTCTCAAAATTACAAGACTCCCCCAGCAAGCAAAAAGAAGGCAAAGAGTAAAAGATGCTGTAAAAAAAACAAGTGGGCTGTTTCAAGATGTGTACTTACGTACAGTCAGTCATATTATACCCTGTATGGGGGAGAGGGCTGGTCCCAATTGCTTCATATCCCAATAGAGGTTGTATGTGGGTGGTATGTCCAATAAAGCTGGCATTACACTTTTTCATGAGTCTTGAAACAATAATACAACACAAAAACACACAGAGGTAACAACTGGATGTCCAGCAGCAGGGATTAAAATCAGGACGCTGGTCATTACCCTTTTTTTTTAAACGAGTGCTGAAACATGAATATAACACAAAAAACACACCGGTCTGGATGTCAAGACTACCAGCAGGGATCGACATTGGGATTGCAGAAGTGCAGAGGAATGCTGGACAACATATGTAAACAAACAGGAAATAGTCACTGGTTTATTTTGGATTTACAAGGATGACCGGTTCAATTAGTAAACCATTTTTTAAGGTCAAGACATTCCAACTGAAATCCTTTCTTGGCCATTGACCTTTTGTAGTAGTTACCATCAACGAGGTTGACGGTAAAACTTTTTTCATTTTTTATATTGCAAGTTGCTTTTTAACTATGTTATCTCATTTTAAATTTGATTTAACCATTTTTTAAGGTCAAGACATTCCAACTGAAATCCTTTTTATGGTCATTGACTTTTTGTAGTAGTTCCCATCAACGAGGTTAAAACATTTAAGTTGCTCTTTAACCATTTTATCTCAATTTAAATTTGATTAATCTTATTACCACATTGTCCCAAATTTATCAACAATTTTATTTTTAAAAGTTGCTCATCACACATTTGTCCAAAAAGTTGAACTTCATATGGTATCTACGCCTAGCTAGTGTTAACAATTTTGATACGATACTTTGATACTTTTCAATCTATATCTGTGTTCATTGGGATGTTACCTTGTAATGTTCAAGCAGCTAAGTGGGTCCACTGCTGTTCTCAAGCTGCACTGTATACATGAAGTGATCACAATTTGTTTAAAAATGTTTTTAAAAAGTTGTTTGCTCCAAGCCTGTGCAAATGTCATCAGGTTGGATGTCACATTTTAGTGTGGGGAGTGGGGGGGGGAAGGGAAGGAAAATTGATTAGGCTATGTTTTGTCATAGGTTTTTGGCACATTCATACCAGGCTTATTTCGATTAAAATAAGCAAAGGTTTTTTTGGGTGTCTTCATTTCAGACAGAAATATTTTCTCTCTGGAATGTAAAGTTTGTAATCAGCGAGCTTTCAGGTTGGCACTAATCATATTTTTTTCTTCTTCACAAGGGAAACTGACTGGGTAGATGTTTTCTTTTCTAAAATAATTTATCTTTAAAGATGTGCACACATATGGGGAGCAGATTTGAGATCAATGCTGACCGAAGCTCATTAATACTCTCTGGAAAAGTTATTTTTGGTTAATTGAATCATCCCTAGGTTTGTCGTGTACGTCAACAAGTAGATTAGAATGAAAGTATCTGGGGAACTTTGATGGCGACCGTTAGTTGACTTTACAAATCAATGCAAAGCATGCGGAGGAGGGCCTTGGATGGAATCAACTGTTGCCAAACAATTCAAGCGTTGAGTAATAATGCCGACAAAATGTATGATACTTTAAAGGTGAAATGCACGACTGGTGATATTCTTTTCAATATAGATGTTCAGCGGTTATAAATTTGAAGCCAGTGCCAGTCCGCCAGTTCAATATTTCTGCTCAAATTTCTGTCAAAGATGAGGGCAAAAGCAATTAAGACATTTGCAAGTTAGATTTAAATCATTTCTTGTAACACACCGATGACGTTCTTAGCCACAAGTGACAGCTGATTAAAATTGAAGTTCCCAGACTGAGGACAGTGTTGCTGTACGTCAGGGTTCAGGGCAGTTTTGTCAAGCAACTTCTAGAAAATAACAAAACTTAGTACAGATGTGCCATACACATTCATTCAAAAATGTGCTTGTTGTTGGTCGTGGTTTAAGGGTGTTACAGTGCAGTGTGCATTTTTTTTTAGGTGGCATGCGCTCGCCATGTCCATATTTGACTCCCAAAATGGCAAGCTTTGGACAGACAATAGCCGTGTGTGACGTCATTACAAGGGCTCATTAGATGTAAAATCTCTACAAATCAGTGGCATTACCAGACTTTTTCATTTGAGGGGAGGGGGGGGGCAAGCAGGGGCAAAAGGCATAATTTGGAGACTATTTCATGTATCAAACCATTCGTTTGTGCATTTTGTATGTGTGTGTGTGTGGGGGGGAGCGTGCAAAGAGGGTGGCAAGGGTTCTGCGGGCAACCAGCCTCACCCCAACCCCACCCCCCTCTGGTTGCGCACTGATACATATGCAGCTCTACCTAACAACCCAAAAACATACATTAGAAAACAAATATGGATATCAAACAGTCTAGACAGATCATTTCACACACAATCACCTGGGAGATGCAAGGGCAGTGACCCCCTCATGGTACCGCCTGTAAGGGTGAATGTCTCTGAAAATCAGATAGGACATGGACAGAGATCCAAAGAATGCTGTCATTTAATACTCTGGCCATGTGTTTGAACTTTACTCGGTAAGGTTCAACGAGGCTGGTATAATAACAGAGATGTGTCACACCTTGAACTGGATGGTTTGTATTAAAATGTTGCAAGCTCACTGGCTGCAGAAACTCAACTCCCAAAATGTTCGCGAACAAAATACAAAAAATAAACAGAACTGCAACTTGGTAATTGCAAAAAAAAAAAGGAAAAAGAAACTACTTCCAAAACTTTGTACAGTGTTACAGTGTTTTTAAATATTCTATAGCATTGAAAAGCAAGGGAAAAAGAGTCCATTAGCTGATCAGCAAAGAAGTTACATGCCTGAAGAACTTAAATTTAATACATCTAAATTTAGCAAAATTGTTTTATTTTGGAGGGTACTTGTTCCGTGTATCTGTCTGGGCTATTTTCAGCAAGATACAACATTTCACACTCATACGTAATCTAAGTGCTATTTTAAGTGCGTTTTTTTTTTTTTTGCACTGATGATACGTACATGTAATAAACACAAAATAAATCCCACGTGAAACATTATTCAATGAAAAATAACAAAGAACATAGTTTGTTAAAGAAGTATACACAAATATTCATGGGTTGTTACTTCCCCACTTTTTTGTTGAGGGGGTGTTAAGTTTTGGAAAGAGAGAAAAATTATTGAAACTGGGAGCACAACATGGGGGCCAGACACCTCATAAAGATGTGTTTTTAAACAAAATAATAAAACCAAAATGTGCTCTCCTCACCACAGTACCTACAGGCACTCCCTCTGTGATGGTCCTAATGACTACACCCCTCAGGTGTTTACCTGTCAACAACCAATCAATTTTGACCACAAGTGGATTTGTCTTTTTCCTAAACAAATATTGACTTCCTTCTAGTTTGAATCATATGCTTGTCAAATAATGTGTTCAATTAAAGGTATCTGTACAGTGATTTATGGCCAAACTTAAAGGGAAAGTACATCAATGTATTTCGGAAAGAGTAAACTCTCTAGTTTAAAAAACAACAAAGAAACAACTAGACAGTGCAAATTTCCCGGCTACACAGTTACTTGGCAGTTACAGGTTGTTTGGCTTCTGACTGGCACCCCGAACAAAGATGTTGACAAAATAGGAAGACCACCACCACTAGGTCTAGATAGCTTATGAGCTGGTAGAGCACCAGCACATTAATCCAATGGTTGCAGGTTCAAGTCTATTTTTTTCTCTGTCCTACCCAAAATTACTTAAAATGTACCCAGTCTGTTTCCCTTGTGGTTTATTACTTGATACAAAATTAATAAATAAAGCATGTTTTCAGAAAATGGCTTTATAGTTTTTAAGAAATGTTTCTTAAAATTACCTGTGTGGAATATTACTAACACATTTATGATTTCTGAAATTCAATTAACCTTATATCTCCCTTTAAGCCAGCTGGTTTGTTGGATCTAGCCCATGGATAGAACATTGTACTACCGACCGGAGTGCACTCTCATGTTTCATTTTAAGAAAATATCCCGCAAAGATATTGCACCTGTCATTTCATTTTGATATTCTTTACAATACCCCACCAGTTGAAGGAGGGGGGGTACTTGTCATGCTTGTAAGATGACAATGCACATCTTTTATTTCCCTCCTATTGACATAACTAGAAGAAAACTCTGAATACACCTACAAATTTGACAAGATTTCCTTTAATTCCAGACTTTGTTGGTCGGAAGGGGGTGGAACAGATATTCTCATTGCTACGTTTTGACCTTAATGAAAACAAAAAAATAATACCAATATTACTTAGATGATTTATAAGGTTTCAAGAAATTACAATGAAGTTTAATTAATGCATCAAGACGTCTGAGAAACCCCCATCGTGGGGCTACAATCTCACCTAATAACAGTGCTGATAAAAAGGTCTGAAACAAGGATTCAGATGTTGGTGATGATTCGGTGGTGATGATGCGATTTCCACATTGTGGTAACCCCTGGAGTTCTATATTTCAAGGAGATTCTGGGAACAGCATCCTCAGATAGAGTAGAGAAGTAGATAAAAGTGCAGGATTTCTTTATACATGTACCTGACCAAAATAACAGCTACTTTTTTTCCCAGGTGAATTCAGATAAAAATCTGAAATTTCTCACCCCTGAATGTTGAATAACTAAGTGACTCTGCAAGAAAAGAAACAAATTCTACTTTCCAATACATACCTTCTGTCCAGACATCTTTCTGTATTTCCCACAGCACTGCCCCATTACAGAGAGAAAAGGGACAACTTCTTGGAAGTGTGTCTCAACATCCCCACGTAGCAAATTCAGTCCAAAAAGTTTTTTTCACAAGAGAGCAAAGTATGTGTATCTGGGCCATTCAGATCTCACTTCATATTTCAGCGTGCTGTTTCTCCCAGCGGGATGTTATGACATTTGAATTATAGTAATGTATTGTATGCATTCATGCCAATTTGGCAGCCAAAACAAAATAAAATTGCTTACAAATGTTTGAAGACTGAAACCCTACCACGTCTTGGGTTCACCCGGTCAATTCATATAAATTCCATTGACGTGGCACTCTAAATATACCCTTGAAGCTTATCGCATTGTTCTTACCCATTGTAAATTGTTTTAGTGTTGAATAACCAGATGACTAATAAACAACAACATTGTGACACAGAGCTATGACAGAATCCACTGAGAACATACTCTTCAAATGTCTTGGCATTTTCTTTCTCGGCGATAATAGAAGTTGAAAAATCTGACGAAGACAATGACACTTGTGTCAGCGTGAGAATAGTTTATGGCACAACACCTGGGACATTGTTTTTGTTTTTGTTTTGTTTTTTCCCTCCTGCATTGCATTGCTCATTTTTCGGGGTAGACGACACAGGAATTGATAAACTTGATCCAAGAGTCGCTGAGATCAAGGGGGGAGGCTTTCATGGTAAACAAACCTGGTGTCTCGTTACAATAATCACATGAATGAAGCAGCTGCACTCCATAGTAGATTTTTCATACTTGTTATTTTTCGCCTTTGATGGTTTGTTTGTTTGTCTGCCCACGTGTCTATCTGTCTTTGTCTTTCAGCAGTGCAACGTAAAAAGTTAAGGATGGTTTTCAAAAGAAAAATTATCACGGTCCAAGGACCAATAGATTTGATTTTGTTGAGCATCCAGATATATTTGTGGCTCGCGGTAAACTGACATTTTCATTTTCTGAAACCATGAGTGCCATTCTGTTCTCAAAGAGAAGGTAATCTTAAAAGTTTGGGATGGATTTCAACAAAGGTTTGTGGAAAGATTAATCATGGGCCAAGGGTCAATCATTTACTTTTTAGTGAACATCCAGATCTTTTTGTAGCTCAAAAAAATTGTGAAAGTTGCTTTTCTTTGAGAGACCATGGAGCTGAATGATACCGTAACAGACATTGCCTTGTGGTTTATTTCGAGCATTTCAGCACCAGTCAATTCCGTGGTAAATCATTCCTTACTTCTCAGCGTGGTGTGGCAGAGGTACGCGCTCTGTCAAGTGCTTTCTAGGTTCTTTTAATGTTTTGGAGACAAAAACATCTACTATGGAAAACAAACAAAAAAGTAGCAACGGCAGCCTTTGACCAAGTCACTTTCTACCGAAATTCTAAAAAGATAATGTTACATTTAAATTAGGTCGCGCTTTGTTTGCAGTTGTCAATCTTTCCATATTTCACATGGTCAGGTAAACTCCGTTAGTAATTAACTTCAGTATGATTTATAAAATTACATAATTCTGGTGGGGGTGGGGATTCGGGTATCAGAAACAATTGTGATAACACAAAAGTATGGTTTATAATGAGTAAAAGATAATGCACACCAATGGTAAAAACATATGTCCTATCCTCCTAAGTTTGCACACATTTTTTTTCTTTTTAAAAACCCCTTTGCTGAACACACTACTAGTTTTCTGAATCGGGTGTTTTTGCAGAATTGGGTTCCCAGTCCAGATTCTCTCTCGTATTTATTGAATGTGAATAATTTTTGCCACGGAAGTAAGCAACTTTTTGTAAGCAATTATTTTTTCGGCTGAAGTACCTCTATAAAAATGGGCCAAGGTCTACAGGGGGACCTGATGAAGTTGCAATGTGGGTCTGAAAAAGCTTCCTGCGGAAGCGTTCTTAAGGCTAATAATGCTGTTTGTTCACTCAGACATGGCGAAACACAGCGAACGTGATCACATTCTCAAGGGCTTTAATCACCCGAGTCTAGTGGTTGGAACAAGAGTTTTGTTTGAACAACCCTGATTCAAACAGGCTGAAAGTTTCCGATTGTTTGCTGGGCAGAAAAATAAATGACCATCAAAATAAAATAGTCGTCAAAAATAGCCGAGCTTTGGAAAGACACTTTAGCCGAGTAACATAAAATATCTAAATCAGAATAGTGACATAGGCTTAGGGCGTTTAAATTTCCAATAGCCCCAATAAGATCATAGCATTTACATTTTGTGAGAGTTGCCCCTCCAAAATACCCTAACAGGTCTCTTTTCAAGTTGATGGTAATAAAAAGGGAGTTGTTAAATGAGACACAAAACAGGTAAAGTCATCAAAACATATCAAAAAGAGTGAGTGCCCCCTAAAAAAGGACAAAGGTGGCAGTATCAGTGTTGTTCTGAATGCAAAAGTTTGACTGAAAAATGTATGTTTTCATAAATTTACACAATATAAATTACATAAAGCAAAAACACAGCACTCAGCTGAAAATCCCAACCAAGTAGGCCGTGGATTGGTTTTTTAAGGCACAATATGCAGTGCTTAGCACACATAACGGTGTAAGCATGAAACTAGAACAACATTCCTTATCCCTGACGCAGTTGCACTTAAATTGTTTGCTAATAATACTAAAACTGGCCTCTTGACACCAGGCATGCTCCACGATCATAGCAGCTCAAGGTTCTCCCCAGGATTTTTTCAAAACTGTGGGGCATTTCTGGACTCAAATTTTTGAAAAATGGCTTTAGCAGATTGAATTAATAGGAGGTTTTTCTGACTGTTTTTACCTTGTGATTATCTTTGGTTTTTAAAAGCCTATTGTGCAGTCTGGAGCATTTTAAATGGTTTTTGTCTGTATGATCTTTGTGAAATGATTTGTGAAGTAAAACATAAAAATACTAGTATTATTATTATTATGTTGTGGGTTTGTGTATCAGCCACAATCAGCTGGATACACTAGCTTGTGCATGGGAAAAACTTTACAGTTAAGACATCTCCTCTATAAAGTGCCGGTGTCTTGGGTTCGAATCCCAACCAATATAGCCTGTATCTATTTTTGTTTTCTGAAATCAGAAAGCACCGAGTAGGGGGTTATCATTCATCAGTGGTAGATTAACTAAAATAATTTTCTTGCAATTATTAATCAATTGAAAAGTCTTCATTTTGTTGACTACTCACGTGATCCACACCATTGTTCAACCCTTCCAGCTCCCATTCCTCCTCAGCTTTCTTCACCCTGTCGCTCCAGTTGTTCAACAAGTCGCCCATCGTCGTGGAGCGTCTTGTGATGATCTTCTTCTTCTTCCGATCTCCAGGACTTCCTATAGAAGAAATGGCCTCCATCATGCCCGCAATCTCCGGCTCTACGTTGGCATTGACATCCTATTCGGGAAAGCGGGAGCAAAACTTACAGTAAAAACACTTTTTTCTTGGTTTGAATTTGATGACCTCTCTAGAAATTGTGCAGTTTCCAGATGCATTAAAATGCAGCTTTATTACATCAACTGATCACTAAATAGAAGAGTTCAATAATGGTTAGTGCTCACATTACTTGACAGACTTAACATAGCTCATTTTGAAAACACTGCAAAAACGTGTGGGTAACCTACTTTTGAAATTTGCACAATAGCGCACAGCTGCAGTTACTACATCCTATCTACAATCCACCTTATTAGTAAACATTCACCCCCCCCCCAACATCCACTCCCCACTTTCTCTGCTCATCCTTTAAACCAAAAAGTGATGAGCTGATTTCATTTCTTACATTTGACACTGTGTAAGTTTAAGCGACATTAAAATATAGTTAATTGTCAGACGTTTCGACCCTAGCAGAGATTTTTTTCTCAAAGGCTAAATGACAACACAACACTTATAACCAGGTATACATGATAAACACTGAACAGGTACATGTATACCTGTTTATGTGTTTTGTCTTGTCATTAGCCTTCAAGAAAGACTAACAGGTATGCCTGTTTAAGTGTTTTGTGCTGTCATTTAGCCTTCCAGAAAGACTCTGCTAGGGTCAAAATGTCAGGCCATTAACTATTTTTTGCCTTTGTACCATAAATTCTTTTGGTTGGTAAGCAGTTTGCGACAGCTAATTCTGTTTTTCTCACTGGCATAAATAATTGAGAAAAAAAATCAGTTGAAAAGCAGTAGATTTACTACAAACACTTTGCGTACACTAAATGAGCATTTAAAGCAAAGATGCGATAAGCACAGAAGAACAAAGATGACTTCAAGCAGAGTCTGTCCAAGGAGTACATGTAACTCCACCCAGCAACTTCAAACCGAGTTTACAGTGACACAAACTATTCCTTATCACCACACAAAATTTGCAGCATAGACTAGCTCAAACTTCTAACACAAAAAATAGCCTGTTCTGGCAAAGTTGCACTTTGCTGTGCAGCCTGCAACACAACGGCCCAAACTTGAGAAATCATACAGCTACAATAGGAACAAGCAAAAGGTTGCAACAGGATCTAGACTATTAAATACAACAACAAAAATTCATGAATGACTTAACTTGCAGATTGCTGTGACACATAGATACACCATTACAGACTGCCAAAACTCAACTGAGGTTTCCAAATTGAAAAGAGTAGATTCTTTAAACCTGTGTTGTGTCTAGACTACAGCCACAACTTGACATCATGGGAAATAAGAAATAAAAACAAGTTTCTCTGAAACGATTTGTCAAATTAATACTGAAAATTTATTTGAGCAGTTCATTTAAAAATAGCACCTCGCACTATAACGACATCACTTTTGCTCAAAATACCTGGCTGTCAGACAATAATTCCACGACTTACGCGATCACCGCACCATCAGCGCGCCAGACCTCACTAGTACAGTCAGTACACGCAGGTTACCAAAAGAAAACTTGGACATGCACACCCACGTATGTCAGTGAAATTTGACAAGTTGTCTGAAATCCGGGTACTTAGCTTCGATTTTTAGCAATAATGCGCAGTGCCACTGAAGTAAATGCTAAGCTGATTTATCAAATTTTAGCAAATACAAAAACAATCTTCTTCAATTTTACTCACATAAAAAAAAGTTACTTTCAAATTTTCTTCCTGGGGAAACAGAAAATATTTTCATGGCTCCCTTAGCACTTGTTGGGAAAGGTTTATGGTTGCAAATCTGCTGAGATTGGAAGTATTAAATTATGAATTTATGGCTTTGCACTTGAGGTTCAACACCATCATTTGTATCTAAGAAGTAGGTCAGGAGTGACTGGAAGTGGCAGTAAGGTATTAAACCAATAGTTCTTTGTTTCCTTTGGGAAGTGGTTTGAAATGCGAGTACACAAAGCGGCAGGACAAAAAGGTTGTTCAGGGTAGAGTGTCAAACTAGAGGCGGTGTAGTGAAACAAGACCAAAATACAACCCCAAAAAGTCATCACCCTCTTTGCACCTGGAATTTCACCTTTGAGAGGGCGAGGCCATTTTCATTTTGGAAAGGGCACTTCCATTGTAAGATCTTAAAGTCTAAGGGGTACTTTTGAAGGGGCACAGAGGCCAAGACCAGGACAATAGAGGCCGTTGCCTCCATATTTCCAGGTCTGGCATGCCCTCTGCAATTTCCTTTTTCAAACTACATGTATAGGCCTATTTCTAGAAATAATATAACTGGTTGGTTTCCACTTCCAGGACTGAAGCTTTGTTTTTGAAAGAGCAATTAGGGCACAGAGGCATTTTCTCCTCGTTAAAGGGCACCTTTATGTAGAAATTGTAAATCTCTATTGGAACTGTCAAGGTGCACCAATGCAATGACCAGGGGCAATGGGGGCAATGCCAAATTGAAAATGGGAGATTCTGCAGAGGGGCCCACAATTGGAAGTACAGCTTGTAAAGGTTTGTCCCCTGAGCAGTAATTATCAAATGTTATAATTTGCAGGTCATAAATGTATTAAAAGGGCCCTGGACGAACTGTTGACCAGGTAGGGCTTAATGCATGTGCAGGCCTGAAGCTTTGTTCTGAAAGGACAAGGGCACCAAGGCGTTTTCTCCTTGGTAAAGGGCAACTCTATGAGGAAATTGTAAATTTCCATTAAATATTTCAAGGGGCACCAAGGCAATGACCACAGGCAATTGCCTCCATTGCCTCCATGAAGTATCAGGCATGTATGTGCTGCTCTTACAAACAAAATGCAGAGGCCTAACAAAAAACACTCACAAAACACTAAAAGACAAGCTTACAGGTAATTTTTTCAGCCACTTTGGAATTTCTGCTTTGTTTAGTTCCAAAATGCGATTTCAATACCTCCGATTGCATGGATAACGTGGCTTGATTTTCAGGGGAAAAACTGTTTTAAAAAACACTCTCCTGTGGCCCTTATAATAGAAAATTAATACCTAAAATGGAAACTGAATATTTACCCATCAGCCCTCAAGACTTTCCTGACCAATCATCTCAGCCCCAACCGAATTGTATTGTCAGGCTCCTCTTTAATGCAGAAGTGCAAAAGACCTTTTATTACACTGTCACAGCTGACTCAAATCTAATTTATTATTTCAAGGACTATGACAGAAAAAAAACAAGTTAAACCTGAAATCCTAAACAATTTATGCGAGGCATTTTGCACTGTATTTTTGTCGTTTCCATCTCCCCCCCCCTTATTGTGTTGTCTTGTTTAATCCCAAGGTTTGCCCTTAATTCAAATCTGATCTAGAGGTAACTCTTGTTTGTGGAGGGAAAAAATGGAAGTGTGTCAGTCTGGAACAGAGTTGAAAAGTTCACAAGTTCTATGTGGGTGTGCTGGGGACATGAACTTCATTGACAATGGCGTTACCTTCACGGCCCTATGATTACAAGACACAGCCCTCTGACGCGACCATGCAATTCATAAAAATCTGTGTATTATCTCCCCCTGAATCACGTTTTGACCCCGATCTTGCACACTGTGTAAGGGCAAAAACGCCTTGGATTCATCCCTGGTCCCAGTGGCACTTTGATCGTAAAAAAGGGGACCATTTTCTGTCTCAAACTGCAGGGCACCATGGACGTTTTACATTAAATTGAAAACTTAGTTCTCTGATAAATTGGCCCAAGAGAGCCCTAGCTTGTGGTAAGTTTTGACAATTCCACTAAAATAAAAACATCGACCAAGTAGGGGCCTACAGAAAAACATATGGAGAAGTAACATATCACACTTGCAGAATTATTACAGAGTCTCAGGAAAAGTTTACACAGCTCTTGAAATGGGGTTAGACTGCAATTAGTTGTAAATTAATCAGGCAGTAGGTAAAACAGGCCTTGAATTACAAGTAGGCCACCAAGGCCTCCGTTGCCCTGATCTTGGCTTTGGTGATCCTTCAAAAGTTCCCCATAGACTTTCCAATGGAAGTGCCCTTTGCAAAAAGAAAATGGCCTTGCCCTCTCAAAGATGAAATTCCAGGCCTGGCAAAAAAAAAAATCATCATGGCATCTATACCATACTAAATCTGTTCAAAGATGATGTGACAAATTAAATCACTTGTTTCAAAAAGAACACATGGGTTTAAGGTTTGTCGGCACAAACTTGTCCAGTCATCCAGAAGATGAAGATGTACAAATTAATCAAGGAGCTGTATTCCATTAATTTTTTTGAGGAGATTGCGACACCCCATCCATTGTTTTTACCTATCATAAACATATACGTATGTAGTTCAGATGGCTTTGTGGGCCTTAATGGAGGCAATTGCCCCAAAGCCCCTGGTTAATGCCTTGGTGCCCTTTGATGTAATGCCCCAATGGAAACTAAAAATTGGCCGCAGAGAGTGTACAAAAAGTGCACTTTTTAAGAACAAGCGTCACAGCCAAACCTTCACCTTCCAAAACCTCAAACATTTCCCTTTACACAACAGTCACAGTTTAATAAAAGTTATCATAAGAACAGTTATACTTAAAACAAATCCCGCTTTAGAGGCCTTAAAATTATAGAGGTTAAAGAGCCATGGCCTTATAATGGCCAAGATGCCCCTACTTTGTAACTTCCTTTCTTCAAGAAAGAGTGCCTTTCTCCCTCATGGAGAGTTTCCCCAGGCCAACTCCCAATTCAGCAGCTGATTCAAGGTATAGTACAGCTGATATGTAACCTTGGGCTTTTCACACTGTCACAGTTGACAGACTAGAACCAGACATGGCTTAAAGAAGTAGTGCCTACTGCTAGACAGACCTGGTTTCACTAAGAGCAAACTGTACAAACTCCTCCTAAAAAACATGTTCCCCAAAATACAAACTACATTGTGATTAGTCAATCTGTCACTGTCAATTGTGCCAATGCTATTGCCCAAAAAGGGCAACACAGGGGTGAATAAGTGAACAGGTGAAGGGGTAAAACTGGGGTAGAATTATATGCAGGTGGGGTCTCAGACAGGCATTGTAATTAGTTGGGAAAGTAGGTCACTTTAGGTGACAAAATAGCTGAACACCTGTGTCTGTTAATTGTTTATTTTTGTCTGGTTGAAGTCTTGTTTAAATAATAAAACTTATCCAAATTCGCTGATTCTATGTCGTTTCAGCATTCTTTAACAGAAACTAAAAGTTTGATTCAGAAAGTTTGATGTTTCATACAAGAAGGGTCTGGTTTCACAATTTTTAAAAATTACTTGGCCGAGATTTGCTACATTTGTACAATGAAAAAAAGGGGTCGGAAAGTTACTATGTAAATGACATGACTTCATAGCTTTGGGGCATTTTGAAATGCATAAAAAGGTTAATAAATGTAATGCTTACAGTACAAAGTTGTAATAGCCTGCAAATGTTTGGTACAGAACTTAATTCCCGCCTCAGGCCCATTGTGGATAATGGTTTATGCTTTCTTTTAGCTTACTGTGAACACTGTATTTTATTTGACCTACCATTTACTTCTTCCTTATTTTCAATTGTCCACCAAGGTACCAACAAGCTTTTACAGGGCAGTATGCATGATTGTAACATGTATTACTTTTTATTACTACTTGCTTTATTATATCCACCTATTCTCTGTGTTACATTATCATTGTTATTAAATCTGAAGCCAAACTAACTTTAATAGATAAAACTAATTTATTTTTTCAGCTAAATGTACAATAATTGGATCAGGCCTTTAACTTGTATTCCCTCATCAAAGGAAAATAGGAACTATATCTTCTAGTTTCATTACACCCAAACCTGTCAACTTTTCAAGAAAACAGTAAAAAATAGTTTGTATTTTGTGCACATTTCGTCGCTACATGCATATGATCCACAGCCAAAACAATTGTGTTTGAAGAAAATCAAACTGCTGTTTCGGAGTTTGCCAACTATTACTAAAATATGTCTTTTTTTAAGACATAAATAAAGCTGACATCTTCATTCGTACTAGATCTGTCAATATGTTTTCGTTCTTGCAATTATTTTAATGTAGTAAATTCCACAACACATCAAGTTACTTTGTGAAAACGAAAAATAAAGTTTTGCCCGCAGAGCATATTGAGACAATTGAGGCCACATTATGAAAATGCAAAAGTCTTACTATGTGAGTTTGGAACCGTGCTATAGCACTATGTATATCAATTATCATCATAGATAAAGTGAGGTATCGTGATAAGTCACTACATGGAAACACACAAGGGCAAGTCTAGTGATGCATTGTTTATACTAATTAGGTACTGAAACTTGCTGAAAATGTTAACAGTAATGAGTATTTATAATTGGTGTAAAACCGATTTTGCACAATTTTTATATTTTTTGACAGATAGGTCACTTCATGGGACCAATGACAATTTTGTACTGTATGAGCTTATTTCAATTTCGGCAATTGATTATACCCAAGAGTGATTTGAAATTACAGGTTGGGACGCAATGTGGTCTATTCCTTTCGCCCTTTGGCCACTGCTATCTTCTTTTGAGAAAACTTGATGAAGAAAATCCTGAAATCAGGAAAAGTTCTAAGAAATCACATGTCAGTACTCTGTTATAGTCTTCAGATTCTCTGCTAAAAAGTATACATTCTTAAAATACAGAATGATTAAAGACTTCTCCTACTCAAAGACTCCTCCTACTCAACTCTTCCCAAAGCATGGCCAAACAAAGTAAATTTGCATGTGTATAGAGGATAAAAACTCACCATAGAAACTGGCATCTTTGCTGGTGAAATGTGACACTTGATTAGCTACCCCCAAAAAGAGTCTCTCACAACTCCGAAAGCCTCAGCTGAAGTCAGAGCTTGTATCAGCCTTTTCCCAAATGCTTCATCTGATAGGCCACGCCTCATCAGTGGTTCATTGCTATTGGTTGAGAGTGGAAGCAAAGGAACAAACTCAGCGAACCAATAATAGCGTCCCCTTTTGTCTCATTTGGTGACAATGCCTGCATGCCATTGGATAGCTTTTGCTTTTGTCAAGTGGAATTTACTATGCGACAAAGAGCTTAAAGCTACTGAATAGAGTTCAAAAAGTTGTATGGTCTAGACAGTGATTGATGGTATGACAAAAGTGATTTAGATATGTGTAAATTTGGAAGGATAGTGAAGTTACTAATATCTGGTCAAAGTTGAATTGTATCTCTTTGACTGAAAATTCCATTTAAATCCTAGGGCAAATGTGAGGGGAAAATGTCACAAAAGGTACTTTAGATAATCAGTAATACAGAATGATGATTTTGAAATAAAACACTTTCATCAGATTTGGTGAATCTATACACTGTATGGACAAGAACAAATGGAGTGCCTTAACCATGTTAACGTTACAAAATAAACCAAGAATGCTCCAAGAGCCCATTTCTGAATACATTTCTGAATATGTACAGTACATTCAGTTTCACAGAGAGTCCAAAGTTGTATCCAATCAGCATGACGTAGAAAAAAAAGCAAAGTACATTTCATGTACAGAAAGCACCACGAGAGTACAATCAGATGAAGGCATGTATGCAAGCTTGAAAGTAAGCGAAGGCCACTGAGGCCATGGCCTCTGTCGCCTCTGGTCTTGGCTTTGGTACATGTGCCCCTTCAAACATTTCTAATAGATTTTCCCATTGGAAGTGCCCTTTGCAAAATGAAAATGGCATTGCCCTCTCAAAGATGAAACTTTGTGGTTGGGTTGGCGTATTGGTATTTTTCCTCGCCTTCCACCTCTGAGACCCTAGTCCAAATATCCAGGGCTCGAATTTTACACTGGTCCGCTGGCCCGAGGCCAGTGATTTTAGCATCGGGCCAGTGAACTCATGACCAGACAGGTCCGACGGTCTTGAGTTTGTGTTCAAATGTTGAGTTTCAGTCCGATAAACACAATTCTGTTGATTATCGAAGACTACTTACCCATAATATACAAATGAGATAAATCTTCTCTTAGTGCTTTTTCAAATTCAAACAGGTAAATTATTTATCAGTGTAGGCCTTTTTTCTTCACACTTCAATTCTGGTCTTGTACTCAACATTCCGGTCCAGTAAATATTTTTAGCTAAAAGCCCTGCGGTCTTGTGGGTTTTTCCCCCAAATTCTAGCCCTGATATCCCCGGGGCTTTGCTGGGCTTTCCCTAAAATAACTACATGTAGCTAAAACTGAAACTTCCTTCTTTGTCTTCTCTGTATGGGGTTCTTGGCTAGTATATAATTAAGTTCGCTTTTCTGAGAGTCATTTGCTTCACAACCAAAAAATAATAATTGAAATGAAATTGTGTCGACAGTCCAATTTTTTAGACACTGCCTCTTCTCTATGGCACTGGTTTTACAACTCGACCTACCGAGTGTGGTTGCTTGGAACACTGTTGGCACCATGCTTTCCTGTTGGCTACCAGGGTTAACAGTTAATGCCCAGAAGGAAAGCCTTTCAAAGGACCCTTGAATGAAGGGAATCCTTGTATCTCTTGTTGTAGTGGAGACATTAGCAGCCTTATATGATTACATTATGTAAATCATGTACTTTATATCACGAACAGCACAGCTTTTCTTTTCTTATTTGAGTTATATTTCCACAGAAGTTTTTCCTAAGCGTGCAGCAATCTCTGTTGGTTCCCTATGTAAAAAGGGCCCGGGCAGGGTCGGCCTGTTTCTACTCAGCCCTCATGCATACAAAAAATAACTCCACAAGTGTTATGAGTAAAAATTATTTTTATCAAAAAAAGAGAGGGTCTATACATGTAGGCCCTAATTATTATTTTTTGGGGAGGTTCTGTCAGTTATTGTCACTGTCAGTTTATGATGGATGTATTTTTGCTCCAGTTCAATTCATATCCCGCTGAGCTTTTGCCTTTTGGCTTTGGATGGAAAATTCAAAGCCAAAAGGCAAAAGGCAAAAAGTAAATAAATGGTTACGGTCTGTTGGTCAATATTCTGTCCATTTTTAGAACAAGCGACCTTGTCATCCAAGAAAGATTGCTATACTAAATATTTCTGACAAAGGGTCAACTCAAATCAGTGCCAGGCATGCCAGGTGCTACACAAACCACTGATTAAAAACAAGCTGGAAATGTGCAAAGTTTGTGTCTATAGTATGAGTATGAAGGTAGAACTTAAAAGTCACAACCAACTTAAAAAAATATATAACAAAATAAAGAATTATGACAAGCCTTTACCTAGTCTACCAACCTAAGTTGAACTTGAAATTGCATTTTGCTAATAATTGTTATTCATGACTTAATAATTACCATGGTGACTGTATGCTTTTATTTTTAAACAATTGTTTCGTGCGAAATCAACACATTATGCACAGAGCTTCAACTGTCAGGCCTGAGTGATAGTGATCATTGATGCAACGGATGCAATTGCATCTATGCATCGTAACCTAGTCATACTCGCCTTGGTGCACATTAAACTATTCCAAAAAGTTTGCCTTGCCCCTTTTGCAATAATGAGTCGGTCTGCGCCATGTGTCATATCAGAAACACAGTTCCACTAAATTCAGAAAATCTCAGCAATTGTCTCATACAGAAAAGAAACAACGGGGAGATTATTCTGTTTGCTATTCAAATGTTATTATTATATTGTTAGCGGCTCACCTTTTCCTGAACAAAAGTTTGATCATCAGCAAGAAAGCTGAGCAATTTAAGTCAGCCAAAGATCAAGAGAAATCGAGAAATCAGAGAAAAACCACACAGCGAGTGCAATAATCGAGCGCCCTCTGTGGCCCTCTCTAAAGTTGAAGTCCGTGTGTTTGTGAAACGCTAATAACTCCAAACTCTGGGTAAAGATGTCCATAGAGAAGAGATGTCCGACACCTTTTCTCTTTATCACCAGTTGCTTGTTTTTATTTTTTAAGGGAATATGCCTTGAGCCCAACGTGGATTTGAAAAAGGGTGAATTACACAGCAATGATCAATTATAAAAGTGGAAGGCACAGCAATTTTTTCTCGAGTGGCAATAAGTGGCGACTTCAAGAAAATCAAAAATTAATGTTATTGTTAACCAAAGAGCTTATAATAATACTACGTGCAGTCGTGCAAAACTATGTTGAGTGTTGTCACCTTTGACAACAATCTTTATTTTGCCTCGCCAATTAACGGAAATTAAAATCGGTTGGTTGTATTCCCGATGCTATCCCCGATGCAAATTCATCATCTACTGAAAATGGGATGGTAAATTGATAGCAAGTTGTTATGAAGGGAAATATGTACCAACCAATAACAGTTTATGAAGAAGATGCGGCCAGACGGGACAGTCTGATCCCATAACAAGAGAAGGCAGGTGTAAAACAGGCGAGCTTTTTAAGAAATGATTATCAAGCTGGGACGCTCTTTTTGAGATTCACGCAGCCGATCATAAATAAATTCAAACTGATGCCTGATCAGGCATACTTATGTGTCAGTCTTAAAGTTATGTCAAAATGTTATAGGGGAATAACAGAATACCACTTGCTTAATTTTGATTGACCAAAGAAAGCACATTTTAAGTGAAGTTGCAGTAAAAAAATATCAATAGGCCCACATGCATGCAGTGCATGCACAAAAAGACTACCACGGATCATCCGCTCACCACGAGACTTTCACGCATGTAGAGGGCGCTATTGTGTGTTTGTGTCACTGATCTCTATACAGAGATCAGTGGTTTGTGTTGGTGGATGGTTTGACAGGGGGTTACACGGTTTAGATGATCTTCCCAATAAAGGGAACTTGGCAAATTGTAACAAGTGGTGTAACAATATCTTAATGTTTACAATTGTAGGGGTTGGGGGGAGGGTATGGCGATGTGATTTGTTTGATCGTAGACAATCGAAAGGGTGACGAAATGATTTATTTTGTTGTTACCGCATCTGCTTCGAGGATTATGTAGCAATAGTAGGGGACCAGCGTGTAGGTCCCGACGGTGACCAAATTCTGGAAACAAAGGTTTGAAAGTGTTTTTGTGTGCTGATGAATACCAAACAATTTTGACTTGGGCTGCCCCCTTAAAAATGTCAGGCATTTCCGGGAGGGGTCAACAAAGGTCATACAGGGGTCAAAATTCAAATATATTCCAATCGTGTCGATTTGCATATCAAATTACTCGTCTCCAAAAATGTATAGTTTGTTATAACTCCAACCTTAAATGAGGGCGCTATGGTCAAAAACGTTGAAAGGTCAACGCACTTTTGACTGGCAGTCAAATTCACCAACATCCGATTCTAATGATTTTCGTGTCTAATAATATGTTTTCTGACTTGGCAAGTTCAACTAAGCAAGTTTTAAAATTAAAAGTGGTTGCCATAACCTTGAAATTTCAAAATGGGATATAACACACGCTATACACATTGCATACGATTTGCAATCCATAAGCTTGCACTTCTTGCAGCTGCAGCTCAAGCATTGATAGCGCGTGTGTTATCTTGCAAGTTTGCGATCCAGTTGTTTAAAAATCCTTTTTTGTTTTAAAAATGGGGTGTTTCGATTGTTCGTGACGTTTCGGGACAAACATTTAACAATTTCTTATCCATGGGTTTGGGATGGTTTATTGTCGTGTTCAGACTGCTTTCCGAAATGATGTTTCCCACCAACGACCCCCTTTCCTTTGGCTACGGTAATGCCATGTAGGCCTAATTTTGTATTGCCACGATATACGTATGAATAAGTATCACAACTGTGGATACTTCCACAAGATCATCATATTGAAATCTACTTAATGTTTCTCTATTTCCGCTCTCCTTTCCGTTCTTTCCTATGAAGTCAGATATTGATGGATACGGCGTTGACGGGAATGCTGGCCAAAATCCTGCATGTGATGATGCTTCCCATATCCGTTCCAGAAACATGCATCCCACTACCAGAAGAAGAAAAACAACTTTTTGAGTTCCATTTTTCCTACTTCGGACCCCGAAACAAATGCCCATATTCACGATCAGACAAATAATGTACAAGGCTGTAAGGCGGATTACCTAGTTGAACGTGTGCATCTTCGCCACCCAGTAGACTGGTGGCAGCCATCGTTACATTTTCTTAAATGAGGGCGCTATGGTCAAAAACGTTGAAAGGTCAACGCACTTTTGATTGGCAGTCAAATTCACCGACATCCGATTCTAATGATTTTAGTGTCTATGTTTTCTGACATGGCAAATTAAACTATTAAAGCAACTTTTAAAAGTAAAATTGGTTGCCATAACCTTGAAATTTCAAAACTGGGATAACACACGCTTTGCACATCATTGCATTGCTTATGCAATTATGTGTATACCCCTTTGGCTAGGCTTTGAACCTTTGTGGAGGGAAATTGCTCATATTATGCCAAAAGCTGGTTCATCCCCCTCCCCTTGTTGGTCAATGGAGTCTTGTTGATTGGATTTTGGTAAACTCACAAAACTACAGCCAAACACACTCACAAGAATTGCACAAAAAACATACCAAAAAGTTTAACTGCTATATAAATAATAATTTAAGAATCATTTTCTTTGCGGTCCTAATTGTTGTCCTCTTATAAATTCCGGGAATTGTATTTTGTTAGCTTGCTTGGGGTTTTCATTGTTTCCCATAAAAACAAATTTCCTTTTATTTTGTGGGCCAAATATACTTCAGTGGGCAGACCATTTCTCTTTGAGACGATCTTTTCATTACGTAACGTTTGACGGTACGTTCAACCAAGACGGTAGATTCCTACCTCCATGGGACGTTTAACTTTAACGCGCCCCAAAATCCTGGCACAACGCGGAACGCACCGTACCTCCGCAAAATGCGCGTCTACCATTTTTCACAATATTTTTAGGAGTCAAATTTGACACCCCAAATGGCGGTGATCGCATCGATAGGACAGGATAGGCGCGTGTAACTTTGTACTAGTGCGCTACGTGTTGTGCATGCAATTAAGGGGCCGGTCGTCAAGCAAGGGTAGTGGGGACTCTATTATTAACAGTCCTTCGTGTCGAGGCCCCCCTTAAAATCCACTCAGCAAAAGTAAACACTGACATAAATGTATCAAGAGCAAATATTACTGTTAGCGTAACCATTACTGAAGTCAGTCAAGTAAACATGTTTATTACATCAGAGAAATTGGTCGGTATTTACACACGCACACCGGTTGCAATCAGCAGCAATTATTGCCGAATGCATGCTTGAGTGCCCACCACTAAGTGACCACTGAATCCGCAATAACAACGGGGGAGCTAAGACTAGACTCCGGAAATTTGTCACAGGATCAGAAACTCGATCGATCGTAGAGAAGGCAGATCTGAATATAATGCCGACCTTCTTGTTTGTTTGACAGTTCAGCTTGTTTATTCGGCCATCTTACTTTATGTTATATGCCAAACACCGCAGGGCCTGGATACAGTAACCTTGATGATGCCGAGACGGGTGAGAAGAAATCTGATGAGGTGCTGTTAGTGTTAACTTTTGTTTGTTTGGCCGTATTACGGGAATTAGGCCAGGCGCTGTGTGCGCTGAAACAACCACATACAGGCCTCCAGCGTAACCGGGTGATTGCGACATATCACAATAATTAAACCTACCTCCATGATTAAACATACATTGAGATCGGAATATTGACACAACGGGTAAAGATATCCCTGGTTACAGAATCACCAGTTTCAGTATCAGCTGGCAGGACAGGTAATCGTCAGCGTTGAGATCAAAAGCGAACGTGTGTGTCGTGTGTTTTGCAATCTTATATCGATTCAGTGCAATCTACGAATGTAGCTAGCCGGTTGCACTATCATGACTTTGTGACAGTGTGACTCGATTTCAGGGACTGCAGCTGTGTGTATGATTTTGTGAACGTTAAGTGATTAAAAATAAAGACTTAGCTCGTCACATGAAGTTGAACTTGTTCGTGTTGCACCGACTGACTGTTGACCTTAAAGTCAAAGAACAGTGTGGGTTCGAGCATTCGTCGAACGTCTTTTCAAAATGGGAGCCAACAACAACAACCACAGAGGTATAGCGTTATAGGCAGCCTGCCGTATATAGTCCTTGCATTCTAATTATAATCTAACCTTGCTCCACGGAGTTTACCCTCCATGTTCTTGTGTTCTAAACCACTCATGTTCCCCCTCTCACCATGGACAGAGGACTTTCGACCTTTGTAACCTACGCTATGGTTAAAACTTTGATGGGGATTCAGGCGTAAGTTATCTTTCTTGCTGTATCCATGGAGGTAGGGAAGAAATCCTACCTCCATGCTGTATCACAGGATTACTTGTGTGCTGTTGTGTTATTTGCTGCTAGTGCTAGTGCTAATTCTTTTCCAGAGTTGGTTATTTTTTGCCAAATGCAGGGCTCAAATTTGGTTTTGAAAATCCACAAGACATGTAGCTCATACTATTTTTATTTTTTTACTGTGTGACCAGAAAATTTGTTTCAAGACCAGATATTATATAATGAGAAGAAACTGTCTACACAGTGTGTCACAATTAGCTGTTAAAAAAATCTTATACAGACTGTATAAGAATTTTTTTAAACAGCTAATTGTGACACACTGTGTAGACAGTTTCTCCTCATAATATAATATCTGGTCTCGAAACAAATTTAAACAGGTAATAGTTATACTTCCATATTCAGTAGAATTGAAAGATATTTATCATATCAGTTTTTTCCTCCATGATCAGACAGTAATATTACTATTAGTCAAAGTCAAAATTTGTACATAAGTTTTTAAGTTAAAGATGAGGTGAGGTATTATTATTCACATATACAAGACCGCTTGACTTGTCCAGTCGAAAGTTACTGACCCAACGCTTGAAAATACAACATTTTAACAAACGGGTTGCAGGATCAAGGGTTATGATTATTGCAACTTTCTCATCAGCTGGCTTTTGTTAATGTAAAAGCTGTTTAAAGATCATAAATCTGGTGGAGCTCTGTAGCAGTTAGTCCATAATTTCATGGATCCCCTTTTTACTTGCACCTTGTAATTCATTTAATCGGCACCGTATGGAGTGGCTCCCACACTGCGCATGCACATTAAGTTTTTCCTTGGTGTTATATCCTGACTTTCGGACATTGCCGAGTACCACGTAGAAGTAGAAGGCAGGGTTCAAAATAACCACACAAGCCATAGTCCAGTAATTTTAACAATTAATGGGTCCTGCAGTCCAGTGTTAAAAATCCAAACACATAATCGGGCCTGATGCTTCTTGGAGGAATTACCTCTGTGGGGTCTAGTCATTGCACCTTGATGTTCACAGTAGAAACTTACAATTTCCTCATAGAGGTGCCCTTTTCAATGGAGAAACGGCCTTGGTGCCAGAACAAAGCATCAGGCCTACATAATTTCAACAAAATTTACTAAATTTGTAGAAATGTTTTTTGAAATAATTGTATAATACAAATTCACAGTAACAATTTATATAAAAATATTTAAGCTATTAAATTCTAAACCTCCTCCTAGAAAGGAAGCAAATAAAATTCAGAAAGATTTTAAGTCTTGTCAATGTAGATGGTCCTGGAGAAGTTCAGAGTTAAAAGACCTGAGGTCTTGTGTACATATGGTAGATATTCTCAAAATTTCAGCCACGCTTTGTGGAATCAAGTATGAAATATTTGTGTTATTGTAGTTGTAGACACCATGTTAGATCTTTCAGCTGCAGTTAAGGTTGATAACAAATAGCCCTTACAACATCTATGATATGACACGGTACATAAAAAGTGCATTAAAGGCCCTGAACACTATTGGTAGGATCGAAAAACACAATGTTCACAGATTCACACATAACTTACATGATTTAAAGTAAGTAATGGTAGAAAGGGTTCCTTAAAATATTTCTGCCTAAAATGCTATCGATTCTGAGAAACGAGTAAAACAATAGTAATTATCGCGCGCGATAATTTGAAAAAACAGAAAACACATAAGATCTCTTTTCACTGTTTTCTCGTGACCCCTATGACCAATTGAGCTCAAACTTTCACAGGTTTGTTTGTTCATGCATATGTTTAATCACACACAATGTGGACACTGATTTTGAGCTGTTACCAAAAGTGTACAATACCTTTAATGTTTTCATGATTTGTTTTGTACAAAATAAAAATGCATTAGTGGTGGAAAACTGCAAAGCGAAAGTGCCTACCCATCTGTGGTGACTAGGTTGTTTTTCTCTTACCCAACAATTACACTAACCTTGACCTGCTAGCTTCGAGCAACAATTGGTTGAATTCAAGGTCCCTGGATAACCACAAACTTACCTTATTGTTAAAATGTGTTGGATGTTCTTTCCTTGTGTGTTTTTTTCAACCTGGCCTTTTGTGCAGTTTGAAACAATTGACCTTTAGAAATGGTGTTGTATTACAAAAAAACTAAACTTTGAACTTGGGTAGTTTGCTGGACAAGTGTGGGCAATCTACATGTAAATTCTTAAAGTTAAAGGGATTCGTTGTGTAAAAGTTACTTAGTGGAGTATTTTCCTTCTGTCATTCCTCCTGTACATGTCTGACATTGTATGCCCTTTTTAATGGACGTGTATATATGCTGCAATATTGATAAGTGCCCAATTACCAACCACCACCATCTGACCTCATTACTAAAATTGGTGGATCATCCTGTTCATACATAGGTGGGTGGGACTGTACTTTATCATGGAGGTAACAGTTTAATCCACTGGGTACACACATTCTATTTTTACATCCCTGTGGAGACATCTTTTTGTTCTTTTCTTAGTTAACGCCCTCTCATAGACTTTGTACACAACATTCCTTGTGGAGCATCACACTCACAGTCTTTAGAATTCCTGTATGGAGACCTTTCCCCCCCCTTTTGTTTTATTCTCGGTCTCCATATATTATAAGGTAGAGAATATTAAAGCTTATTATCTCATCTTACATAAGTGGCAGCTTACATACACTGTATGCATATTACATGCCGGATACTTTGGTTAATCCACAAGACCGCAGGGCTTGTAGCTCAACATTTTTACTGGACCAGAAATGTTTTTGCAAGACCAGTACAGAATCAAAATGAGACCAAAATACTTTTCTCAGTTTAACGTATTTCTGTTTTTTTTTCAGACACGCTCAAGAGAGAAGATTTATATCATGGCTATTAAAATTATATATTTCTTTGATACAGAATTGAAAGATATTTGTCAAACTTAAAGTAAACATTTGAACATAACTTTTGTTTTTAAAGATATTTATTCATTTGGAAAACACAAGACCGCCCAACATGTCCGGTCGTGAGTTTACTGGCCCGATCTGGCTAAAATCACTGGCCTCAGGCCTGCGGTCAAGTGTAAATTTCAAGCCCTGAGGTAATTGCTTCCGTTGCCCTGTGAAATATCAGGCCTGACAGTATCAGGTATTGGAATTTCCTACGGGTTCAATTATCTAGGGATTGCTACCTGGCTTCCTTAAGTAGCAAATATTTGTCCTTTCTAATGGTTCTCTTCTTCCTAATCAGATGTGAAATATAGCAGACTGGAAAATGGCAATCCTCCCAATGCTGGGAACAGCAGCGGTTTTGGAAAGAGTATCAAGTTTGTGGCCATACTTGCCGCAGTTATAGTCCTGTTCACATGTACAACGTGGGCATTTCACAAGCCTGATAGCCCCAAAACACAAGAGGGCATTCATTCTTTCAGGTGAGATATTTAAGTCAAAGACAATGTGTACATAATTTATTGCTCAATTTAGAGATGTGCGAACATTATTAGTTGAGTACGTTCTGTGAGTGTACATCCATGGCGTGTCATGGTTGAGCGGTCTCAGTTTCTAAAGTCCTTTGTGTGTTGTGTACAAAAGAAAAAGAAAGTTGGCCCAACAAAGTTTTCAGAACAAAAGAAGAAAAAGATTTTGTTACTAGCCTACATAGTGGTAACCACCACCAGGTGTTTTCTAGGCACTCTGCTAAATGCATCAGAATGCAAGATGGAAACTCTGCTATTTGTAAATGCAGCAAAATGCAGTGAAGTGAGTTGGTTTATGCCAGCCTTGGCACTGGGCATTTATTCTGCTAATTGCTTCAATATGCATTGAAGTTTCCGGATTGCACATGGACTTGAGTCAAGGCTATTTATAAACCTGCTATCTGCAGCAAATGCAGTGCAATAAAGGATGGGAAGACTGCCAACTGCAACAAACAACTTCTACCATCTGGTGCGTTTGGCTGTGTTTAAAGAAAGCTTTAAAAAACACAATGCCTGTGTATCCCACCTGTTTGAAATGCTTAGAACTGCTGTCTTGCACCAGTTATTTTTTTGAACTGTAAAAAAGGTTTTCCTGATGACCTTTGCTTTAAAAAAAACTTTTTTTTCACCAGTTATGAACAGCATCAAGAGACGGAAATAATCTTTGAGTCCCAACCTCAAAGGCAACAAGAGCAAGTTCAGGAAAACATTACTCCCAGTATCAAGGATCGGGTCTTTGAAACCACACCAAGCAGAGACCATGCACAGACCACCGGTGTCAATTCTCAGGGAAACAAAGCAAAGGATCCTCAGGACAAGCCACTCAAGGGTACTGTAGTGGTATCCAACACAGCAGTTAAAAGCCAAGGGAACAGGGTAGCACAGAAAAAAGAACCCATCAAAACACTATTCACTAGCCTCCGTTCAACGTAAGTGACCATGTTGGTTAGATTCCCTGTATCCCAGTTGAATAACAGTACAGTACATGTTCATACTTCTTGGGAACCAGCCTATTTCACAAGCAGCCTTAGTGTGGTTTACACATATTGGACTTATTCCCATAAAACAAAAGTGATGGCACCTAATTTTGTTAAACATTGTGCATTGCTGCGCCACTTTTGGGGGCAAATTGCTGTTTATAGATTGAATACATTAATTTCAATTGCTTTATTCACACAGGTGGACACTCTTTCTTTGATTTAAAACCCAGATAGTGAATGGCGTATCAGCTCGATGTCGGTTGCAAGTTTTTTTTTAAAGGCAGCATTGTTAGTTTTGTTATGTTTCAAATATGCACCATTACCAAGTGTTCGCTTGACACTGATGCACACTTTTAAAATGGTGTTTATGTACAAAGTAATCAAGCAC
The DNA here is from genome assembly GCA_032158295.1 of Pycnopodia helianthoides. Classification (NCBI taxonomy): domain Eukaryota; kingdom Metazoa; phylum Echinodermata; class Asteroidea; order Forcipulatida; family Asteriidae; genus Pycnopodia; species Pycnopodia helianthoides. Next base: position 17,819,366 of record CM063250.1, on the reverse strand, counting down.
TTTCTTTTATATAGGGCTATCCTATGAGAGTATAAGAGACTATGTTAACAAGATTTGGATGTTGTTATAAAATGGTATGTTTTACATGTATTTCGTTCTGCAGATTTGATGGCCTGAAGCTTGGGCGAAACAAGCAGATTCCAACATTGGCCTTTGTACAAACAAGTTCGGATCTCAAGCCCTTACTGGGTATGGATAATAAATCAACCTCTTGCACAATGTACATATTGTGAGAATCCCTCCACTGTCAGCATCTGGTAGTGATAGTTGCATCTCTAAGGACCGTTATTACTGAACTCAGAAACCTGTAATCTTGCAGGGCCCTGCAATCTTTGATCCGAATCCCCTGGTGTAAATGACCCAAACGTTAGCAAGTACTAGCAAGCCAAATTTAGTTTTGCCTGGATTTACACTGTACATGCAATTAGAGACCTAAAAAGCTGTCTTGCACTTCCCCAAAATTGCCTGCTACTACACAGGCCAGCACGCCGCACAAGTCCAGAGAACCCACTCTCACATGTACAGGGTGCGCGTACATACAGTGTAAATATACAGAAGCTGAGCTATCAGACTTGGGTAGAAAGTCCTAGTTATTTCTAAATGAGAAGGCAGGCCTGATACTTCACGAAGGCGACAGAGGCAATTGCCTCAGTGCCCCTTGAAATGTTCCAATAGAAATTTACAATTTCCTCATAGAGGTGCCCTTTACCCAAAGAGAAAATACCTGGATGCACTTTCACAAAATGAAGCGTAAGGCTTAAGAAGGTATATTGCCTGAATGGCCCAATTGGTTGATTCATTTGATCAAGAGTGAAAATAGCTTGCAGTCGATATTGTCTATACTGTTTTAAAGTAACTTAAAGATTTTTTTCTTTCTTCTTCCTCATTGTTCTCATGCAGAGAAAATAGGCTCAACAATCAGCATGATTGAAAACGACTTGAAGGGAAATGCTAAGGTAAATTTAAGTTGTTATCGTTGTTGGAATCAGGACAAAATGAACATCGCACTCCTTTGAGAATGTTGTTGGATCCAAGCTGCTGTTTGTGAGATATATTCCTTGCTTGACCACATTCAGAAACCTGGAGTGGGACACGGTACTGAGGAACTCTGATGTATCAAAGGATGCTTGGTTTTTTATATTTCTTTTGTCCATTAAAAAACTCAAAGTTTCATGAAGACATTTTCAAGATAAACCCAAACTCTCTTTCTCACTCTAACACAATCTGAACCATATGGCGTGTCGTGGCGAGCGGTCTAGTTCACCGGACCCAAGCTCTGGTGTTTTCAGCAGCACAGTGTAGATTTGAATCCCGCACTTCACCATAATTGCTTCGTAAAAAGTTGGGAAGGTAGTACATTCTGCTCTACCAGCTAGGCTCCTAGTGGATGATACCCATGCTCACATCCTTACGGACTGAGAAGGGGGTAACCCTGTTTCAGCCCCAGGAGTAGGTGGCAACGTGCCCTGGTGAAAGTTGATTTGGGTCAACAGCCCGAATCGGTTAAGTGTAGCCCTCACCTTGAAGTAGCCGTCCGGCTTTGTGAGTTAGGCGATACCTCATTAAAAAAATTAAAAAACACAAAAATAGTATGTCAACTTAACACAAACTGTCTTACGCTGATTGTGGTGGTGTGCCTAGTCTCATGTAAAGCATGGTCAGTTAATACTAGTGCAGTCCTCAATCCAACAGAATCAAGCAAAACATGCAGTTAGATTTTGATGGGTTTTGGGGGATTTTGGTAAATCCTGCAGCCTCTAAGTTGTAGACATTTAGGTAAACGAACAAAGTTTCAGCTACCTCAAATGGGACCAGTGTCCCAAAGACCCAAAATGTTGAAAAGGGGTTCGGGTTAAATAAAGTCTTTAATTTTTTTCTTGATACAGAAAGTGCAGAAGGTTTATAAGCGGAGCCCAGAACACTGTCAGACCTTGCAGGATATGCTTCTCTATGACATCAAGATGGGTAGAGCAAACGATGATAGTAGTTCAGTAGTTGCTCTCTTATGGACTAAACGGTAAGTTTGAATTCCTGTCTGTAGTTTTGTCTTATCACAATTTTAATTAATTTCAAAATGGTCACAATTGTCCTCTTGCTGTAGTGAGTTAAACAAAAGTTATGAAAATTAATTTATAAAACAATAATAAAAGTGAAATTTTATATAAACAATTTTTAAGACAGGTTTTGAGGTTTTGAAGTTTATGAAGTATGAGACCCATTTACAATGTATGTAGCACCTCCTTAGGGTTTACAAGGTGCTACGGCGCACTCTACAGCCACTGCCAGAAATACCCGGGCGAACCCCTTCACTTTGCAAGAAGTGCACTGGGTTATTGCACGTGGGTTACACAACACATGGAGTAAGCTTCGTCCCATCCAAGACGCTTTATGTCCCATCTGAAGGATGGTTGAGTGTCTTGCTTGAGGGCCCAAGTGTCACCACTGGGACTCAGACCCACACTCTGAAGATTAGAAACACCAGAGCTTTGAGTCCGGTGTTCTTATCCGCTTGGCCACATCATGCCACAAATTTACTGTGTACTGCGTACAATCTTCAATGAAGTACTGCATGGAAATGTTGTTTGTATATTGAAGACGAAGTAAAGGAATGGTTAAAAAAATTAAATAAAAATAAAACAAACATTTGTACTGAAACCTCATGAATTAAAAAGTTCATATCAGACCAGTACAAATCCTCAATGAGAGCTATTACCATTTGAAATAATGTTCAAGTCTAGAAAATAGCATTTGAACACCCCCTCCCCCAAATAACAAGTGTTTGTTTCAATTGCTGCAATTGAAATAAACCCCTTTTTTATTGTGCAGAAAAAAACCAACAAAAATATAAATCATTCTATACTAAATATTGCCACTGAATGTGTTGAAATTGTACTCGAAGGGTATCAAAAACTCTGGCTAAGGTTAGAGACATTTTAGTAAGGACTCTATCTATTGGAAAGTGAGTGGATCACAAAACTGAATTTGACCTTGGAGCCCCTCTTCAAATTAAGCTTAAAGAAAGGTCAGCTAATGTAACCATAGGAGGCTGAAAGGGAAAATTTTGTGTTCATGACTGCTACAGAATAATTCATTGGGGACATGACTATAGGGCAAGGGATCAAAGCAACAGCTTGATCATTGCGTACAATCATACTAAAAATCATACTTTGTATTGTTTTATGCTGTTCATTTGTAATTTATGACTTGTCTTTTCTCTAACCTAGGGCTTATCAGTTTATTGAAAGATTTCTGAGATATGTCGCAGATGGCCAACAGCCAGTTCCAGCTGCCCGTAAGCACAATTTTTTTCCTTCTGTGTGGTTTCGGTTGACAGTAAAGAAATGTTAAAGAGTAGGCGACCAAATATCTGAGTTCCAGACACTATAGCCTATGGGGCAAGAAGTAAGAACGATAACTACAAGACAGGAATAACATCAATGGCACTTTGTAGAAGCGTTTTGTAATATTAAACAAAGTTATTGCCGACTATGTAAACAGAACTTACACTATGGACCTAATATAGCTCTGCACATCCAATACAAAACAAACAAAATTAATCTCTAAGTAGACAACATGTTATTTATGTATTTAATAGTTGTTATTATTAGTAGGGGCAGAAATGACATCCTACTTCCTTTATTAGGTGGTACTACACTGGATTTGAATCAATGCCTGGATAGTTCAGGCTTATGCGATCCGAAGCAATACATGTTACATGGGTTGTCTATCCTTCAAAAGAAGGATAAATTTTGGGCAGTCTGGTTGGCGTAGTGGTATCTTCCCTCGGCCTCTGCCTCGGCCTCTACCGCTAAGACCCCAGTTAGAATCCCATTGGGGACACTGTGGAATTTAGTTTTCAGTCCCTACCTGATTGCATGGGTTTAATGCCTGGAATAATTCTCTGGGGTTTTCCTCCCATATGTAAAACTAAAACTTCCTTCTTTGTCTTCTGTCCATTGGGTTTTTGGCAAGTATAGTGATCAAGTTCGCTTTTCTGAAGTTCTTGGCTTCACAACCAGAGTTAATAAATGAAATGAAATGAAAATGAAAACATAATCCATAAAGTTCATAGTCAGTGAGAAACTCTTGCCTGGTAGGACCACAGGCCTTTGCCCAAGAAGAGCAATTTGTTATCCACCCTAGAGTTTGTGATAAAATACATATTTTCTCATGAACAAAAAAATATGTATAACAACAAGTGACAAAATTGACAAACATAGTGTAACAACTTAGTTCCCCACCAGGCTAGTAAACTGTGCGTTTCACTAGCCCACAGAAAGTTTTAGCAGTCCAGATTTTAAGTGTATCTTTTTGATGTATTAACGGTAGCGATCACAACCGGCTTAACGGTCAAATGAAGTTACATCTCTCTCAAAAACAAATTAACACATTTAAAAAATGTATTATTCACATCTGAATAGGAAGAAATATGAGAATTTTTAAAACAAGTAGTTTGCATAGTTTTTAGTAGCCCACAGGTCCAATTTGAGAAGTGGTGTTTAGGAGCCCATAGTAGTTTTTATTAGACTATAATGTACGCCTGGCTAGTGTTAAGGGTGAGTCCTGCTCTTTTGATGTAGTACTACTCACTGCATTTAATTTTTGTTTTTTGGGTCGTATTATTTCACCACACAGAAACTGCCTATGAGGAGAAGCTCAGTAGTTATCATACCTGGTTTGTCCGAAGTGCCTTCAAAGTAAGTATATACCCCTTGTGTGGTTTAAAGGGTTTAATATAACGTTACAAATTAAAGACATTGGACATTATTATACACATATGGACTGGCAATGAGGTCACTAGAGCATGTCTATTCCCCCGTCTATTCCCCCGAGGGACTGTGAGTTACCAGAAGAGGGACCTATTTCCCGAGGCCGAAGGCCGAGGGAAATAGGTCCCTTCTGGTCACTCACAGGCCCGAGGGGGGATAGACGAGCTCTAGTGACCGAATCATGGCAGTCCATATGTGTTTTATAACACAACTCGGTCCAAAACATGAAATAAGAAAAGAAACTACCGTAATCCGATCCAGACGCCGCCTTTTTTCTTTTTAAGATGAGCCTGGTAACCTCTTGAGGGCGCTGTAACCAGTCAAAAATTGAAAAGACTATTGCCCGCTTCGGGAACTATTTCCCGCAAACTACGCGCGTGCGATGTCTAGTTCATGGTTGTGCAAATCTCATGCACTAGCCTATAACAGTTCATCCCACGTGACCGTGTTTCAGCCAACCAGAATACAGAACTAGCAAGAGGTGTGTTATAATGGTAATTGTCAAAGACCAGTCTTCTCACTTGGTGTATCTCAACATATGGATGAAATAACAAACCTGTAAAAACTTGAGCTCAATTGGTCGTCGAAGTTGCGAGATAACTATGAAAGAAAAAACACCCTTGTCACACGAAGTTGTGTGCTTTCAGATGGTTGATTTTGAGACCTCAAAATCTAATTCTGAGGTCTCGAAATCAAATTCGTGGAAAATTCATGGAAAATTACTTCTTTCTCGAAAACTATGTCACTTCAGAGGGAGCCGTTTCTCACAATGTTTTATACTGTCAACCTCTCCCCATTACTCGTTACCAAGTAAGGTTTTATGCTAATAATTATTTTGAGTAATTACCAATAGTGTCCACTGCCTCTAAGGGATTTTGTTGAGAGTGCATAATACTGGGCTTATATACATGTACATGTTACATGGCATTTACATACATAAAGATCAGGGTTTCTAAATACATCTAGTAATACAATAGTACTGGGCTTAATATAGTACACATACCATAGTAACTAGATCAAGGTGCTTTTCAACACTACCCCTGTTCATGAAGCATATTGTAAACCAATCAATTTTCTCAACTCGCTCGGGAGCTATACAACCTCAAACTGCTTTAAATGCGCTAAGGGGTTATGAGCCCTCACAGGTTTTCATTCATACACCTGGGTTAAGGGAAGCAATTTATGAGGGTCTTGCTCAAGGACAGAAGTCATGATCAGGGATTGGTATACCATGCCTGTTTATGTGGCAGAGGGTGTCCCCCCCCACCCCAAAAAATGTTTCCACACTTCAACTCACTCTTTTCCTCGTGTTCTCCCCTAATAATATATCCAATATCCTCTAAAGAATTCCTGAGATTCTCCGAATTCTTTTTTTAAAAGATCAACTTGAATGAAATTACTCTTACTAATTCGACTATTTATCCGTGTTAATTTTAAGTTTAGTTATTATTAGGTCATAAGTGTGACATTTTCCTCCTTGCAATTGTTGAAATTTGATTGGAAAAACTAGCTAGCCCCCCCCCCCTTTAATTTTTGAACTGGTTGTTTTTCCCGTCGTTGGTGGCGCCCTGCATGGTTCCCAGCAAGACTTATATGGGGATGAGTTTGTCATAAACTGTTTAAGAACATGAACACTTGTTCCTCTTCGAGAGAAATCTTCAGTCCAAGATATACTTTATGTAAATTGACTTCTTAATTTTGGTTGCATCTGAAATTTCTTTCATCTGTGTATTTCTTGGTCACCAGATTGCCATGAACTTACTGCCGTCCAGAACAGATTTCATTCAGAAAATGGTCATGGATAAACAAGATCTGCAGAGACCTGACTATGAGGCGCAGGTTGTCTCTGATATGAAGCATTATTTAGACGGAATGATTAGCATATTCAACATCCTGGAAGATTTCTATCGAGACCACAACTTAGAGAAGTGATGGAAATTTGTTACCACCAACTCACTGTCATAAGGAATTTTCTTCTTTGAAACCGGTTCAGTTTTTGCTCTGGTAAACTAGTGTCCTGTCTTTATCCATCATGATAAATACATTCTCTGGTGTTACAATTCAGCGGTTTCATTGGGCTCTTTATTTTGCCTGCGTGCGCGTGTGTATGTAATAGGTAGTGCGGTGGTGTTCTTTTTATTCTATGAACAAGCTGGTGGTGATCTTTTTATTCTATGAGCACATTATCTGCTGCAGGCACACACGCACATGCTTTAAAAATGTAACATTTTTAATAAAACCACCAAATGCCCTTTGAAGACACCAAGGCAAAAAACGGTACATGTTCGGGGATAGGGAAATTCGCTTGACATTTTGAAGGCGGCTCAAAGGGATGGTGTCCGACGTTTGGAAAGGTCTTTATGACACAGTTATGACGTTCAACCAGGGATAGTTTAAGATGCCGTAAATCAGAGTAACATCGATGCGCAATGTTCTAAAACTTAATCCAAATTTTGTGCAAGCAAAAAAATGTATGTCTCAAAAACGTGTCAAGATTTTATGGCATGTATGCCTGGTCACAATAGATTTGCATTGTCTGCATAAAACTACTAGAACCGCCAGCATGCCTTTTGAGTTGCGTGTATTAAGGCAGGGAAAAAAAAAAGAGTTTTGTTAATGGTCACCCGACCGACCCTAATTTTATGGCAAGACCATTCACTTTTTTTGCGGCATACAAAAGGTAAACAAATAATAGGAAAAACAAATTGAGAGAGGAATATTGCACATACGCAATCTGCTGTTCTCTGGTGAGAATTGGTATGATTCATTGCATGTTCTGAAAGTTATTTGTTTTTTCTGTGGGTTTTGTCTACGACGTCAAGTGATTCAGAATAAAGTAACGTGTAAAAGAAAGTGAAATTCCTGAAATTGGCATGTAATCTGAAGCAGAAATTTGGTTTGTTTTAGCCTTTATATGCAGAAAATGTGTTTTATGAAAATGACCCCTGCACAATATACAAGTGTCTTAATCATAGAACAGTCTGGTGCCTTATTTGTTTTTTTATTCACTCGTACCCTCACAGTGTTTTGCAATTGCTGTGACATAGGCCGTTTTTCTGAACCATGGCTTTGGTTTGGGCTCGGAATCCGTCAGTTATTTAGAAATTGTATGCTTTCCTTACAGGGCATCAAACAGGTTGACAGAGCCCAAGCTGTGGTCTCGAAAACGGCCATAGAATTTCATACCTGCAGCATGTTAGAGAGATCAATGTGTGTTTTTGTATTGTACTTTATAAGGTTATGCAACTCTGAATATTTTCAAGTAAAAGATAACTCAAAAGATTTTGATATTTTTGTATTCATTGTGAACAGCTGTGCTCTTTCAGGCTGTTTTATTTTACTTGACACAGAGGCTTAATTGTTCATAAGCAATTGTGCACCTTTGTTGGAGTCTTATTTCAAATAATGCTTAAAGGAACATTACAGAATTGGTAAGAACAAAACTTGTAAAATATACTTTTTGATCATAGATTTACATAAAACTTACACTGTCTAATGATGATGATAGTAGAAAACATCCCTTGAAATATTTCTGTCTGAAATGCCATATTTGATTAGAAATGAATAAACTAATGTTCCGATTGGAGTTTATCGTTCAGTGAGCGTTTTATTCATTTGTTGAATCTATAATGATTTCATGCAAATGTGTAATCAGTTTTTCACTATTTTCTCGTGACCCAGATGGCCGATCGATCTCAAACTTCTACAGGTTTGTCAGTTTATGTATATGTTGGGTTACATAAAGTGATTACACTGCCAGCAACTGTTTTGTTAGCAAAAACCAATTCTGTAATCTTCCTTTAATCCGTTACATTTTGCAAATGGTCTTGTTCGGCTGAAATTTTTTGCTCTTGAAATGTTATGGTATAAAATCAGCAGTACGTATTTAGATACATTTTTAAAGCTTGTATTAATTCTTATCTTTTTTTAGCCATGTAATTTTAGTCTTGCGTTTTAAAACTAAAAATCGTGCAATTATCATCTGATTATGTGTTTAACTTCCCTTAAGATTAATAGTTTGCAGTCTATAAATATAGTAATGATTTTTTTGTCAAATTTTGAATATAACTTTTAGGGTGTTCACAATGTCGGATTGTCTGATTTGCACAAAACTTAAATGGTATAAAGACGATCATGGTGGAAAACTTACCTTGGAATAGTTTTTGAGAAACAAAACCTGATGTTTGAAAAAAGTGAAAAATGTTGTTTTTTCCCCCGACTATTTTCTCGTGACTCCGATGACCAATATTGAGAGTAAACTTTTCACAGCTTCGTTATTTCATGTACATGTTGGGTCACATAAAGTGCAGATACTGGTCTTTGACAGTTACCATTGTTGTCCACATGCTTTATGCTATTTGCTGGCAAGTGTAACATAATTCCACCATGAACTACAGCCACTTCACAATGATCACCAAAAGCCCATGTAACCTGATTTGAGCAACTTTTACACCTCATTTTATACAGGATTTACAGGGTGCATCCCTTTGGCATACATTTGTAACTCAATAAAGGTCTCATTGAAATTAACAATCGCTGTAGGAAGAATTGTCCCTCAATGATGAAATGAGAGATTCTATTTAAATTTGTATGTAACATTTTAGCTGAAATCCTTGCGCGTGTAACAATGTGAAGTTTTGACTGAACTACATGTACAGGATTGGCCCAGTCCCCTCACAGAACATGTCAGTGGGGAAGAGCGATAAGTTAATAATAGATGATACAGACCATTATAATGCTGCCACCATCTTGGTCATGTTCCTTGTATCCAATTGCAGTAATCAGTCCTGATATTCTTTGTACAAAAAAAGGAACCAGACTATTTTCTCCTTCCAGCGTCGCTTTTTGATACATCAATTTGAATGAGAGAAAATCAAGATGGCTGCACCATGATAAAGGTCTATTGGCCTCAAGGTGGTAATTTGGCATTAACCCCAACAACCCACAATTCCCTGGAAATCCATATCATGGTTTTACTTGAATTTGTTGGATTTAGAAGTGCACCCCCCCCCCCAAATCTTCCACTCATAATTGGGTGCCAATGCATGCCAGTCTTATCAGAATCCACTCTTTTGGGAGTTACCATACAAGAGCATAGTTGCTGTGCCTCCAAGAAAAAAGTAACCAGTCAAAGTACTGTTCGGAGCTGGTTTTCTGCTCATTTTTGCTTAGCAGAAAATTGTTAAGCAGAATTGCTGAAGCATTTTGGGCTCTTGGCCCCATTTCATAAAGCTTTTAAAAGAGAATGGTGCTCAGCAAATTTGTCTGCTTAGCAAAAACTAGAACCAGTCACAAACAGTGCGCATTACATGACATTTTGGCTGGTAACCTGTTTCTGCTGAACAAGATCTTTTTGTGCTAAGCATTTTCTAGCACTTAGCAGCTTTTTGAAATTGGACCCTCGGCAGATAACATTAGGTTAAATAGTACTAGATAAGAGTGAGATAATTGTACACATAAAACCTCTTTGTGCTGATGCAGCCTGCATGCCAACAATTGTTCAAAAACAGTCCATTTGCACTTGCACCTTACAGATCACATGCCCCATGAATTCTACTTAAGACAAAGAGATAAATGAATTGACATGATGTCATCCACACATTGACCATATTTTTACCTAATCTGTGAAAACGATACACAATAATGCAGCTTTATCAGAGACTATTGTAAAACCATCAAAATATTACGTGGTGATCAAATACCTACTGTAGGAATCCCTTTTAAAGTCAATCTCCAACTAGACGTACAGTGTTTGTAAACAACAAACACACAGGTGTTCGTGAGTGATGTCAGATTGTGTTTGAATGAAATGGGGACGACATTTAACATAGCAATTAAATGTCAGGCAACAAGCGTCTTGACATAAGGCTAGCTTCCACTCCGTTGCACTGGAATCAGTCGCGAGTAGTATGCCACATGCCACGTAAGGTATTGGATCGAGATTTTGATATTTTAATGGCCAATTTCACTTAGAAATATATCTCAAGTCGTATGGGGTCACCCTTTGAATGTGATTTGTACAATTCGGCCGGAGCTTTTTTATGGTGCAAGTACCTTACATGTAGCATTTATGGTTCTCCGATTATGATTGTTTTTAATATTAAACGTTGATTAATTGTTATGACGTCATCGATGACGTCAACGCACCAAAATAATTTGGGTGTCATATACATACTACAATCTATATACATAGTAAGTTTCAAGACAATACCCTTCTTGGTTTATGAGAAATGAACGTTTGAAATCTGAATTTTGAACTTCCGGTTTCAACCGGAAGCAAAGGTCATATGGTGTCTTATTGTGTATGTGATTTGCATAATCTGGCAAGAGATTTTTTATTGTGCAAATATCTTACATGTAGCATTTGTGATTCTCCAATTATGATTTTTCTAAATATTAAACAGTGATTTATTTTTATGACGTCATCGATGACATCATCAAACCGAATTTCACACATACATATTTAAACACAAAGGTCTAAGTATTTGTGAAGTTTTAAGTCTAAAACGTTTATGGTTCATGAGATATGACGAGTTTTCTTTATGTAAGAAAATTCAACTTCCGGTTTTGAGCGGAAGTAAAGGTCACATGGGGTCAAACCTAATGAAAGATTTGTAGAACTGTTCAAGGGCCTTCAGATGATACAATGATTAAAGGTGTACCATATTTGGTTCATAGGATACAACGTTTCCGCCAAAAAAACCTTAAACGTCCGTTTTCGACCGGAAGTAAAGGTCACATGGGGTCACATTCTGTGTAAGAGTTGTAAACAAAATGTTGAACTTTCATATGAAGCAAAAATCATGTATTTATCATTTATGGTTCTCTAGATATGACGATTTACAGTTTTTCTCATTATTTTTTATTTTGGATGTTATGACGTCATCGATGACGTCATCGCCCCGAAAAAGTTGCGGTTTCGTCTATACACTAAGGTCTAAGTGCATGATAAGTTTCAAGTCTCTAGGAGTTATACTTTTTGCAAAAATTGCGAGAGAAGGATCTCAGATAAAGTGGAATAAAAAAAACAGAACAGTAACAACAGGTTTTCGGGCGGAATGCCCGAACACCTAATTATCACTTGACACACTAGTCAGTCTCTTTCTGGCTATCAGTGGGACATTGTTGGCATTTGTTGAGGAAACTGAATTAAGTTATTTTGGATGTAACTAATTTATCGTCCAACATTTCTCTTTTTATTCCTTTGTTTTTGTAACTCTAATTCAGTTTTTTTTAATCCTGCCCCAAAATACTTTTCAAATGTATCAGAACACCAGCTTCTATTACTCGTAACAAATGTGTTGTACGTTTTTGGAAGTAATGGCCACTATGATGTGTAACATTTAAATTTTGTTTGAAGCACTTGGATCTTTGATTAAAATAAAAAAATAAAACTACAATATATTAAGTAAATTTAGAGCTTGCCACTATGCTTAAAGGTAAGGTCATAGATTGTTTTTTGTCAAAGTAATGCTGATTTATAGGCACCATTATAAAGAAAGATACAACAAAAGTTACATGTGAAAGTTTCAGTTGAATAAAGTGTCTACTTGCTGAGAGAACTGCCAAAAACTGTCACGCTTAGCAAGGTGACAGCGGGTACCAACCCCATCTCTGGCCGCAGCATTAGCGAAGGAATACCAATCCTCAGAAATTTGAGACACAATTTATGCATGAATCGTTTCTCAGATTCAAATTTTTGTGGTGAACAGTTATCAGAAATCATATTACTTCGAAGGGAATCCTTTGTCAAAATTGTTTATACTAATAGTAAGTAGGTTTTTATGGCCATTAATTTGTTGGAGAACCTACCAATCTATGACCCTAACTTTTACCATTAAGTTCTTTGTAATTATTTCTCTCTTCTCATTGTATAAAGAAAGGATGCTCATGTATTTTAACTTTATTTCTCAATTAATAATAATAAAAAACAAAATTACATTCTGTTCTTGGTATATTTTCCTCAATATATATAAACTACTTAATATCACTGGACAGGGACAGGGTAAGGACCTTTTGTGATATATAATCTACATGCTGCATAATAAAATAATCTGAATAAAACATACTGTGTAAATCATGGATTAGTTTGTGATGTACTCAAGTCCAAAGACAATGGTTATAATGTTAGTGATTACTAATAAGAAAGAAAGGGGGAAAAACACTTTGGTCATGTCGAGTGAAAAAGTGACAGTCTAAATCTGCAACTTTTTCCAGAATATTGTTAATTTGGGCAGGCTAATCATCCTTACTCAAAGTTGAGAAGCTCAATTCATAGGACGTGGTTACAATGTGGTCGAGCCGCACGCATGCAAAGGTGTCTTTGGCAGCCAGCCACATAGACCCATGTTTGACCACAGCCTGAGATCGAAAGAGCTTGATTTTTCCGGAGAGGGGAAAACTGGAGGAAAACCCTTTTGGCATAGGAGAGAGAACCAAAGCATAACTCTACTCATAAAATGCCTGAGCCAGGAATCGAACAAGGGTCACATTGGCGAGAGGCACGCACTAGTCATCCATGCCACCCCAAATGGGAATATATGGCCTCAAATATAACTCTAGTGTTTACAATGTTTCAAGGAAACCATTTGCTGTGAACCATCAAAACTGACTGGTCTCACAAATAGCAAGTGATTAAAAAAGTGAAGGGCAAAAGCTGTAGAACTGATTTGTTCTTAAAACCAGTTTGGCAATTAATCAAACTGTCTCATCATGTTTTTTTTCTGGCTTGTTAAGTCTTTATAGTTTGTTCAATGTTTTTAAAATTTTTGTGTCGTGTTTTTGTATGCCCTTTCTTGCCTTAATATTTTCCTGGCTTATCTGGGTTTTGGGAGACATAAGCCTTTTGGTGACGGTTAATTTTTTTTTTTTTTACTTTTCTGTCTCCTGGGCATCCCACTGTTGTTTAACGTAAGTTTTAAAAATATTTTTAATGTTTGTACATGTACTTGCGAATGTTTTGCCCGAATAAGTATTATTATTATTATTATTATTATAACTATATTATTATAACTGCTTTAAAGGCCCTGTAACTATTGGTAAGATCGAAAAAAACAATGTTCACAGATTTACACATAACTTACATGATTTAAAGTAAGTAATGGTAGAAAGGTTCCTTAAAATATTTCTGCCTAAAATGCTATCGTTTCTGAGAAACGAGTAAAACAATAGTAATTATCGCGCGCGAAAAAAACAGAAAACACATTATGTCTCTTTTCACTATTTTCTCGTGACCTCGATGACCAATTGAGCTCAAACTTTCACAGGTTTGTTTGTTCATGCATATGTTGAATCACACAAAATGTGGACACTGATTTTGAGCTGTTATCAAAAGTGTACAATACCTTTAAATCTGGTTCTAAACTAGTATACAACAAATCACAAATTATGAGGTAGCAATTTACCAGTTGTGTTCCAAATACATCCTACTTCCTCCTGGAATACCTAACCCGCATATGAATTTGTGATGTAAAGTAATCTGTTCAAACAGTCAGCGGGCGCGCGCCGTGCCGCGCTGTGTACAAATTTTCTTCAAAACCGGGGTTCTTGGCCATGATTGTTATTATAGCTTTGCAACCGTTTATCGTAAAGCTTAGTCCAAAACGGAAATATAAAGGGTAAAACCTCCTCTTTCGACTCGTAAAACATTGGTTTCAAACGGATTTGGAAAGTTTACTAACTGACCAACACAGTGCTCTAACAAATTTTGTGATTGGACAAATTTTACCAACGTCATTTTTGAGTTGAACTAAAGACCAATGAAAAGTTATTTTACAGCTTCTAAAAAGCCGTTGCTAAAACGTCTGTTTTACAAACTTCCGCAGTGTCAACTCTGAAACCACAACACAATTTTCTAAAATGATAAGTTCATGTACTAATAGGAAGGTTTCACTGGCAAAACTTATATGAGCAGAATCAGTAATGTATACACTTTCTTCTTGTGAACATTTTTTTCTAAGATAGTGTCACACATTTTTATAATGGCAAGTTAAGTTTTGCTTCACTGATTAAAATTGTGCACTGGTTGTGTGTACGTTTTTGTGTGTGGCGATGACATGGACTATACCACCATTGGTTCAGGGTTGAACAGATTTGCACGATAAATTTTTTTATTTAGCAACAGCGTTGCTCTTTGTTGTGTTCATAATGTGCTGGAAAGTTGGTTACAATTTAGTTAGTAAATTGTTAATAACAATAACATGTCGCTGTCCTTCTCTGCCTCAAATTGTTTGCACTAATAACGTGATACTTATTGAGTTACACGGAAACACCCCTGTCCACACAATGGTATCTACCATGAAACTGTTTAAGCGCGCACGGACCACGCTCGCTGTGTGTGTGTACTCGTATGGTATGAGCTATTTACGTGGGAAAATAAGTTTACATATTTGTACACGACAAATTCATATGTTTCTTGCTTCCTATGTAACCTTTTTAGAACAATAACGAGGTGTTCGCGCAGCTGCACGAACATCTCCTGTTATTGTTCTGTTTTTTAGGTGTCAAGCCAACAGCCGAAAACTTATTTTTATTGTACCGTTTTTTTGTATGCTTCATCTTCTTTCTCCCTGAACCTTCTCTAAAAGGTTTTGCTAAAAAGTTAAGGTCGTACAGACCACAGGATAAAAATATAAGAGGAAAAACTATTCAAAAGCCATAAAGTCAAGTTGAATGGTAAAATGCATCATTTGGTGGCATCAATCACGAACACCTTGTTTTTGTAATTTAACAAAAACTGAATTTCTAGTTTAATTGAAATGTAACACCAACCAACAATTAACTTTCCATACTGTGTAATTCATTTCCAGTCAAGCATTAATGATAAAAATGAGTGGACTTGTCCAGAAACAATGATGTACTGCATTATACCTTCAAAAGTAATTTATATATAGTGTATCAACCTTGCTTATGAATCATTGTGTGCCTGGAAGTACTTAACAAAAGTGTAATTGGAAAAGGGCACAAGCAATCAATGTGCAAAGTTGTGTTTCAAGAATACAGAGTATGAAAGGTTGATCAGTTTTCTGTCATTCATGAGCCATTACAGGAAGGTTAAATTCTGCATGGGAATGGGCAAACATGTCTTTGGGGGTAATTCTAGCAACAAAATTTAAGCGGTAGTAATGCCTCATCTTTTTTTTAAGGAGCCACTTTATTGCTTAGGACCTTTTGCTGTGAAGACAAAGAACTTTATGTGCCTGGAAGGTTGTTATTATTATTACTATTATTATGATTATAATTATATATTTCTGGTAATAAAACCAAGGATGCCTCATAAGTGAACTTAATCACTGTATGCAGCTCGCAAGCCCGAGGAAACCTGTGAACTAAGGTGCTTGCTATATGAACCAGAAACACCGTGATTAACCCCCTACTCTAGTCCATGATAAGTGTTCTGGGTTCTTTTACTGTGCATTACCAATCCTAGTACATGGGACCTATGGCTTAATGTCCCATCCGAAGGACAAAGCAATTATGGTAAAGTATCTTGCTCAATGACACAAGTGCCACGCCCGAGACTCAAACGCACACACTACTGATCAGAAACACCAGAGGTAGAATCTGGTGCTCTTAACTGCTCGGCCACGATACACCAATAGTCTTACACCCTTCTGTCAGGCACCCAACAAATATACACCATTTAGAAATTTGTAAGAATTTAGTTGTGACTCACCCCAGTAAAATTCACAGCTCTATCTCCATGATCAAAGAAAAGTATCAGCCTCCATCAGTCTTTCCAAGTCCAGAGCTTGTGCTGCACAGCAATTGCTACATGTAGTTCAGATATGCCGCCAAACTGTTAACTCACTGCTGCAAGTGTATGCCTTATTTTGGTTGCTTGTAGAATTTATTTTGCATTGCTTCTAATTGCTGTTGAGCACCTATTATTACACTGGCTATGAAAGAGGAGCTTTTACTTTAGTCTGAAAGCAAGCATTTCTAAAGGAGGAATTCTATTTTGTTGATGTGGTCACTCTTACTCTGCTGAATGCATTGCCTCAAATTCAACTCTGGTCTTCTTATTAACTGAACAGTCCAGAATTGAAGTGAAAGTTCTATTCATGTTCAATCTCTTTTGTGTGGGTCACCAACCTAGGAATGTATCTTAATGGTTCACAGAGGTATTTTATTAATGCAAGACAGCACCTCTGCTTTATTGGGAGTTAGGTCTACACCTGTCTGGAACCATTATAGTGCACTAAGTATTTGTTGAAGTTGCAAAGTGTGTACCCCCACCTGTAAGGTGCAGACTGAGACTTGTCTCATCCCATGAACTCATTACTATGATTAGAAGTGTAATTAGCACTTACTGTTGCTTCTTAATTGGACTAAGCACAACACATCACAATTCTTAAGTAGGCATTTGGTGTTTGGCCAGTTCATAGAGCAAAGGCCAGCTGTGAACTGTTGATCTTCCAAGGTTTTAAGTTGTGCTCAATGTTTTTATAACTATGCTAAGCATACTTTTGACCTTTTTCCTCATTAGGGATGACACCACTAAACATTTACTTAAATGGCACATTTTTTACCTCCAACCTGTAAGGTGCAGATTAACACTTGTTTCATCATATGCACTCATTATTATGATAAGAAGTGTAATTAGCACTAATTAGCGCTTCTTAATTGGACTAAGCACCACATATCACATTCTTAAGTAGCCGTTCAGTGTGTGGCTGGTTGTGAACTGTTGATCCACACAAGGTTTTAAGTTGTGCCCAATGTTTTTATTATCATGCTAATTGACATTCCATTGGCCTTTGACCTTTTCTTAATTAGGGATGGCACCACTAAAAATTTACTTAAGTGGCACATTTTGTACCTCCAACCTGTAAGATGCGGACTGACACTTGTTTGATCCCGTGCACTCATTATTTTGATTAAACATGTAATTAGGGCTAATTAACGGGCTTCTTAATTGGGCTTCGCACCAACAATGTTCTTCTTAAATATGGAAATCTTAATCAGTAAATAATCCGCTTTCAATCCATGAAGAAAGTGAAGATTATGATTAGATTCAAAATGTCTGCAACTTGGGGGGGGCTCCCCCTCCCAAGGCACCACTCAATACACTACAGAATCCCCGTTTTGAAGTTGTGACATTTAAACAATCCACAAAGATCAAAAGATGGTTTCAGTTATGAAAAACATTAATCAATATGACATACATCCTTAACCAATAATATGAAATTCAGCAGGATCTCAAAATATGACATTAAATATTTTAATGAAAATTATTGACCTTCTAGTTGTAATAAGGAGCTTTTACACAAAAGTTGAAATATTTATCACACAAGGTTGCATGAAATACGGAAAAATATAGGAAGTCTACATCAAATAGGGACGCAGGCTTATTTATCTTTTCCATATTCCTTATCTTCAAGCAAACTTAAGATGCAGCTTAACGCAAAAACAGCTGTACATTTTTCGTATAGCTTAAAATAGGGCAATCTGTGGAGTTCGAACAGCCGATACACAGGGTGTGATATGGGCCATGCAATATAGGTTAATATCACACCTCTTGTTGCTTCGGGTTGACCAATCAGAATCAAGGATTCAAGTTTGTTGAAAGATAATGAGTGTTTCAAATGTTTCAACTGATGAAATAACATATTTACACTTATTTCTGTTTTCGACAACAAAATAACTGCATTATATGACAGTAATATTTCCATGATGAGAAATTAAAAATTTAAAAATCCGTGATATGATAGTGATAATAAATATAATATCACTACCAGCATCCACCATGCTTACAGCGCACATGGCTATGATTGGTTGATAAATAAGGCCGAAGTTGGTTGATTGGTAATCTACTCAGGAAGCCTATGACAAGAAGCATTCTTTAAGAGTTGTGACAGCCCCGACGAGTCAGCAGTGTACATGACTGGATGAATTTTGAACCATACAGTGCCCCCTTGATACACAACTACACAAATTACATTTAAATGACACATATTTTCTAAACAAAAATGTCACATTTGTTTTTAATCCTCAGCAAACATAGTTGTGCATTAAAATTAATTTTTCATTTTTCTTAATCAAAAAGCAACCAGGCTACAATGAAAAAAAGGAAGAAATTATCAAAGTTTGCAAATATACAATGTAGCATCAGAAACTGTACACATAAATAGCTCTGTTTATCTAATATACATATTTCCTTTTCAATAATTAATAGATGATAGAATTTAAAAACAAAGTCTTAACAAACAATTAGTACAAATTGGACGATCCATTCAGCACAAAATTTTAAAAGACATTGAATAAATGTCTTTGGTATTTACACTTACATTGACTTTATGACATATACTTAAAGTGTAGGATAGTATGATGGTTCTGGTAAACAAACCAAAAGGCTTTATAGTGTTTTGCTCTTCCTTAAGATGCCCTCAGGTTGACCTTGCGATTACACAAAAACTTTTCAGGATGACGCTGCACCTGAGCTAAGACCCTCGAGAACATATCAGTCGCTGATTGTTTACGACCCAAGTCTAACTACGATGATTTTAAGACGATCGGCATTAGTTGCCAACAGAAAAAACATCAACAGTCGCAGGAGTGGAAAAATTCCTACTTCTGCGACATGTTCCCGACAGCCGGAAACCAGTCAATAGATTTCACATTGCATGGTGTATGTATTGATTGCGTTACGCGATATAAACGCCCGGGTAAGCTTGTGCGCCAACACTCGTTTAGCTTTAAAATGCCAACCATGCTTTAGCAACAGTCTTTGATCATGGCTGACATGGGCATGGTTTTGTCTGGGTGACTCTTGTTCCAACAGGGAACATTCACACGATTTCTCAATTTGAGTGACCCAAGCGTTAATTTTCTGCTTGATCCCGACAATTCTGTCGCAGCGCAAGCGAAACGCACATCAACACGAGGGCAGCTTTAGGGTCTGTTAAAGGCAGTGGACACTATTGGTAATTACTCAAAATAATTATTAGCATAAAACCTTACTTGGTAACAAGTAATTGGGAGAGGTTGAAAGTATAAAACATTGTGAGAAACGGCTCCCTCTGAAGTGACATAGTTTTCGAGAAAGAAGTAATTTTCCACGAATTTGATTTCGAGACCTCAGAATTAGAATTTGAGGTCTCGAAATCAACCATCTGAAAGCACACAACTTCGTGTGACAAGGGTGTTTTTTCTTTCATAGTTATCTTGCAACTTCGACGACCAATTGAGCTCAAGTTTTTACAGGTTTGTTATTTTATCCATATGTTGAGATACACCAAGTGAGAAGACTGGTCTTTGACAATTACTAATAGTGTCCAGTGTCTTTAAGCTTTCTGAAGCATCCGCACCAAAAGCACGTGATTTCAAAATTTCTGATGGCGCCCAAGCCAGAGCCTAGGCTGAAGCGGTTGTTCTGAACAGGCCATCAGTATGTTGCACGAGGAAACTGTTGTTTGCTGTTTTTAAGACCGCCCCCCCCCCCACAAAAAAAAAGAACAGCAAAACAAAGTTAACAAATAAGCATAAAATTTGTCAACAACGTGCGTGCTTGTCGTGTGAACCCAAAACATCAGTGTATAAAGCCATTGACTCTTGTTCCAAACATTCACACGATTTCTCTACTTGAGTGACCCGAGCGTTAATTTTCTGCTTGATCCCGACAATTTAGTCACAGCGCAAGCGAAACGCACATCAACATGAGGGCAGCTTTAGGGTCTGTTAAGCTTTCTGAAGCATCAGAGTGTCGTGGCCGAGCGGATAAGAGCACCGAATTCAAGCTCTGGTGTTTCTGTTCAGCAGAGTGTGGGTTCGAATCCCGGTCGTGACACCTGTGTCCCTGAGCAAGACACTTTACTATAATTGCTTCTCTCCACCCAGTGGTAAATGGGTACCTGTGAGGGCAGAGATGGTTCTTGTGATTGATTTAGCTTAGTGCGCTCCATATTTGGCAGCACAGGCTGTATACTCCCCAGGGAGTGGAGATGGTTTAAGGAATGAAATGGCCCAGAGATCAGGGTACTAATGTTGGAAGCACTTTGAGACATGGTGTATAAAGTGCTTTATAAAAATTGAACATTATTATTATTGTTGTTTGAGAAGTGAAGCAATTGACCCCATTCACTTGATGTCATCACCACGACAATCTTAGTTGCGCTATTTTGCGAGTCAATGTCTCCGTGTGTTATACAGTGTAGTTGTTATAAGCTATTACCTTCTAGTTTACCCTCTAAACTGTATTATTAACTTTATATGACGTAGACCTAGGCACCGAATGATGATGCACACTCCTAACCTTTCAGCTCTGGTTTGTTCAACTGCAGTCATCCAATACGCCGGTGTTTTGGATCTGATGGGAATCTGTACAGACTGACACCCTCTTTAATAGCATTACAACCAGCAACAATACACCTTGACAGAATTTTCCATAAACAAAAGCAATATCAAGAGATTTGTCCAAGAAACTACAAGAAGTTACACAGAAGGCGCACCAAACAGCGGCATGTTACCCTGTCTACGTCACAAATTTGCCCTCTTTTAGGGGTGTGGGTTTCACCCCCAATTTTAGGATTTCATTTGTTTTGTGACATAAACTTATAAATTTTGAACAAACTTGCATTTATATGTTAAAAAAGTGCAAATTTTATAGCTTAAATTGGGTTAAATTTCCCATGTATAGGAATTTTAAAAGCTCTATGTGGCATGGCCCAGGATTTAAGAATGACCTAAATCTATCCATTTAAAATGGAATACTGGTTAAAAAAATACAATACACATTCATTCTTTATAATACATATTTCTCCTCTCCACTTTCAAAATGGAAGGTGTATAAATTATGTGCACATAATCTTTAAAAAAAAGTTCATTTTTACTTCAAAACAACTTGAAATGGACACTGGCGTAATATCTACAAAATACATAAGAAACAAGGTATCGTGTTCCACAGCTGCAATTATGAATCATGCATCTTGGGCTTGGTCTCTTATCCAGTAGATCTACAGTTTTCTTTCTGGCAAATGACCTTCACATGATGTAAGTTCACCTCAATGAGTTAGGACTAAGGTACGCCCTTTTTGTTCCACACCCACAGCAGAATCGTGCATCCTGAACCGGATATTTTGTCCCACAGTGGTAGCAGAATGGCGCAAGCACGCTGCCGCTTGCAGCCTCCAAGGTGGCTCCGTGTTTTGGGGACGTGTTCACGCACTGTGAGGGTGGAGGCATCATGGCATCACTCGGGGAAGACAGCGGGGAAGGGGTGTGGCTACCTCCTCTCTGGGGTGGGGTGAAGGACTGAGGTGAGCCTGACGATCTAGAGGGACTCGGTGGTGTGAAGTTTCCATTCTGCAGAGGGGAGTATCTACTGCCTGTAGCGCCTCTGGGAGAATCTAGTCGAGTAGTTCTGATGAAAAAATTGAAAATAAATCACTTTTTTTTTGTCTGATGAGCTGTGTGGGGTGGTTGATGTAAAACATTAGCAATGAGTCAACATTTACACAGAAAACCAACTATACAAAAGAGTGTGCTGCTGCCATTCAAACATCTAAATTTTGAGCTCTTAAATTTTTCTGGAGGAAAAACCAAAACAATGACACAAGAAAAATCTGTTTTAAACGAATGATTTTATTTTCTGTATAGCAACTTGTTTCTAATTTTCAGGCGATATTATTTGCAGAGGAGAGCATGGTGGTAATTGACAGAAACTAAGCAGACCTTCTCATACATTAATGGTCAGGGGAAACAACTTAATACGTTGACTGCCGGTCATATATTCGTAGGGCGTTCCCATTTGCCAAGTTCGGTGCGCATGCGCGCATACCAAATAGGTACTATACCAAAAAAATTTGAACATACACATTCTAAGGATGTATGTCCTCACCACTGCCAGAAGCGTATGTGTTGCATACTCAGTGATGCCAGTGTATTTAAATAACAATACAAAGCCCTTTCATTCTCTACGAGTATACTTGTAGTGACAGAATCCGTTACACCTGTTACTACAAATATTCTCGTAGGCGGCAGTCAACGTGTTAATAGTTCATTATTACTAATTTTTTAGTCATTTGTTTTATGCAAGTTTGCCCCAAACAAGGCTTAAAGCCACTTTTGGTAAGGGGTTACAAAAAGACAAATTTAAGATGAAAATAACCCAGGGAGCTGAACGTAGGAATTTATATTCCTCTTAGAACAGTCTAGATTGTAGGATGGAGGGAAACATGCACCAGGCAAAGAGTTCCAAAGAGATGCAGTACATGGAATATTTCTTTGTTCTACATCTCAGCAAAGCAAGCGTATACGGGTGACAACAAGCAGAAAGACTGGTTTCACGCTCAAACACACTGATAGGAGGAACCAGGTGGGACACACTGGTGGCACATTTATAACGAAAATACCTATAGAAAAGACAGAGGCTGGCTTCAGACCTACGGTGGGAAAGAGGTTGTAGTGCACCAATCCAGAAATGACTGGCCTTCTCACAACATAAAAAGGATACACTGATTGTTTCCATCCACTTACGTCTCAAAGCTTGGAGAGGTCTCATCCCTCCATGAAAAGGTGGAATTCATCCTTCCTCCCCCATCAGCTCCTCCTCCTCCTCCTCCTTCTCCCCCTTGCCGAGGTGCCAGCCCGATGCCAACATTTCCAGCAACCTGAGCACGCTGCAATCTCATATCGCTGGCTTTGGTTGTGCGATAACCCCCTTGGGTACCGTAGTGACTGGATGAGCCGTTGGTTCCTGGATAGGACGGTGGTGGGTGTGCTGGGGGTCTCGGGGAGGGTAAGGTGTCAGTGTCATTCTTCTGGAAGGTCTCAACATCAACTTTTTCTGAAAATCTGGAAACACGTTTTTTTTTTTAAACAAATAAATTTGTCAAATTTTACCCACATGTAACTGAAGAAGAGAATTCTACATTTGGGATAAAAAATGTCTACAATTGAGACATCGATTTGTTTCCTGACGCAAGACACCTAACTATGACTGCTTCTTGTTTACCCGAGGGTAGATTTTGTTGGTGCAATATTTGGCTACCAGGGCTGCATACTCCTAAGGAGTCGAGATAGTTCCAGAAATGCCTTTGACCCAACAAACAGTGGTAATAAGCGTGTAAGGTGCACTGATACACAATGTTTAAAGCGTCAAGTCTCTCTACTGATAAAACCAATGGACACTCAAAAATGACTAGCACTGTGGGCCTGAAGATACCCGTGTAGAGAAGACGATGAAAAAATGTAAGTTTGGATGCAGGAGGAAAACCCTGTACGAGGAAAACCAATGCAATCAGGTAGGGACTGAAATCCCAATCCACATGCAAGGCTTCTGTCCAGGATTTGAACCGGGGTCCACAGCAGTGAATGGCAGAAAAGAAACCACTAAGTCAACCTGGATGCCTTTGATAGTATTAGCTAATGCACTCAGAATAGCATTCTGAAGCCTTTCATACAAGTATAATTGTTACCCAAATATCCACAGAAAAAACCTTAAAAGATTGAGCTCCATTTTCCAAAGCTGAACTGGATCTTTCAAAATAAATGAACATTAAATGTCTTGGTTAATTTACCCATGCCAAATAATCCAAGTGCGGACACTGGTCAGAAGATTTACCCATTGGAATGTTAACTATGATCTTGGTTAAATATTAATCCGATGCGAGCACGGCTTATGTTTGTCCGTTTGTCTTGGCTCTGTCTGTCCATAGGCTGATTACTAAAAGACTCAGCTTACTAAATCGGTCTCCATACTGTTTTCTTTTTTTTTTGCTTTTTCAAGCCCATAGTATAAACTCATTATTACCTTGTATATTGTATCACTTTGCTCATTATAGTATGGAAATAAATGTAAATTGATTGACTGATTGAAATGGCATAACTAACACAGTATCTATGCTCTGTGAAAAATGGCCTCTCTCTGGAGCAAACTCATTGGTAATACTGCATTATGTATCACTCAGATTAAAATAAAACTTTGCTTTTTACCGAACAGAAGATTTGGGGCGTGCAGCTCTGCTCCGCCCATTGGACAGTGCTGAGCGTTTCTTCTGCTGGTTATCATTTGAATGAGTTGTGGTTCTGGACGTATTCTGTGTCGGTGAGTTGTACATTGAATTTCTCGGGTTGGTGGAACTTGCGCTATGGAACTCTGCAAATAAAAGTGAAAACGGAAAGTCAAGTAATTAAAAACTGTAATTAAATGCGCACAGGAAACTGATCTCATTATTAGAGAAGTGCATGGCTTGTTTTTCCCCCTACATGTAAATTGGTGTACTCAAGCACAGTATCAATTAGTGAGCTTTCTAGAAATTGGAGGGTTGTGGGTTAGATTCGAATCTAAGGTTCCTGTGGGTTGTTTTCTGCATGGCTTATATATATCTTACTGTTTGCTGAAACTGAAATAGTTATAAGTAACATCATCAAGATCCAAACAGTCACACTGTCAATAGTGTAGGTACATCGAAGCTAAAGATTCATAGTAATAGCATCTTTCTCCATTCTCTTCTATTAGATGCTAGCCATCTCAACTCATGTAGGTCCGTAGTATTGTTGAGCTTTACGACCCGTTGCTTGAGGTTGCTCTGGATGAAACTTAGGAGGTTGGTGTGAGGCCTCCCGACAGGACTCCTGTGACATATTGCACCATCTACTTGTACTGCACAATGAAGCGCTAATGAGGCTGGGTTGTTTTCAGGGCCACTGCGTGCAGGTTCCAGGATACCAGCCCCAAAAACATGACTTGGAAAGCAGGGCTCAAATTTAGGGGGAAAAATCCAAACGACAACATGGCTTTTAGCTTAAAATGTTTACTGGACCAAAATTAGTTTACAAGACCAGAATTGAAATGAAGAAAAAACCAAAAACAAAGTAGAACAACCCTAGTTTAATATTTGAACGTTTCAATTTGTACAAGCACTAACAGAAGATTTATCTCATTTGTGTAAATTATGGGTAAGTGTTCTTCAATACTCAATAGAAATTGACAAAATAAATCTATGAAACTGCTGAATTGTCCAGTTTACTAGCCCGATGCTAAAATCACTGACTTGGAGCCTGCAGTTCAGTGTAAAATTTGCACCCCCCTCGATTGGACAATATGGAGACTACATGTACATGTACCTCGTTTAGACTACCTGAACTAGGTTGTCTCCACATTTCCAAATTTACTCTGCTGCAGTAGATTAGATTGGGCAATCGGGAGACTTCATGTACTTCCTTCAGACTACCTAAGATGGGTTGGCTCCCAATTTCCCAATTTACTCTGTGGCAGCAGATAAACACTTAGACAGTGTTGATATTATCACATGGCGTTATCGCAAAACCAATTATATATCGATACTCCCACCAAGCAATGCCTCAAATGCACATATCTATTATTACAGTATAGTCATCCTGTGTTTTATCAGTGCCCTAGATCTCTAGCCAGTCAAACAACCTCTACTCTAGCTCTGCCAAACTTCTCTCTCTCTTAAAATGATTAGCAGTTTGCCAAATTCACTCATCATAATTAACTTAATAAGTAAACTACAGTGCAAGAAGAGTGACCGCATTGCATTTAAATAGTGGACTGCAAATTGTGAAAAGTGTTAATTGCTTCACAGTAATTTTTGGAAGAAAAAGCACCATGACTTCCGCTACATAAATAAAGTACTCTATTATTTTGATTGTTATTTTACTGGTATTCCTCAAGCCTTGTGCACCAATGCCTTCACACACAAAAAAGAAACAAGAAAAAGAAAAAAAAAGAAAACCAAACATTGAAAGTAGTTACAAGACAAGTGGGAACATAAGTACCCTTCATCCAGGTCTTTTACATGTAATTTAACTCTAGTCACCATCCAATTTCTTGTGCTAAACAAAAGTGATTGGTTCATGAATCAAGGCTTCATAAGTCTTTTACTTTCTAGCGGCTCATAACAGCAGTTGATAACAAATCTAAGAGAAGTTCTCACCACAAGCTACAATACGTCAACAAATTTCAACATGAAAAGAAACTGCTGTTGATTACTCCTGTACTCCACAAGCAGGGAGATTAAAAAGTCTTGGCGTCGAGGAATCGCTTAAAGGTAGGGTAATACATTAGTAAGTACTCTAAAAATAAATGACCATCAATCTTGGAGAGAAGCACTACAGCTGTTGATAGTATAAACTATTTTGAGAAAGGATTCCCTTCGAAGTAATCTGAGAAAAAATAAATCGTTTCTCAGATTTCTAAGGGTTGGTCTCCATTTGCGAATGCTGCGGCTAGAGACATGGTTGGTACCCACTGTCACCTTGCTAAACGTAGATGGTTTCAACGCTCGTGTGACAATACTGTGACAGTTTTTTGCTGTTTTCTCAGCAAGTAGTCACTGTATTCAGCTGAAACTCTCACAGGTGACTTTTATTGTATCTTTCTTGACAATTTGGCCAATAATTTCAGCATTACATTGACAAAAACCAATCTATGACCCTGCCTTTAAGACAGAACAGAACAAATCTATCTTTGGTTTCACAATCAGTGAAACCAAGAAACAATTTTACCTTGTCTGTATGAGCGTTCAGGCTCCTGAGCTCCACTTCCAAAGGTGGCCGAGTACAACGGCATGTTTGGAAACTCCCTGCCTGCTGTCTGAGCATAGGCGTATGGATTGGCGCTCCCCTTCCGGCGAACGACATGGTTATCATACTGCGCATAAACGAAGAAAACAAACGTTCAGCCATTTTTCTGGTGATATTATTAAGATGACAAAAAGATGAGGTTTTCTTTGACTTTAAAAAAAAAATTTTAATTGTGGAGATACTTTTCTCGACTGTTACAACTATTTGAATGTAAAAGTGGAGAAACATGGCCTAACAGTCAAGTTGTAGTGGTTGAGTTGTGAGAAGTTAGGTTTTCCTTTCCAGTGGTCATATGTGTTTTGTGCTTAAGAAGAGTACAAACCATGATTGCTCCTCTTCACCAAGGTGTGGTCAGAGCAAGGGTTGAGAAGAGGCATTGGCTTTTTTAGTTAAATGCTCCTCAAGCCAGTTTTGTATGACTCCTGACACAGACTCGGACTCAACCATTTATTGGACTGGGACCAGACTTTTGACAGTATTTTTTCAAATTTAGTTATAATTGATGAGAAGTAGTATCCACTCTATTTCCATCATTTAGTTTTAAACCTACACTGTAGGCGAGTATCTGTCCACTTATTTTGGTTCTGTTTTTATTCCTCAAAATATATTTTTATAATATGACTCAGACTCTGACCTTTGTGACACGTGACTTTGACTCAGACTCGAACCAAAAGACTCGGGACTTAGACTTGACCCAAATGACTGAAGACTTTGACTTGGACTCGACATTAAGGATTTGGACTTGGGTCGGACTCAAGGATTAAGGACTAGAAACAAGACTGCCTCAAGCAAGTAAACATTGAGGTTCAGGAGGAATTTAAGCGTGCCGGGACAACAATGAAATATAACATCACAGTGGTATGTGCTTAAAAACTTAATGTATAGTCAACCAACTCCCTCCAAAGCTGGTCTTTGATGGTTCAACCTACATGTACAAGTTTGGTAAACTTACAGCTTTTCTTATTCCAGTTGTGCTGTAGCTCACATCAGCAGCAGCTCTCTTGTGTAGCGGTTTGACTGGTGCTCCGTACGTCTTCGTTCGCTGGGCGCAGAATGATATGTGTCGCTCTGCAGCCGTGCGGCTAAAGCGCCGAGTGCAGTGTGGACATTCTATGTAATCTTCATGTAGAAAATGAGAAAGGAGTGGCGTACAGAATTGTTATCAATACTTGACAGAACGATACTAAGGGCTGGACACAGGTGGCCACAGTGGAATGTCTAGCGTCTGTCATCATGACAATAAGAAGCTAATCTGGACTATTCACGACACTATACAGCTGTCACAGACAAGTTATTATAATAATAATGAAAAGCCAGAATGGGTAGGTGACAACAGTGGAAGACTGCCATAAATCATAAAGGATGATGCCTCAACCAGAGTTGTCCGATGGACAAACCTTACCCGTGACCCAAAATGGACAGATGACAAAGATGGAACAACAACAGCAATGGATAGATGGCAAAAGTAGGACTAGTAACCAGACTGGACTGATAAACAATACACAGGTTAACACAATAGACGGGTCACTACAGAGGTCAGCTGACCATAGTGGACAGGTGACTACAACAGACAGATCAGCTCAATGAACTCTTCACTTTGAACGTCATCTAAAACAGTTAGTAGCCTCTCTCAGGGGACTATCATGATTTCAGTGATGATACCTCATCTACACAACTTTTAAACCAACCTTTGTTTTAGGAGAAAACAATATTGGCGAGTAAAAACCGGAATGTACTTCAAAATGTCACTCATGATAACATCTAGTACAAACAAGGTGCATCATACTTCTGACTCATTCGGTCCTCCCACTGAATCAAAACAAAACATCTTTCTTTCCCCCCGAAATGGTTACCCAACCAAACAAAACAAGTCATATCCTGTTCATATCCGGTGTCTGACACCAGGAATCAGATGCTCATGAATTTATTTGCTCACTGAAAAATTACTACCCCCTTTTTTGTGGGAGGGGGGGGGGAGAGAACTTCACTAATTAACATCTGTATTAATTTGGCCCAAGTTCAAAACCATTGAAGTTCAGCCAACAAACCTCGTTTATATCCTGTTATCCCTTGGTCTGTAAAATATCCCAGAGATTTGGCAATTGATTGTTGGAACACTCTTCTTGTTTTTCTAAAATGCCCTCATTGACATTGCATTTACCCATTTTCAGGTTTAAGCTTTGGAGTATAACGTACAAGTCTCAAATTTATTTGAGCATTTTTTGGGGTACAATTACAATGTTTAAATAATACATTCTTTGGGCAGCAAGACAAGGTCCCAAAAATCACCTCTGAATCTTTCCAGAAAACCTTTCAAATATATGGTCTGTACGTTTTTGTACAGAGAATTTTTAGTTCATTCCTAAACTGCTTGATGGTATTCAATCAAAACAGCATTGGAATTGACCTTTTCCCTGGCACAAATGATGTCCGATGATGCCACGTTTCAAATTTTGCTATGAAAGAGTATATAAGATAAAATGACGTTTTAGAGACTTGTAATTTTTTCCAAACTTTCATGAGGACTGTGAACGTTTAAGCTCTACATGTATCTATTGAAAAATGAGTGCATCACAAAACTGATTTGACATTGAAGCCCCTCTTTAAATGTGTATTCACTTTATCCACAAGAACACCCTGATATAAATGGAAGTTGGCAGTTGGCAGTATTAATCAAATTACTTGATCAACATTTCCACCCTCTTCATTACCTTGGTGTGAATTTTAAAGCATATGCGAGCATTATCTCTATACCATGTAAGTTATGTGCAATTCTGTGAACATTTATATTTTTAACCATTCCAATGTTATGCACATATGCATGCATGAGGTTTAAGGGGACACGTTACCTTTGTGCTATACAAGCATTTGTTATGAAATGAATGTGGTTGGAAAGATGTTTTGAAAGTATTATAATTATTCACACAAATATCCCTCGAAATTGTGTGGTTTTTCCCTTTACTTCGTGAACCAACATGGTCTGCCATTTTGCGGAGTCAAAAATTTGATTCTATGAAATGGCGGACTGAGTTAGTTCACGAACTGAAAGGAAAACCACACAATTTT
This sequence comes from Pycnopodia helianthoides, assembly GCA_032158295.1. Classification (NCBI taxonomy): domain Eukaryota; kingdom Metazoa; phylum Echinodermata; class Asteroidea; order Forcipulatida; family Asteriidae; genus Pycnopodia; species Pycnopodia helianthoides. The sequence continues at coordinate 17,788,983 of CM063250.1, read as the reverse complement.
GAGGTGTATTTGTGTGGATCATTGTTTTTTACTTATAACATCTTTCCAACCATATTCATTTCATAACAAATGCTTTTCATAGCCCAAAGTGCCCAATCTAAAGGCAACGTGTCCCTTTAAGGTTTTCACCTTTAAAATTAGGTGTGTCATGAAAACTCGATATCCTTCCTTGTTTTTTTTACTTTTTACACCATCGCGTAACAACTGGTAAACTTTAAAACAAATAGTTTTTCTCTCATGATTGGGATGGTTATTAGTATCAACAAACTATTAAAGGTTGGATTTGGGAAATTTAACTGGACTTTTTTGTCTAGGCTATTAGACAAATTTATGAGCAAAAATTAAGTACTTACTAAAAACAACACATAAAGAACATTTTAAGGTTAGTGACGTACATGGAACAGTTTGTAACTTTTGAATGTGTGTTGACAGTGAGCATGGTACATTGTTGTAACCTTACTTGGGTTTTTTGAAGGAGGCGGCGGAGGTGGGAGGGGTCCCCCTGTGTTGATTGCTTTCTGCGCTGCCCTAGCCGAACGGATGGAGTTGACAAAATCAAGGTGTCTCTCCCTCCAGTGGGTCTCTTTAATGGGCTGTGCCTGCCGACAAAAATATTTCCTTGTCTTTTACTGCAACACGGCTTTGACTTGGTTTGCCAAGAATGCTGTGTGTTATGATTGATTGGCAATAGCATGACTCGCTCATCAGAACAATGGAAAGGTTACATCCGGCTATCTATCACGGTTTCAGCCAGATTTAAAAATAATGGTATTTACTGTAAATTGGGGTCCAAATGTCACACTTTCTTTCACATTATGTAATAACAATTATAATATCAAGGTAATCAACCACAAGGGAAACCGACTAGGTAAATTGTTAAATAATTTTGGGTTGAACAAAGAAAAATTGACATGCCGGTGCTCTACCAACTGAGCTATCTATAGCCCTATGTTGGTCTCCCTATTTTGTCAAAATCTTTGTTCAGGGGTTCCAGTCAAAAGCCATTCAACCTGTAACTGCCGTACAGCCAGAGATCTCACCCAAGTTTACAATATAACCTGGGAAATTATAATAATAAAACATTAATACTACGCACATATCTGTAGAAGGAAAAGAAAAATGGGAAAAAACTAACAAATTATTAGATGCTGTCAACAGATGAAGTGTCACTGGTTATGAGCAGGCCTTGAATTTGATCTTTGAGAGGGCAAGGCCATTTTCATTTTGCAAAGGGCACTCAAATTGGAAAATCTTACGGTCTATGGGAAACTTTTGAAGGGACACCGAGGTCAAGACCAGGGCAACAGAGGCTATAGCCTTTGTGGCCTCTGAGAAATTCCAGGCTGGCATGAGAAAAGATCTGTTCAACAGAAAAGTCTTTAGCTTGGACTTGAAGTACTGTAGGGATGGAGATGTTTGGATAATATCTCTTGGGAGAGTGTTCTTAACTCATGGTGGGTGCACCGCAAGTGATGTGTCCCCCCCACGATCACGGACAGCTTGTGGGTGTTGAAAGAGTGGAGACAAGAATGGCTGGGAATATTAGGTAGAACAAGCCCGGCATGCACGTCAGAGCTTGACCGCCTAAAGCGCATGTAAAATAAAAGATCCAGTAGGGTGTCGATAAGCGCGCAGTTTCTCCCCCTAGGAATATTTACCATTCCAAAGAGATAACAACATAAATTAATCAATGGATTTACCATACTTTATTACTACTTGAGGAAAATTAACAATCACAAAGTGCCACAAAAAGGCCAGCTTGATAGGCTGATCCCAAATGAAACAAGGAGGGGGGGGGGGGTGTATCAATTCTATTCTCCAATGAGATATTCACCTGTACTTGACCATGTTGACTGACTTTGTTCTTGAGTGACGCACCAGTACCCTGAAGGCGCTGCTTACCGGAGTCAAACACCTTTCTCTGCCTGGTCTTTAACTCCGATTTCCTGCACACCTTCTCATGTTTAGTCTGGGTGGAAATATGAAAATTGCACTGTGGGAGTCACACACAAGACACTAGACAGGCTCTACAAATTCAAAAAACATTTTGGAGGACAGTTTGGGTGAAAGCATAATAATATTTAATTTATCAATAAAAAATTGCTCTTACATTGTAGAAAGTTTGTGTTGTTTTGTTGATACTACACTAACTGCATAATCATTTGGGAAAACAGTTTACAACTGAAATATAATAAGCCTACAAACTTAAACAGGTAAATTATTACTGGTAGACCGTCCATAAATTTACTCTTGGCTGAACTTTTTAAAGTTTAGGTTCATTCTGTACTTGTTATTTCTTCTTGTTGATAGTTAGTAGCCCCAGCTGCAGTAGTTTTGTCTGTTGGTTCATTTTAAAACAATGGAATCAAACTTAACTGTGGGCGTGCTTTCTACAAAACCAACATTTTCCTCCCACCTTAAAGGTATTTTCACAGGATCAGTAGGGATAAAAAACATTGTTGTTTAATTTTACTCTGCAAGCTTACTAATTAAAGGTTTTCACTAGAACCGTTTTTCTGATGAATATTTCTCTCTGAAATAAAGTCATATTCGAAAATTGTATCTGACAGCCGAAACAAACGCAACAGCTAATTTTAGTTGTTAATTACAACCAAAATTAAGGCAACGTGTTTACGTGTTGAAAATTGTGCATATTTTTCACCATTTCTCCTGACTCACACAACAATTGAGCCAAACTTTTCACAGTTTTGCTGTTTCACGTATGGTTGATCACACAAAACATTTTGTCAGCTCTATCAATCCTGTATTAAAATACCTTTAAATTCACTATACACACGTACAAGTCTGTGATAGTTTTCATTTTACCATTTTATAGGCCATTTCCTGTAGGCTCAAGCAATCATCCATGTTCTTTAAAAAAGGGGGTCAGACTTTCTTCATGAAGAGGGGGGGGGGGGGTCAATATGTCTTTAATTTTTGTCAGTGACTAGCCAGCAAGACCAGTTGTTAGCCTTGCGTTTCACTGCCAGTTTGTCAGCTTTTGCACTTGTCTATTATAATTCGTACTAAACAGGGATGCTTTTCAACATTGAACTAGCCACTTGGAAATAATTTTTACTAGTCCTCATGTGTTTTAACTGGCATTTGGGCAGCGGACCACTATCAAGGGAGAACGCTGGTAAGGGAACAAAGTCCCAAACTATGCTACTCACTAGTGTATCTGGGTTAAACTGTCTACCGCAGACAGAACATGGTTGCCGTTCAAAGTTGCCAGAACTTGAGAAAGCTGTAAAAAAACAAAAACAAACAAGACATGTTAAATAAAATTCACAGCTTGACATCAAAGGGTATGAATGGGGAAACAGAAGATACCGCATCGGTTGCCCCTTGAAATTGCCTCGATTTATAACCCCTTCAAATGTTCTCATACAATAGATCTCTAATGGGACTGGGAATCACCAAGAAATTAATTTGGCACCAAGGTGATCGCCAGGATCTGGCGAAAAACAGTGGCAAAAGTAGTCAAAAAACTTTCATGTTAAATGACACATGTATGAAGGAAGATGTTTTCAACAGTGTCCTATTAAATGACACCCAAAGGCCTACATGATCTGCCCTCTGTCATCACAGCGAAAACAACAAATTGAAGTTCGCTCAGCAATGAGCGCATGCACCCAGTTAATTAGGGAATAACAGTGCGATGAGCCGGTCTTCACTGCGCGGTAATGACCGGGCTGGTGGCTGGCCGCTGTTAATGGACTGAGCCGAAAATGCCTTATAACGAAAAAACTTTAAAAATCGTCAGAATTTGTGATTTTTCTTTTGCCGTTATATGTTCTACTTATGTTCAAGGGCCAATCCTTTGGCTGTTCAACTTTTGTGTGGTACCTATTTCTTACACATAATTAACTGTTTATACATATTTTCAAGAACCAGACTATGACTTTACATTATGTTGGCTTTACCCTAAATTGATTGTCTGCGCGTTCGCGCCTACGCGTGGTATGTTTCCGCACGCGACAACCATCTGTCAAATAAAAAAAAACAAATACGCACAAAGAAATGAGTTGATTTGATATGGGTAGTTTGCCGCGCAACAGGCACATAGTGCATAGGATTTTACGCAACAATGTGCTTGTTTAGGGGCCATTTATCGCTAGTTCATTGAGCTGGTCTTTAGCTATATCACATGTTAATACACCCCCTCGTGACCAGTCTTCGACCAATCAGAGTGCATAAACTCTCAAAGGTGTTTATTAAAGGAACACATTGCCTTCGGGTTGGGCGCTGTTGGGCGCTTTTGGGCTATAACAAGCGTTTGATGTATAATGAGCACGGTCGGAAAGGTGTTTAAAAAGTAGAATATAATGATCCACACAAACGTGCCTTAGAAATGCTTCACTTTTGATAACTTTCGCGAAACAAAACGCTCCGCCATTAATGAGAGTCAAGATTTTGACTCCCATAAAAGGCGGACAAATTCTATTAGTCTTATTTCCAGTCGCAGCTGTTGAACTACGACTGAGCAATTATTTTATTAAAAATGTTACTATTACCATCTGTTTATTGTATTCCAATAAATATCCAGTTAATAAATGAATGAAAAAAGAAAGAAAAAACATACGTTAAATAATTAAGTAGCAAGTCCCCACGTCTCGGTCCGTCCGGGCGTCCAGGGACGTACCAGCAGCCATACCACCCATAGACCTCCACCTGCATGCTGCAGTACAGTAGACGACGTGAAGACAGGGTTCTCGTACAATGTATGATTTTAGCGGGGCCAACCTAGTAACACCGATGCTTTGTGTGGTGTAAGAAGGTCTGGTACCCGTTACTGTTATTGCATCGACGATCGTATTGACGGCTTGAAAAACGTATACATTCCGCGGGACATGTCTCGGGGGTTAGAGGTCAATGTTTGTTTTTTTTAATTACCATTCACTAATTATAACACATAAAAGGTTTTTTATTGCAAGAACAACTTTTAATAAGTATAAGGAACACCTCCAAACAGTAAAATTTCATGAGATTTGAAGGCAACGTGTTCCTTTAATGCAATATAAACTTGAATTACGAGTGACATCATGGGTTAGTTTGCCTTACAATTATGTGACCTTTGACATCACTCCTTAACCAAATCTATGCGAACTGGAATACTGGGCAAACTTCAATAGAGGGTAGCTAAGATGTAATCAAAGGGCACATGGAATAATATTGCTCCATGGTTAACACTATGTACTCAGTACAAAAATCCTGAATAAAGTTTAAGATGGGCATGTAAGATGAATGTAGGCCTATGTTATACACCCCTTGCATCGGCCGCATTAGCTGAGGTTAAACAATGGAAACGCCCATGTGTGTACGCGGCGCACACAACGTTACTGTCAGCTTAAAACAAAATCGGAAATGTTGCAAATTTTTTTTACAATCTAAATATTTTCCATAAAAATTTACTTTCCCTTCCAAGGAAAATTTTCGTAAATTTCCACTGAACATGTCTGACAAAACTAGTTTATCATTTACATTTTTACCTTTTAAAAATATTGTTTATCTCTTCTGAAATACTCGGTCAGGATCCTGTTTAACTTGTAAACAAAAATTGATGACGAAAGAAACATTTTTTCACCTAAAAACACACAAGATATTGTGCCGCCTCCAAATAAGAACAGGCAAATTTTGTTGTGCAGTGGTCAAAAAGTATGCCCTCAACATGTGAAAATCCTCCAAAGTAGTTGGGTTGTCACAAGGAGCAGTGCCAGGCAAAGAAATTCAGGCCCCATGAACAAGTGATCAAAGTAAAAGTATGAGTGACTGTTGTAGCCTACTTGCTGGACATTTTTATTATGCAATCATTGGATTCATAGCTCCAATTAGTTTAGAAAAAAGTGTTTTGCAGGCCATTGGAAACATTATTTTTTAAATTTTTAATACCGCGAAGATATGATTAATTATGAGACTCACCTCCAGTTTAAGCCCCATAAATAGTGCCAATACGCTGAACCCCTCGCGAGTCCAATCGGCACTTAAGGATAGGGCGACTTCGTCGACAAATTTAATCAGACAAACGATGTATTTTTGTTTATGTCTAATTGGACAGTAATACTTCACCAACAATAATAACAGGACATGACAATTTTCATAGACTTGGTTACCCCCTGCCCTTTATTCTGAGATTCAATGCCCAAAAATGCTACACAATGCGGATCCACAGGAAAAAGACTCCAATTACCCACACCTACACCTTGGGAGAAGAAGAGTTGAGTGTAGTTCCAAGTCAAGCATATCTAGGAGTGGAGCTACACGAGAAGATCAGCTGGAAAACCCATATAACATCTGTGGCATCAAAGGCAGGAAAGACCCTCGGCTTCTTGAGAAGGAATCTTGGCAAGTGCACATCCGACGTAAAAAAGCAGGCTTACATAACACTAGTCCGACCTCAATTAGAGTATGCGTCTGCAATATGGGACCCTCACAAACAAAACCAGATAGACACACTAGAAAAAATCCAAAGAAGAGCCGTACGATTCATCTGCGGAAACTACAAAAGAGATGCAAGTGTCACAGCCATGAGACAAGATCTCGGTCTTTCCACATTAGAGGAAAGACGTAAACATGCTCGCCTGACCATGCTCTACAAAATAACAAATAATCTCATCTCCATCCCCATACCAGACTACATCAAGCCAAGAACCAGAACAACACGCAACAGCCAACAGCATCGCTTCATGCGACTTAGTTCTTCAACAGACACTTACAAGCACAGCTTCTGGCCAAGGACACTACGTGACTGGGATTCGCTTCCTCAAAAAACCGTTGAGCTGCCAACTGTAGAGAAGTTCAAGGGAGCCATCAATGCCAACTAAATAGGCTCAAAACTAAATATTTTTTTTTTAATAATATTTTTGTGTATTACTTGCACCAATCAAAATTGCACATTAGATAATAAAATCGCGAGAGCACATTGTTAGTGTCCACTACTGGAAGCACCACACACCGTTCCCTCATCTACAATGTAGATGCTGAACAGGCTTTGATGAGAACCCCCGTAGATGTAGATGTAGATGAAACGTGCCTGCACCGCGGAAAGCTTTGGGATTCCGTCCCATAGCCTACACCTGATTACTAATTACTAATTACTAATTAGTTTATCATCACTTGCACAAATGACCAGTGACGTCACCTGATGCACCATCCCAGTATAGTTTCCTTTGAGAACTGCTATATGGATTACTCTACTCAAGACTCAAGACCTGACACAGTGTAATGCAAATGACAACGACATTATGTGGGTAGGTAACATTACAAATCAAAACTACACTACACAGTGGACTTACCTTCGAATTCCATTCTAAATCATTCACGTCCAGAGCTTCATCTTCATGTTTCCTGCAGATTACCTTCACCTTTCCGTATACGCAAAGGAAGTACTATGTACATGTATCTCTTTTATCTTTCACTTGTCAACGCGAACGTCAAGTTGAAGTAGGACATGGCATGGAAGCCGCCATTAGTTTGGGATCCGTGTGTGATGGTAGCAACAGCGACAGCCTACAAACTGCGCATGAGCAAACCATTTATGCGTTAATACAGGCCGATTTTTGGGGTGGGTGGGGTTGCTTGGATGGGGTGGGGGTGAGGCCTCTAGAAATACCTGATTTATGAAGCTTTTGTAAATCGGTTGGCTTTTCACTGGAACTTGTTGTCACTTTATAAATGATTTTGTGTTGCCTTGACTTATTTTGGGATTACCCAACTTGATCACTATCATACAACCACGAGCGATGTGACTAGTACGGTCGGATATGCCAGTCAAAACCATTAAAAAAAGTAATATAATAATAAGAATGATGATAATAATAACAACAACAATAACCTAACACCAAAAACAAGACCCCCACCCCCCTAAAAAAAAAGGAACAACAACAACAAAAGCAACAACAACAATAACAAATTAAAAACTACTCAACAAACACAAAATCAAAACAAACAAAATATCAGTCTTTTTTCAGAAACGTCACCGCAGCAAAAACTATAATTGTCTTTTAAAAATGACTTAGGTGAAACACTTCACAATGTTTTAGCTTTTTTAGTGGTCTAGATAAGCAAGATAATTAAACGTCCTTTTTTTCGATACAAGACCCCCCCCCCCGCAAAACCCCAAACTAAAGAATGATAATCCCCAAATCACCGCACTTCCTCCCAGCCAATTTCGTTGCCAATTTTTTAATGAAGAGCTTCGTCAGGAGGAACTGTGACTAGGCTTCCCCCTCCTGGTTCAACACTGACTGCAAACAACACACACAAAAAAACCAGCTTAGGTCTTAATTCAAGCCGTGTATAATAGAAACTATTATACATTTAAAGGAACATTACAGAATTGGTAAGAACAAAACTTGTAAAATATACTTTTTGATCACAGATTTACATAAAACTCACACGGTCTAATGATGATGATAGTAGAAAACATCCCTTGAAATATTTCTGTCTGAAATGCCATATTTGATAAGAAATGAATAAACTAATTTTCCGATTGGAGTTTATCGCTCAGTGAGCGTTTTATTCACTTTTTGAATCTATGATTTCATGCAAAATGTGTAATCGTTTTTTAAATATTTTCTCGTGACCCAGATGGCTGATCGATCTCAAATTTCTACAGGTTTGTCAGTTTATGTATATGGTGGATTACATAAAGTGCTTACACTGCCAGCAACTGTTTTGTTAGCAAAAACCAATTCTGTAATGTTCCTTTAACAAATCCCAAACTCATCAATGCTTATATTGGTAGAAAAATATATTTATGCGACGATTTCCTGGCGTAGTTTGTATAGCAGCTTAGAACAAACACCACATGAGCTCATGACATTAAAAAGCGGGCTGGCTGTTTAGGTCATTACGTAAAGTAACTTATTGGTTAACGAATCGACTGTCCACTCCAGTACAGTTTTGATCAATATCATTTTAATGAAACGCAGGTTGCTATTCATTGCAAAAACATACAAATCCATTTTCCATACGTACATCTGACCTCCACGAACAAAGGCCCGCACAGGTCATTCCAGACCTTATCAAAAACATTGACAATTTACACAAAGTTAAATTAAGGTCTGTCCCACACAGTGGTCAACCTGCACTTACATGTATTTTATTTCAAGCTGCGTTTAATTTTAATATGTACAGTTAGCAATGTGAGCACAGTACTGATAAAATAAACCGCAGACAAGTACATAGTAATTAATAGTTTTTACAATAACACTTTTGAAGTGTTGGTTTAGTTTTGACGCAAAGGCAATACTAACAAAATGAAAAAAGGGCACACATTGAAATAGTGGGTAGAACCAGGAAATATCCTTGAAGGCAAACTTGTATTTTTAAAACTCATTATGTTATACAGGCCTTTACAATGTTAAGTGTTAACATTGTTTAAATGTTAAAGATGCTTGGTCCGATCTTTGGCCGATTTGACCCAAAATTTTAGATTTTAATGTTAGATTTAATTGACAGTTTCGAGAAAATTACAAGATTTCATTTAAGGTGTTGAACGGAAAAAAAAATCCGCCATCACCCATGTACACAAAATTTGTTCATGTAACATGTATTCTGTGCGTTGTCCGTTGTGTATGTTTTTCGTTTTGAAACAGCATCATCTGTCAAAATTCGCCGAGAAAAAAATTTAAAAAATGATAATAATCGCACAACATTTCTTTCGGCAAAAATCGGGCCATGCAACTGAAAGTTTTGTCAACAACAAAAATACGAAAGGAAATATTTAAGTTCGACCACCATTCAAATTAATCCAAGATTAAAAAACATTAAAATGCCAAAATATACACTGTTGTCCAATTTCACCCTGTTAAAATGTGAAAAATGAAAAAAAAAATTTAAAGCAGGAAGAAAAAGAAAAAAAATCCTACGCCGCAGCTAACTCGCTGTACCAATCGTAAATTCTCCAATCATAAGACTAAAAGATAAAGGATTGATGAGAATAAAAACATAATTGTTTAATTTTAGCCTTAAAGCTTACTGATTATGAAGTTCATACTAGAACCATTTGGTCTGTGAAATATTTCCCTCTGAAATGAAATCATATTCGACAAAACTGTATCTGAAAACCTAAAAAAAGCAACAGCTGATTTCGGTTGTTACAACCAAAATTAAGGACAATGTGTTTACATGCTGAAAATTGAGCATTGTTTTTCACTTTGTTGTCAGCTTCAACAATCCTGTATAACACCTTTAAGTTTCAGCAGCAGGTCTACCTCAAAGTAAAAGAACATATCTGTTTCCGCTCCCTGAATATTTATTATCTAACTTAACTGACATTTGAATGAGGTCAGATTCTTCCACGATGCCTAATTAGTTCATGACGGACTTTTAACTAAAACAAATTCAACATGTTATTAAATTATTGCTGCGGACGTAGTCGTCGTCATGTAAGAAGTTAAAAGTATTTATTTTGCAGGATAGTAAGCAATTATATTATACACGTCTCGGGAACTACGATCTTATGAAGGCACCGTTCCTTGCAGCTTCGTGACATCAATAGTTCAAGGCTTAGTCAGGTACCTCGATGGTCATCTATTTGAACTCTGAAAACTCCAATTTAAATTAATTCCCCGTAAAAGATCACAATAAGTAATAATTTCCATAATATAACACTTTGTGTTATTTTGTGTGTCGTATACGTAACATGGTCGAACCTACGTGGACTCGGGATTTCTTCATCAAGGCGTTACACTATAGGCCTACATCTGACGCCGCTGCAATGTTCGCTAATGCAAAAACCAGCTCTGTTTCTCTTACTCATTGGGCAATGGTCATCAATAAATCACACACGAGTGACCAAGCGTGGTATCATAACGTTACACCTTTACAGCCCCGAGCTCAATACTGGACGAACTGTATTGTTCCGGGTCAGATGATAAATGTTGATTCTGACATAAGCATCGGGCGCCATTAACAGTCATCTAGACGAGTTGTTGTGGGCTTTATCTTTGTTTGGGTCAGTGACAGTTCTTCAGCGGAAATGCCGACGGGAAAGGCAACCCATCGACTGTTTTTCTCCTGTAGCTTCCTCCTCGTCTCTCTTCGCTTCAATCTGTACAGAAAAAAAGTGGAAAAACACATTTAAGTATCCTTGCATTGGCCATCATCATTGAGGTTAAACAATGCAAACATGGACGCGTGTACTCGCTGCGCACGACTGTCAGCCAATTACCTCAGTGAAGGGACTGTTTTGGGGCTTGTGACGTATGAAAGTGGTCTATAGACCTTTCCATTGGTGATAAACAAACCGCGCTGGTTGGTAAGAACAGCCAAATTTTGGCGAAACATTAAATCGTGTTAACAGACAATGTGACAAAATTCATCACCTTTGCAAATTTATATTTGACACAAATACATCCCATGGTTAGTTGCTTTGTGTCCAAAAAATTCCTCAGTATTTTTGAATATTATTTTGTGAACATTGTTTATACAAACTGTTGCTATCTGTTTTTGCTTTGCATTTATGGCTTTCCATAGTTTCCCAACCTTGGTTGGCAAACACTCGGGCTGTGACGTTGCAATAGAAAGGTCTACAGAACCCTTTGCATATAGGCCGCCATCACTGAGGTCAAACAACTGAAGCGTGCACGCCTGTAACGCGCCACGTTAAACATTCAACCATAAGGGATCTTTCTTTTAACTTAGTGGGGCGAGGTCTGAGCGTGTGGCGTCATATGCAAGGGGTCAATGCATAAGCCTCTCAAATAACTATTTCATTTTTGAAGGGGAATTCCTTCAGTTTTGAATTTGCTGATGAAACAGCCAAAAAAGTGTTGATGTTCTTTGGAGATTAGCCTATAGGCTAAGGCCGTATCCGAATTGGCGGCTACGGCAACGGCTACATTACAACTGTTCCCAAGGGTGTTGCCAAAGACGTCATATACTTCAACGCATGATGACGCGGCGATCTAGTCGTAGCCCTAGCTTGGGCCACTAGTTCGGACGTGGCATGACTTTTCCTTTTTGGGAAATCGTATTCACTTTGCACTACTCACATAATTTTAACTAGGCAGATGACCACAAGATGAGTAACAGCACAGCCAAGGTAATTCCGCCGTATAATACGATTCGATAAGGTCTCTGGCACGTCACACCTGCAAAGGAATAATTAAAAAGAGAGCAATGATAATGACACGAAAAAACATGGCAATGTAACCTCTAAATTGCAGATGACAAGAAAGTTACATTGATCGAGATTTATCAAAAAAGGGAAGCCTTTGAGGTATGGTTTCACACGCAACGAGCGGTAAGGTTTTCAAAAAGTGACCATTGCATACGTTTTGTTCACAGAAAATAGTTCGGCAGCGCAGGTAGGTCTAGTCATGGAATTTCGCCTTTGACGATACAGTCACGAAATGTGGCACACGTCAGACCAATATCAAGAGAAAGATATTTGGCTAAAAGGCCATCGCAGATCTGTCTTTTGAAAACAAAATGGTATATAACAAGCAGCTTAAACTTTTTTTCAAAAGGGCTATACCATTGCTTGTTATTCTACCCCCCTTTTTAAAAAAGCCAATATGCGATGGCCCCCATGGCCAAATATCTTCCTCGCAACATACCCCGAGTGTGCGCCAAATTCCATGCATGTTTCATCCAAGGTAAAATTCCCCCAAATATTTCCCCCCAATCTGCCTCCGGCCATGAGCTGCCAGAATAACATATCGGTCTTTTTTATTTTATAGTTTGTCTGAACAATATTTAGGATGTTCCTTGTCTTAATGACCAGCGATCTACACTCAGCTTCTACCTTCTCGTATCTTTAAACCAAAATTAAAGGGAAACTCTGAGGGCAACGACTTTACAAAAGAAATTTGAAACCAACCTGTAGGTGCACCACTCAAAGCATGATGGTTTTCGGTTTCAAATGCATTGAAAACAGGAAAAGGAAACAGATGCCAAAAGACGAGGACAACCGTTAAAGAACGTCACCAAAAAAGTGTTGTCTTGTGCCAATGAGCATCAATGCATGGCTCTAATACGTATGGTTAATAAATCTATTAAAAATTAACCTATGCTATAAAATAATAATATTCGTAATATATGGTCTAAGCATTGGAAGAGAACTCCTTCCCACGGTCCAGGATTCCGGATGATCCATAATAAACCTATCTATTGAGTTCATAATAAACCTATCTCTAAAAGCTCCCGGGTCACACTTATTGACCCGGTTTCCGAGTCACAGGGTATGGTTACCCGACCCTTTTCTGGGTCAGTATGAACAGAAATCTGTGTCGAACCGAAACAGAATCTGAGTCGAAACCCCCTACTTTACCAGTTTCCGGGTTAGCCTGACCGAGGACGGGCCACCTTGGGACCAGGAATCCGGGTCAATTCTGACCCGAGAGCTTTTAGAGTCTTTTTTTTTGGGGGGGGGGATAATTTGCAAAGTGTTATTCCAAAAAGTTTGAACAAACTGCTTATAAAAAATATATGTATATCTTAATCAGAAGATCTGTGTGAATTTTTTTTGAACCAAAAAGAAACTGTGCCAGCAGGAAATCCGCCTCCCTGACAAGAGTTAATACTTTCTGGTTCCTGATCATACGAAAAGAACAGTGTGAAATTCCTTATTAACATATAAGGGCAGTTCAATAGTGAAATAGTTGACCTTTTCTCCCACATAGAAATGAACAAGAAATGTGTGTATCTGGTTGTTCTGTGTTACAGTCACTGGAGACTTTAGATTCAAGGAAAAATGGAACATGTAAAAACGAAATAGTTTCCATAGAATTAAATATAATTTCGAGGGAACGAAGTACATATTACACCTTTTTGTTAAACCTGTTTCTTCTTTATACATGTCCTGTTAGGGGCTCTTAAAGGCGTAACATGAATAAGGAAGTAACCGTATTGTCATGTTTGCCCCTGCTCGGTTTACAAAACATTCGACTAAATTTAAATAGCGGAGAATAGCCTAAAACTTACATGGAGCATTAGTTGTTGTAGTCTGTTTTCTTGATGTCGTCCCGGACGTTGTGGAAGCCAACCTGGTTGACGGGGCACCTGTAGTTAGTTTGGATGATGGACGATTCGTACCAGCGGTCATTTCAACTGCAGAGGAATCACTGATCGTTGGTAGTGAAGAGGCGTCGACAGCGGTACTCATACCGTGAGGAGAGTCCGTCAGAGGAGCTTTGGAGCCGCTTGTTGCGTTCGACACGAACATGTCTGTTCTCCCCAATACCGTGTTTGCAGTCGTGTTTGAGCCAGGCACGGTTGTTACCATTAATGGAGTAGATGTCGACCTTTGTTGTGTTGTAGTATATTGAGTGCTTGTATTTGATGTTCGATCAGTCGTGTTCATGCTGGAATCCCCCTGTAACTCTGTGACTGTCTCGTTTGATTCGATAACTGACAATATTATTGAGCCTCGCATATTAGACTGGTGTGTTGCTGGGGTGTTTGATGTAACGGTGACGTCAGAAGGGAGCGAGACAGGAATATCAGACGATATGGACCCGATTCCAACATTACTGTAATCACTACTTAAATCACTACTACTATCACTACTTATCGAGTGGACACTTGAACTCAAATCGTCCACCGACGACATGCTGACGGAAGTACAACACTCGTCCATGTCAGTAGTCGAGCAAAGTAGAGACTCCGTGCCGAGATTAGCAGAGACCGAGTACGCACCTCTTGTACTAGATCCATAGACAGCAACTGACACTGCAAGTGGGACCGTTTGCGAGGAGTGGTGGACGCGGATAACATTAGCCGAAATAGCCGTTTTTAGTTTCTTTTGCGTGACACAGGTATCAGTCTGTGGGTAACCAAAGCTACGATCGGGATCCATCGGGGCTCCATTGAGCATGATGCCATCGGTTTCGTTACACCTGATTGTGACGGACACTAGAGGATACGCACCAAGTGGTAGTGTGGGGGTCGAAAGCAATGCACCTCCGGCGGCAAACCGATCGACAGGGGGAATCACAGTCATAGTGGGTTCCCCCATGTTAGTTTCACTGCCGACAAATGCCTGTCTCCCCTTGCCGAATTGCACTACAAGAACTGGTTTGTCAGCTATTATGACGGCGGGAGAGCTTACCATTGCGTCCCATTCGTGAGAGTCCCCTGGGTGTACGAGGGGCACAGTCTCACCAAACCCTTGGATCATAGTCATCGTAGGGCAACTGGCAATGACTTTACATTTATACCCCGCGAGCTGTCCCATGAAAGGAGCGAGCGCATACACATGACCCCACGTGTTGATGGGTGGTAGATGCTCTACAAGGTGGCCGGCAGTGCCTGTTTCTGCCGGGACGCTAGACGCAGACGATCCGGAGACAACGGAAATGGGCAGGTTCGAACTTATCCGGGAACCAGTTAGATCCAGACTGCCTTGGAACTGGGCGGTTTGCAAACGATCTAAGGATAACTCAAGTGGCCCTCTGCTGTGCGGCATGTTATCAAACATGAGGGGCGCCTTGAGCTGGATCTGAACCAGAGTGTTATCCTGGGTAGCTGATATCGTAAACTCTGACGACTCCCCTTCGTTGGGTGTGTACGATGCTACAAAATAATCAACCCCAAGATTTGGGATGGATCTTACTAGAAAACCACCCTTGGATTCCTCCTTGGTCGACAGAGCTAGCACTGTCACATCTTGGCTCGCCATTACAAACACTGTGGTGTTCTGAAGAGCCGAGCGTCTGGCCTCCGCCTGTGGAGGCAGGCCCACCGTCACTGCATCGTACTGACTGTTCAAAGTGTATTCCCTGCTCCAGCCGAGGCCGACCACTGTGACGTTAATGTGGGTAGGACCAGAACTGAACGCAGTTATGCTTAGGGAGAGGTTAGCAGTTTCACCGGAGGAGCTTGTCTGCTGTTGATTTGTGGGAAAAGCAAAGATGAAATCCCGTCCCCTGCCGACAGAAGACGATAGGACGGCTGCACAACAAAGGGAAGACATAAAACAAAACAAACAATAAGCCAGAGCAATTAAAACAGTTAATTTCACAGTTTGAATAAATCTCACTTTATCACACCCTTAAATATACGAACAAGTTCATATTAAAGTCTGTTCCACATGGAAGCCAAGGCAGTGAATGGCAAACAATATTATTTTATAGGAAAACTATAAATAAATAATAGTAAACTTGCGGGTACAACCATGTGTAAATCTCTTTTGTTTGAGTGTGGCTCTGAGAAGAGCCGGTTTGGTCTCGACGTTTCGAACAGTATACTCTGCTCGTCATTCTCCTATTTGTCCACACCATGCAAGCTTCAAACAATATTTAATATTGTTTTAATAGTTGTAATCTATAGTTTGAATTTAGTACCTGAAAAACAACAGAAGGGTTATGAACAGACTTTTTAAACATTATTGCTTCGGCTGTCCTAAGACTACACTTTCCATATGGTGTTTTAACTTACAAATTAATTGTGATCTAGCTCATAAGCAAAAAATGGGCTGAAAATGGGTGAAAAGGAAAATACACCCTTGTTTGTTTCCAAAGAGCAGATTTACTCCCAACCACTATTTCTCAATAAAAAACACCATAAACCAACCAGTTAAAAAACAATTAATCGACATCGATGGTCACATCCGTTTTAGTGAAAACATCGAGAAACGATTAACATTTACACTTCAGAGGTTTCAAGCACGTTCATAAATGCCTATATTTTGATTGCGGCTATCGGAAATAGACGTCGATTTCGCTGATCTTAAAATGCTATTTTCTGGGCCTTGACGTTAATTTAGAATAAAATAATTGCGTGGAGAACTGGTACTGGTGTAAACATTAAAATCAGCGCGCTTCCAATCTATGGCTCATATTTTGTTCGATGACAATAAGCAAGCCTTTATACTTTGTCAAATTGGGCCGAAGATGTGATATGTATAGTTCAACACAGATCACGGACCACCGTGTGTGGACCACCTTATGTTGTAAATAAGACCACGACTGAATTTGCGTAATTGTTATTGGTAAACCCGAGTAAACTTGTTTGTCTTTAATACGTATACGGGATAAACTTAGTTACAAACAAGAGGACATTACACGATGTCGTGTAATGTCGCGACGGTTCGTATAGATCGGGCGGGAAAATCGAACTAAAAGTCAGAAGGTCGCACTTGCCAGACGGTGAGTCACACATCTGCATAATTCTACTCCAGTCAGTCCGCAGTGCGTGCGTTAATGAGGTCAAATCCCGAGTTTTATCTGCACAGCCAACGTGCAGAAGCGACTGCGCGATTTGCGCGATAAACTGCGAGAGTTCGACGACCCTTTTTGCACACGGCACGATGCTCACATGCTTCAGGTGGCACACAAGATGGCGTGGTAAGTACACGTAGAATATTTTTCCGAGTCAAATGATACCAAATTTGTTAAGTTTCTATGACTTTATAGCCCTTTTTTTTACCACTGAACATTTTGTATAGTGTCAGGATTGACTTGGGGTAGTTTTTGGTTTGCAGCGCCCTGACCCAGCTAAATAAAAAGAGAAAATAAAACCACTAGACATCGAAAGATTAAAGTGTAAGCTATCGTTTGGTATATTATTTGACGTGTGGCGAAGGCAATGTAGGATCGTAATGCACTTTTGCTTTTCGCGAGATTTCTTGTTTTGTGACCGATTTTACCGTGCACGTTTTCACACGCATGGCTGTTGTTGTCGGCTGCTTCGTGTTTTGAGAGTACTGATGACTGTTCTGAACTAATTAATTTAATGTATTTTTGTTTATAGCGCCCAGCTACTGTCCAACTGAGCTAGCCTATTATTATTATTATTTTTTAGGGCCTACAAGTACATGTACTATGTAGGTCTTTAATTATAAATAGTATTTAATAAAAAAAAAATGTTTTAATTGGTTTGTGGTGGATATTTGGATTCTCCATTTGTTAACTGTTAATTAGGCCTACACAAGCATGACAAGGTCAAGGAGTAAGGACAATACATTGGTTTCAATATTTATTATTAATTTATAATAATTTTTTTTAGGCCCTGAGTCAAAGCTCAATTAACTCAATTACAATTTCATTGTGTGCAATTACACGGCATGTCATGTTTATTATGGAACCTATTTTATTTAGCCCTACTACATGAGATTAGTCCAACTTGAACATTTAGTTGCAATTTAATCATGATCCCTCCATCAGTTTGAGGGCGACTTCGGACGGCCTTGGTCTCAGCCTCGGCCTCGCTATGTAATGACAATCGAGGAGGCTGTTAGTGTTAGGGGATTGAGTAGTTGGTTCTATTTTTAAAATGTATGGATTGATTGCTGGTTGGGTTAAACTAGATTAAATTTGTTCTACCTTTAATATGATTTTTAAAGTATCTTATATGAACATGTGTTTAAGTGTTTAGAAAAGTGGTGCTTAACATTTAAAAGTAAGAAATATGGAAGCCCCTGAAACTTAGTTGATGCATCTTTAGTGCAACACTTACATTACATTTCTCAACTATTTATTTTGCCAAAGAAACTGTAAACATTGCCAATGTAATGGGAAGAACTTGCCATACAGTTTATTTTTTGTGTTAACCTTATTTTATATAATTTGATACCTTGAAACATTATACAAAGTGTCATTTTAAATTAACTTGCAATGGGTATATAATTTTTTTTTTAGTTGAACAAGTTTTGAGGTACAGTTGTTACTACCGACAATGTTGAAGTTGGTACATTTTATTAATTTTAAGTGGAGCAGCTGAATATTATTAACTTCTCATTTAGCAATAAACTTTGTCATAAAAGGTTCATTTAAACATTGCCAACCTACGGGTAAGAACTTACCAAAGATACCTTGCAATGATGTCATGTATTATATTTGTGATTGTTTACTTTCATGTTTAAAATTAAGTTAAGCTAGCTTGCCATTGAACAGTTTGTCTTATAAAAGTATGCGGGTATAAAGTTTACTAAAACTTGTTTTTGGTAGCTATTTTTTATTAATGTCAACAGGTGAACTAGCTCTGTTACACGTACCAAATATGTAAATACATTTTTGTAACAAGACCATTTAAACATTGCCAACCTACCAGTTACCACTTACCAAAGATCTTTTATATTTATATTTTTTATTACATCTGAACTTTTTTTGAACTGTGCCTTAACTTTGATAATTATATAGTGTTACATGTTTGTGCAGTGTATGTGACTTAAAATAAAGGAACAGTTGATACGAAACAAATCTTATTCTGCTCACTAGAGTTTTTGTGTATCGAGCATAAAGTTTTATAAAGACTCAAACAAAAGGGCTTCAACCTTGTACCAAGTCATTCCTGACCAAAATTTAAAAAAAATTCTTCTGTCCTTCAAAATTTAACCTTTTGTTAAATTAATAATACTCAGACCATCAACCCCTTTTAAATTATATCCTTAGTTCTCCAAGTATCCTAAAATCGTCCATACAAAATGTGCTTAGGCACCATTCCTTCCCCAAAGACCCGCCAAAAATACCCAACCCCCCCCCCCCACCCTTCCCCAAAAAGACAAACCCCAAACAATCGGGAACACTATAGCTAACAGTGGTCACGAACTTTGTTTACATGTACATCCGGGTACGTACACTGGATGAGTGTGACGTTTCGCGGTTGACCAATCAGCGATCAGAAAATCCATAAGCAAACATGGCGGCGTATTCACCAAGAGACGTTAACGTTAAATTATGAGAAGTGTTGGCAAAACGAGCGCCCTGACTCAGCTAAATGAAATCAAATGTAAAAAGCTCAGCGTTTGGATAGAATATAACATTATCTATTCGGTAAGCCCAAATATACGTTGTGGTAGCATTGACAATTAATAGTTACCACCATGTTTTACGAAGCAAACTGTTTCGTATTGAAACACAATTTTCGAGTCCATTTTAGTACTAATAATTGCCAGCAAAATCATTAATTTGTACAACTGGATTAAAGGTCGGTTATTCATCTTTATAAATCTGTAAATATATTGACAGAAAATTACTTTGATCACATGAAATTGATGAAATTCCTGAGACTACACCACGCTCATTAAATATTCATGGAGAGGTCAAGCTCCCGAAACTCGTGCATACGCTGCAGATAAAAGAAACGGATATTGTGTGCAGTGCGGACTGACTGACTCCTCTGTCAATTTCTAGCTTATCTCTCGCACTCGCGCGGTCTCCCGAGACCCGAAGATACTGATTGAGAGTGTCGAACTGCATTTGTCTTTAATCACAGTTTCATTAATTTGGGTCTTGTGGCAACTATGGAGTCGAGAATTATATTTTTCAAAACAAAGTCTCCCAAGCGGGAAAACAATACCAGGTGGCGATGGTGTGTCCCAGTATTGCAAAGTGATGATAGTACAGTCCCCAACAAAGAGATACGCGGAAGAGGAGACTGTCGCTCATCATTATGCATGGTAGTGATAGTGTAACGGTGTTATCCAAATATCCAAAGCCATCAACGGTTTTTACTGATACTTTCACCATCAAAATGAATATAAGTATTAAGGTTTTCGAGAAAACAGCAAGTGTGAAGGTTATTCATATGTTGTGTTTCTACACAATCTGCCATATTAAGATATGATTAGATTCAAGCACTTTCGGCAGGCTAAAAACAGAGGAAAACAATGATCAGTTTTTGTATGCTACAGTGAGCTTGCACATTGGAAAAAAAGTTCAATAAAATGATGGTTTATTTAGTCATCAAATTCACCTACAGCATCAAGTTTGGTTAACAATTTAGTGAAAACAACAACCTATATTGTCTACAAGTTCAATGACTTTGTACACGTTCATATCGGGTTCATTTCAATTGCCGCAATCTCAACTATAGTATTACTGATTTGAGTGCTTCCGTTATAAATGCTACTCTCATTGCAGTATTTTAGAGGGAAATATTTCCATGGAGGATAGCCTACCGGTACTGCTATCTGGTATAAACTTTGTAATAAATGAACTTCAAGATTGTAACTAACTTGTAAAAAATGTATAACGGCAGTTACCAGTACTGTATTTTTAACATTGTGGTAACGACAATCCCTCAGTCGCACGTTATTTTTTGATGAAACAGGAATCTGTCAAATCATCGTCAAAATTCCCAGTACTGTTTACCGCAAATGGATTTTATTGCTGTTTGTCTCTGCACATGTCGTTGAAAACACTCCGATTGATTTCCAAGAATCTTGACGATGTTGAGTGCTCGAATTCCTTCAAACCCATCTTCTAAATGTTGTGCGGTACAAAGGCCTAGTCATTGTCGAACAGATGTAGAAGAAGAAAAAAGTAACGTCCACGCTTCACGGTTATACTTTGATATCACTCGATTTCCTGCTTGTTCTTGCGAAACGGCTTTCGTTTTAAAGGGATGTTTACAACATAGCCCGACACGGACTAAAAAAAAACATCAATTCAAACCGTCATTTAAAGCAACTAGCCTGAGAAATGCTGTTCTCTCAAAATTTGGTTGCTATTATATGAAAAGAGAGAATTGTTGAATATTCGACTTAAATAAATACAGTCCTAATGATAATTTGATTCACTTGCTAGTTAAGAGGAAACAAAATCTGGACTCAGAGATGACATCATCACTTCAGACGTAACATTCCATGGACAGGAGTCGTGATTCTAACTGTGCTTGCGCCTGTTTGGTTCTAAAAATGACAAACTTGTGGAGCAGGAAAAGGCATTTGTCCGAGTTAATTATCGCAGACAGACGTGCAATTTAAACTAAGATGGCTGTCCGAGTCATCAAAACAGAAGAAGACGTCTTTTCCGGTATTTGTTTCCCCAAGATTCACGGCCATCTGTCATGGAAACCAGACCCAACAAATCCGACATACCTCTTGTTTATGGCATGAGAACTCTGACAGACATTTTAACTATCAAAATTGTAATTCTCTCTAAGAGATAATTAGCCCGGAACCATGGAACTTTAAGCTCCCGTTAATTAGGCGTCGGTTCGTCCATTTTATATTTCATGATGTCGTCAATGACTGCTAAGTTTTCCTCGAGTTATGTTTTATCTCTGGTATACAATAATAACTTTGTACGTGTATACTGCGCCTGTCAGACAGCCATCCTGGAAGGGGATCTTGGTGTGAAACCAAACAATATCAGACCATGGAAAAAGGATCAGACGGAGCTGGCAGGACCGACTTATTACCGGCAGTGTATAAAGGGGCTATATAGAGAACACGTTTCTTCCAATTAATTCAGATTGATTGATGTGTTAATGCGTAAACCAGATAGTTCCAGTCACAGTTGCAGGCGAAGGCAAAACAAATGGGTTTGGACTCTGTGATTTTCATCCAAATTTATTCAAACAGAAAAATTTATCTCTCAGATATTTTTTTAGTGACACATCGGTAATGTATTAAAGGGTGTGTTCAACATTGAAAATGTATATGTTCACAGATTTGCACATAACTTACATGGTATGAAGATGGTCATGGTGGACAACTTCCCTTGAAATAGCAGTTTGCATGAATTGCTATAGTTTTTGAGAAATTAGTAAAACAACTAGCTTTTATCACGGTGATAAAATCTGAAGTTTGAAAATAGTGAAAAAACATATAAGAGGGGTCTTTTACAGTTTTCTTGTGACTCTGATGACCGATTGAGCATAAATTTATCACATATGTTTGTTATTTCATGGGTATGTTGGGTTACACAAAGTGTGGATACTGGTATTTGACAATTACCACTTGTTGTACATATGCTTTAAAGCGTTATTATTTTGTCACGATGACTAGCATTGAACTCTAAACATGATTATTCAAACTGTATTTGCTCAAGCCTCTTAGTCATCTGGGTAAATTATAGCGGTATATGTAGACATTTTTGGATCCATTCTCAGCATTATAAAATAGGGAACCAATTGTGATCAGTGGTCTATACCTCACAAGTAATTCTTCCTGTTGGCTCGGTGGATGTGCCATACCGGATCAGGAACTGTTTCAAATTAACATGAGATGGCATTTTTGTTCGGTAAACTTGCAGACCATTATATTACAACATGCAAAAGAAGGGACAGAAAAACAATGCCATAAAAACCAAAGCCACTTTAACACAAGAGCTGACAACAAGAAGGCAATCAATGCATACAACTTTCTTATGCTCAATGCTCTTTTTAAAGCGAGCATTCTTACAAATAAATTCCATAATATTCGCCTGTAAGCATTCCATTTTTACTTGTTATTTCAGAATAATATTCGCGTTAGATTACAACAAAATGGAAAAGTATAGCTGCCGCGTCGATTAAGAATCTGCTTATAACCACACTTGAAGCCAGACCGAAAATCATATAGACTTTTTTATTTTTAGAAAGATCTTGCACGCGACTGTAAACTCAACATGAGGGGCGGCTATCTATACTTTGTCTACATTCGTTTACTAAGCAGCTCGAAAAGATATTTACAGCATTGCAGTTGATTTGCTGTAAATCTACTATTGAAATTTCAACTTAACTGACGGTAAAAATGATAGGTCTACCAGCCCTGTCTGTTGTACATTGTCTGTAATAGTACAAACCCATAAGTCTACGCAAATATTTCAAGTTTCCTGCCTCATGAAATTTGCAGCGAGTCAAGTATGGTTAATCACTTACCACTCGTGCAGAAGCTAACCAGTATCACGACAGACAAGATATTGGCGAAGTTGGAATTCACTGGGCCGACACGATCATGGGATAGACTCGCCATTGCTGCACTCCACGCCTGGAGATTCCTGCTACACTAATGAAGGCACCTCGCGCACACGATAATTTCAAAGTAACGGTTGCTCCGCGTACGAGCTTCAGCAGTGACATGCACCCTGGCGTCACAAACAAGATGATTTAACTTTCCGATCAGGAACCAAACTGAACATAACGTCACGCTTCAAAGAAAACAGACGGTTGTGGTTGATGAACGCAAAACATATCATAGACTGTACACGTGATTTTATTACTTATTTTCACCCCAGGAAACAAAAACACAATGATGATAGTTCCAGAGTGCGGACTATTACTGACCCAAGTATCGCTTTACACAGCCCGTTGCAATCAGTGAAACTTGAAGGGGATGTGATTAAATTACAAATAGGGCACGTGACGTGTACATCAGTTTACGGAGTGGATTATATTGGAAAGGTCACTCGTTGGCCACTTTAGAATACTGTCATAGCCCCCCTTAAAAAAACATTACAAATTGTATGATGGTTTATGCAGCTTGAAAAGCTTCAGCCGGGGACAAAATGTGATACAAGGAATGTGGTTTCGTTGGATTTTAATGGTTTGGACATCGGGTTCTTGACTCAAGCCTGGCTTGTAAAATATCCTACAATCAAATTCTGGGGCTTTCTCCTTTGGTCATATTTTAGTTGGATCGTCACTGGCCCCCACGCCCCCATTATTGTCACTGGGCTTACTGCCTAAGATGTGAAATGCAGCAGCAAGCTCGTGGTTTAGTAATTATCAATTTCACACGGTCGTCCAGAGTAGTTTCCAGGGAACAACAAACTTGCAGTCAGTTAACAGGTGTCTAAATGTATTATCAATATGGACTTAGAATTGCGGAGAAATTTCCGTGGGACGGATATAAGATAGATGTTGAGGCTTAACTGCGTGACCTGCAATGAACTATCAATTATTATGAGTGCCGTTCTTCACGTGCACAGTCTACCAGGTGCCCTTGAAATACGATAAGGAAATAATAAAAGTGAAAGAATGATCGTGCAGAAAAATATAAATGTATTCGTATAGAGCACTGTTTTGAACTTTATAATCACGCAGTGACCAGTATTCTATTTCTGTTCGATTCGATGTATAATCAAACCGAGGCTGAGAGGTAAACTCTAGGTTTGTTGTACATGAAAGAAGTACACTGAATGGATGCGGGGATTGTTACAATTTTTATATATAATTATGCTGTATGTGTGTATGTATGTATGTAATAATACAACAATGAGGTAATGGTTGATTTAAAACGAAAAAATCAATGTCAGTGCTAAAGTGAACAATCAGGACCAATTAATGACTGACTTTCAGTACCCAAGACGGCTACCAATTAGAGAAACGTGATTTATCTAGGTTTGCCTGGATGGGCCGCTCGGTTCAAGGTGAGACCCAACGTTTCCCGTTAAGGCCAACGATCACGAGGTTCCGATCAGGCTGGCACCGTACAGAACCTTATCATTGAGCTCAATGAGTATTAATGGTCGAATGCACGATCTTGGGTCGGTTGGTAGAGATGTAAAAAAAACACAAAAACAACTCTCTTCAGGATGACAGAAAGATGAACGCATTGATAATCCAACAATTACCGACAGCGGCGCTGCTCTTTCTTGCTCACCAGGGGAAGAAGAAATGAGAACCATCCATCACACGCACATCAATGACTCTCATAATAGCAGTCTTTAAAACGGGTGTCAGACAACTCGTCTGGCGGACAACTCGACGGGTCGGACAACTCAACGTGTCAGACAACTCGACGGGTTAGACAACTCGACGGGTTAGACAACTCGACGGGTTAGACAACTCGACGGGTTAGACAACTCGACGGGTTGTCCGTTTAGACGTAAGACAACACGACTTTGGATCAGAAAACTCGATGGGTGGATGGTAAATACTCATCTCATGGCAGAAGATTCGAGGGACACAAGCGTGCAGCTGACCGCAAATGGGGCCGTTCAGCACGGGGGGGATACACACACACACACACGCACGCACGCACGCACGCACGCACGCACGCACGCACGCACGCACGCACGCACGCACGCAGATTCCAAGCACACAATTAAGACATAAAGGGGTGGGGTACACCATGCCCCATTTTTATCGAGCACCAAATGCTGTTTAGAAAATGCTCAGCTACACGAACTGGCAACGATTGCCAGAAGTCCGTATGACACGCGTTGAGCCAGTTTTTCCTTAAAGGCTCATGTTAAAAAATAGATTTAGACTTGCCTCTCACATGTTTGTTTAAAAACAGTATCAATATTTTGTAAGAATCATCAAATTCTGTCACAGGAAATGAGTTTGAACGGTGAAATTATTGATCTTTTGGAACAGCAAATGCGCACGCGTGTGATGTAACGAATAACAAAAAGGACCGGAGCTTAGGGAAACGGAATAAAACCTATGGGAATAGGGCCGCTATAATAATGTAAGAAAAAAAGAAAACAAAATCTGGACGAAACCCCTAAGAAATTTGAAATTTCAAAATGACATCGGTGTACAGATGCCATTGACAGAATGTAATAACATAAACACTGGTTACTGTCTGAGATTGCTTTTTTTTTTTTTTGGGGGGGGGGTCGAAAACAAATATTACGAAATTATGATTTTATTTATATATTGATTTATGCGATACATCGTAAGTAAAAAACAATAAATTTCCTTCAAAATGAAAAACAATCATGAAAACTAATTTGATTTTACAATTAACCCCTTTCATCAAAATAGAAATGTTGAGTCAATCTCACGCTTCAAAGATGAACTTAATTTAGGTTCATAAATTGAATTTCTCAGAAGAAAAACCCCAATCAGCATTAAAGATAGGGTAGGGTAAGAGATTGGTTTTTCCAACGTACTGCTGATTTTATCGGCCAAATTATATATAAAGATACGATAAAAGTCGCCTCTGAAAGTTTGAGCTAAATACAGTGTGTAAAGAAAAACCGGGAAAACAGGGTATTTTCATCAAGAACGTCGAATCCATCCACGTTTAGAGAGGTGACAGCGGGTATCAACCACATCTCTGGCCGCAGTATTCGCGAACGGATACCACGGAAATTTGAATCTCCAAAAGCCACCTCAAGATGATCTTTGGGTATTCAAATTTGTCGACGTACTTGTAATGATTTCTAATCAACAGGGTCACTTTAGACGAAATAATTTCGAAGAATGCTTACTATACCACTACCATAGGCCCTATTTATAATGGGCAGGTTTTCAACCCTTTTTTCTGGGTCATTATAAGTATAACCCTAACTTTAAGAGCCAGGAAAATCAATTTTGTCCTCTTAGTTTACAAGTCAATATTGAAAACTAATATCCTTGTCTAATGGAATATAATCTGTGAGAAAAAGAATACCATTTACCAAAATCCAAGAGTGAAATCTAAGCACACCATGGCGAGGAAACGAAGACAATAGAAGACACAGAGGTAAGATTATGACAAAAAGATTGAACAAAAGCCCAACAACAACAAGAACAACACAGTAAAATGAACAAAAATAACACGTAATCACTGTCTACTGCAAACATATTGACTTCATTTCTATCTCGCATCTCGCGTTTTCGAATCTCACATTAGGTTTTCAATCTTGCATCTTATGTTATCGGATCTCATGTTAGGCTTTCATTCTTGCGTTAGGTTACAATCTCACGATAGGTTTTTCAATCTCGTTCGGTTTTTCAATCTCGCATTAGGATTTTAAATCTCGTGTAAGGTTTTTCAATATCACGTTAGGTTTTCAATCTCGCACCTCGTGTTAATGAATGTCACCTGAAGTTTTCAATCTCGCATCTCGTGTTATCAGATCTAACATTAGGCTTTCATTCTTGCGTTAGGTTTGCAATCTTGATTGAAAAAACCTAACGCGATATTGAAAACCTAGGCAAGATGAAAAAGCAAACACATTGAAAAACCTAACTTGAGATTGAAAAACCTAACTTGAGATTGAAAAACCTAACTTGAGATTGAAAAACCTAATGCGAGATTGAAAGCCTAATGCGAGAATCGATAACACGAGTAAACACGAGATGCGAAATTGGATCGTTTTGTTGATAACCCAGAGAGAGTATTTCTGCGTGTACGGTCGTTCGCCTGCACAAGGACGGAGTGTTTATGAATGTTCTTGGATCTGATAAACGAATAGACTTAATTATGTCTGCGACCGTAATAAGAATCTGTGTTTATTGTACAGATACGCAATAGCATCGGTCGCATATGGGAATAGGACTTGATCGCATCAGTGCGGCAATCTCCGACTAGCAGTGGTGTCAAATTTTCCAATTTAATTGTTGATTAATCATCTTGGAAATACGTTGTACTTTGAATATTTCTCATGGCCTGGAATAACGCTTAGTAAAAGCATTGGTGTTATAAACATGATTTGTGTATTATAGGTTTAATACCAGAATTGAACTTATTTTGAAAAGTTGTGTTTAATTATTTACACTTTTTAGAGTCATTGGTTTTTTGTACACACATACAAAACGCGCAATAAATGACGTCATGGTGACGTTCAATATTTTAACACACCAAACACATCTACAATATCTAACTAGTATATAATCGGAAAAATGTTCGGCGATCAGACGTATACTTTTTGAGATATGGTGGTCTCAAGATTGATTAATTAAATATTCACGTTATTATAACTAAGTCAATTCATTAATTAAGTTCAGGTATTTATATTTAATACTAAATGTCATGACCTAAGCTTTGATATGGTATACAACTTGTAATGATATTACATAATATTATATGATAACAAAATCCGTTTACAAAACTTATGGGATTAGGGCCGGAAAGAATCATAAGAAAAAGACAAAAAATCTGGACGAAATCAATGGCCTAATAGATATATATTGGTTGAATGAAGAAAAATTGAAAATTTGAAAAACGGACATACCGATTTTGTACACAAAGGATGTTGGCAGAGTTTTTTGCTGCCCCCTCTCGACCAAAAGACAGACCCCTGTTGATGGACACCCCTCTAGGATGTGTACCATGGTCCAGCTTTGGATATCACGGCATAGTATGAGCTGACTGATGTGCACGATGTGTCCAATGGAAATAATAATACGTGTCAGCAAGTGATCGACCAGTGGGTCCTGTACGGGCGCCCTCTTAGGCATTTCCGTAATACATAGCCACCAAGCTGCGTCAAGGACTAAACAACTGAACTAAAAGTAAAAGTGAGCAGCTTTCACAAAAGATTTTCCGAAGTTTTGGTTCTATGACGTTATCTAGGCCTATCTAAATTACGAAGGCAGACATTATATGAAAAGGGGTGCAAAGCAAAGTACTCGGTAGTGTACAAGGAAAAAACCTTTGGTTTTTAAAATGACATTATAAGATTAACTGGTCTAAAAAAGGATCAGAGAAGACTTTCAACACTATCTGACATGTCTATAAGTGTTGCATATAATTTAGATAGGGCGCCACCAACCGATTAAAAAACGCGATTTGCCTTTTGGCGCGATTGACGCTATTGCACTGAAATAAAATAATGTCATTAACAATGGCTATGGGGCTACGTGTCGTAATTTCATTTGATTAGCACCCCTAGCTCCGAAAAGTTTGCCAAAATCCTACACATCATTAGTGCATTTCCTTAGAGGTCATGTGTCAGAACAATCTAATGGCAGATGTTCGGCTTAAACATGCCTATAAATATAGGCTGAAATATATATATATATATTTTTAATATGACAAGTAGTGAACACACTGGACATTTATAACGGATATAACATTACTCAGGGTGAGGTTATAGCCAGTTTATAAACTTACTGCAATCTAGTCATCTAGTACAGGCCTACCATAAGTTGGGGGTCGTTTTCACTAACTTCAGAAAGAAGTGTTTTTAATTAATGGGACACATTGCCTTCGGATTGGGCGCTTTGAGCTATAAGAGTGTTTGTTATGAAATGAATATGGTTGGAGAGATGTTTTAAAAGTAAAATTTAATGATTCACATAAATATTCCACTAAATTGTGTGTTTTCCATTTTACTTCGTAAACTAATACAGTCCGTATTTTCGTGGAGTCGAGAATTTGATTCTACAAAATGGCAAACCGTGTTAGTTCACGAAGTAAAAGGAAAACCACACAAATTCGAAGAATATTTGTGTGAATCATTAAATTGTACTTTTAAAACATCTTTTCAACCGTATCAATTTCATAAGAAAGCGCTTTTTATAGCCCAGTGCGCACAATCCAAAGGCAACGTGTCCCTTTCAGGTCGAATATTTTGATATTACCAATCATTTTGTTGACCAATTTCAATTTAATCGATTTCAGTAATATTCCTTTTGAAAATTATTGAAACAAACCACACATGCTTTCAAGTAAAGATGAGAAACTGGGATGATAAACGGCCCCAACAAAAACAAACTACTTCTGATGTAACGGTGATCAAATTATTCATAACTTGAATAATTCTGTATATACATCTGGTAAAAAAAAATCACGTCACAGCAGTTATGTCCATACTGAATTTTTGTTATGTCCAAAATAAAACCTTTTTTCCATTCGTACTGAAAAGTTCTCCCCAATGCGAAGGTCATTAAAAAGTGCAACCAGTGAACTTGTAGGTTCAAGACCACAACAAGGAAAGGGCGACTGACGTTAACACAAACCCTGAACGCCCTCTACGGTTAAAGGAAAACCATTTGCAGCCGTGACCAATACTGACATTATACGGAAGGTCCCTTCACACTGTGTGGTTTTGCAATCCGAATATTTGGCTCTGTTTGTCATACACAGAAGGTCTATCTTCTATACAGGATATCCTATGGTTTTTCCCTAAAGTTTTACTGTCATTTAGTTTGTGCTGTGTGTGGGTATGTTGTTAACTCCCAGAAGTTATCTCCATACGAAAGCATCCGGTACCTTAACACAACAATCCTTCGATTCCACCAGATACTACCTCCCCGTTCATTCTGTATTAATTCAGGGGAAATCTTCTCCCCAAAAAACACTTTCTTTGAATGTGTCGTCAGCCTACAAGCTCATGGATCTATCTAATGGCCGGTACACGAGTTATGATATCTCTTTCCAAAAGTGTTGATAAAATCTAATTAGTATTCTGCAAAACGTGTGGTGATTTTTCAGGGTCCATCATCTCATGAACAAAATGAAAGGTTGCTACATCGAGTCTTCGAATAGAACTATCATGCCTGTAATTTTGTTTTGCAATAAGCCTGTCATACAACCAACATGTGACAAGTTTCATCAAATTGTAGGTCAATCACTAAGAAAACTGCGACAACGCTGGATTTGTGTTCTTATTTTGGTTAAGTAAATCAAAATATTAGAACCGAGTGTGTGTGTGTGTGTGTGTGGGGGGGGGGGGTATAACTGCCCCGCACATGACAGTATCTCAAAATGAGTTAGCTATTACGGCAATCAGTGCTGGTATCAAGTTTAAACAAAGAAATATTTCAGTTGTAACGCACATTTTTCATTTCTTTCGATAATCACATACCAAACATTTCCTTGTGTTGCAATCGAAAGAAAGTTTGTTCCTTGTTGACGAAATACATCACTGAGCAATATTCTACGGCACTCACTGCGCACGGAAGCTCACATACCATGCTGTGTTAAATTTAAAGTCAACTCAGTTCATACATGGAGGAATAAGAACAATCCTTCCTCGTAGGTTCATATTACATATAGGCCTACTGCGTATTACCGTATTGACATGTTATCTATAGTTATTAATTACTACCATGACCACCATTGTCATATCAAAAGATAGATAAATCTCTTCCTTAACCATTTCAGATTTGATCAACAGATCACTATTTTTAATCATTTCACATGTAACTCGGTTAATGTGGTTGTGTCATAAAATTGCTCCAGCCAATCACCTCCTGCGACACATCTCCAAATTTACATCACAGCCACCGGCTCGGCCAATCACGTCCCGCTATCCGGCAGCTCATGTTTAATGTAGCAGATACCATCATGGGTTTATTAATAGCAGCAGAACAAGAAACGACCGGACATGATGCATGAGATATATGCTTCCGCCTGATAAGGGACGCCAGGGATTGGGCAGAATTCCCAGGCTGACATCAGCCTACCGATACGCACTGCTTATGACGATAGGATCACATGTGTGACGGGGATTTTTTTCTTTTCTTACAAACTCTCTTGTTCAGATAAACACCTTTTACATAATTTACATTAGTCAAGAAGGGACGGGCCCTTTGCGAGGTATATAGGAGAAAACGCTTGGTCTCAGACTTCATAGTAAAGCTTGTTTCGTTTGAACACACTACCACATGCGAAGCTCGCGCTGAACTTCAAGGTGATATCACTGTATCTGTCTATACATTGAACCATTGTGGTAAACACAACAACCCACAAAACCATCCCTGTTTTGAGGCGGGAATATATCCCAGCGACGTTCTCTGTCGGTGTACACTGATTGCTGATAGGTCAGCTGAACAGTTGGACAACCTTCAACTATCGAACACTGAAATTGTACCAACGATACCGAGCCAACTTCTTTCAACGCACCAAATCTGGGACTTGGAACTGTCGCATGGAAATGGAAAACCTATGATCGAGTTTTAGAAATCCGGAGCGATCATATTTATATAAAATATATTTATTTTTTTGCAAAGCACTTCTACACCGACAACGTGTATGATCTCCACGTCAGAGTTTGCCATTGGCAGATACAACATCCAACAATTCAATATGAGAACTTTAGACAGAAAAAAGCCAAAACTGGCGAAGAAGGAAATATTTCTCCCAGACTTAGGAGAGGTAAGTCTTTGAATAATTTGAGTTTACAATGGTTTATAGAATGTATGCATACTTTTGAATCAATATGACTCAAATCAACTTTTATATGATGTGCACAACATGGTGAGATTGATAATATAAATGTTCACTGATTTGCCCATTTTAACTTACACCACCGGGAAAATTGCATTTGAATATTTTTGCATGAAATGCCCGATGTTTGAAAACAATGAAACCATAATCATGTTTTTCACGTTTGTTATTAAAAAAATAAATATATTCGGTCACATAAAGTGCAGATACTGGTCTTTGACAAAACCAATGTTGGCCGCGCCATTTGAAGACCAATGATTGGATTAATATTCGTGTAGACATAAAGGTTCTTGTGTTTCTTGTGTACGTAAACAAATTGTAGCATTTTCTCGAATTGAATCATCCACATCAAGATAAAGACAACTTGGTTTGCTTCCCCCATATAGGTGGCTCATGCGGTCGAGCAAGACAGAGACATCTTCACAAATGAAAAGGAAAACCAAGGAGGTAAACTAATTGACGTTGTTTAATTAAATTTGAAAATACAACCAAACTCCCTGAGGCAAGTTTAATTGAGCTGCTTAACTGAAAATCCGGGTTTCGCTTGACAAAAACTTAGTGCTGGAAGTCACTGCACTCCTAAACGTCCGGGTCAGAATGGACCAGGATCCGGATCCCATAGGGTCCGATTCGTTTCTGGGTCAGTATGGCCCGGAATCCGTTTCAAAATGACCCGGAAATGGGTCAAACTGAGTGCAGAATCAGACTTGAAGTTCCGTTTGTAAAACCACTTTCCTGGACAGCCTGACCCATTTCTGGGTCAGGCCCCCCTGGGACCCGGTATCCGGGTCAATTCTGACCCGAGAGTCGTTAGAGTGTAACATTATATAACAATTGCTTTTGACTCAAGTAACCAGGTTTCTGCACGTATTTGCTTAGAACGTGTTTATGTATTAGCAGCACTTCAAAATTGTGCCCGGAAAAATAAAAATGTAGAAAGCATTTGCAAAGTTGAGATCATTGGGGTGCAAGGAAACTTTCAGGGTATTTCCTTGCTGATCTTGTCATGCCTACTTGACTTGTCACACCACTTTTAGTGCTACCGGTATAGTTGTCAAACCGCAGGGTAATTTAAATAGCAATAATGTGGAATGTTGTATGTCATTGATGTTCAAGCCATTTGCTAGCTATGGCAACAAGTTGTGTTTAAATAAAACCGCGAACCAATGTGTTTTCGAAGGTTTTTTCGGGCTTCAACTTTTTCTATGACGAATTTGTGCTAATATCTTAGGCCTATACAGCGCTGAAACACCGTATTGTTCGAATGGGAATATAGGGAGCTAGACAAAAAGTGAAAAAAATGAAGAAAAATAAAAGAAAAAAAGAAGAAGCGCCTTTTGATGTATGAAACCCTTGAAACGTTGTCCTCATGAGGGGATGGCAATGGTTCCATGCGGTTGGAGATGAGGGAGGGGGGATCCCGCCCCCTCCCAAACTGATTACGCCACTTAGTTTTTAACGAAAACGAGAGCATGAGTGATAGCGCACTGCTATTTTTCATGGAGAAATGGCAACGATAATGCGCAGCATATGGTTCACGGTCACCGTGGCCTCAGCTATCAGTCTGCATCAAACAGGTGTAAAGGATCCCGTGTGCGGAAATGGGGGCAGTTCAAGCATCTGTGCCCCAGACCCCCCTTCCTTGATTCAGAGAGACAACGCTGAAACTATGCCTCACCCACACACAACCGCGGGGTTCCCAACCGAGACAGCCAATTCTGCCTCATTGCGGTAGTGGATTTGAACTGTTACAAGTCATCATTGTTATTGATTTTCAAAGTGAGAGAAAGTCGCCAGATCGCCCGAGAAATCGCTGATTCAGTGTCTCGGTGCCGCCAGGGTTAATTTACCCGCGATCTATCAGCTGTCTACTTGTTACATGCGCTAGGTTTAAATGACGGATCACTGTGGGATGTAGGAGCCCCTCGGTAATTAAGATTTTTACTATATGTATGGTTGTTGTCGCAAACCATCATTGTAGCTCTCTGCCTTGCGCCCTGGGTTTTTCAGTTAACATTGTGTCGAATTCACACACACAAAAAAAAAAAACTAACACAATGTTATTCATATAGCACCTGAAGATGATCGCCTTTCCTTTTTTCCCACAGACAAGGTGTGAAATTTCCATAAGCATATAATCATTTCTTTTAAATGCTATACAAAAAAAGTTTACAATCAATTGGCGGGCCAGTTCATGGTGAATGTCGCTCGCTCGAGTCATTGGTTGTATTTGCGACCAAAGAACTCAAGAACCAATGGTTCATAACGTCACAATACTAACCTTTTGGTCTTTGCTTACATCAGAATGCGTTTTTCTTAGATTTGTTATAAATATGCTGTTGAATTTTCCCGGAAACAAAAATGCTGTATTCAAGATATGTTTTAGATTCTGTGATAATATGACCGTTAAAAAAGCTTGTGTCAAGTTTTTATCACTGGTACAAATTTACCTGAGAAATACTGCCATCAAAGATGATGTCATCTACAAACTATGCAAACTGGTCTTTCTTCTCAACTATGGTGAAGAAGCATAGTAATAATGCATCAAACTTTCAAATATTACCACTCACTCACAAAGTAGGACATACCTTGGTTTAGGTCAACTTACGGTGTTTGGAAACTCTAGTTAGACTAGTTCCAAATAAACAAAGTTGCACCACCTGGTACCGCTTTTTTTGAAAGGAAGTAAGAGGTCGTCAAATAGATTTGTAATTTTGAAACCACGTACACCCAAGTCTGAACCAGCTTGGTTCAGAAACACGTCTCAGATTTGGGTTTTGAAAATCGTTTCCTCGTACAGAATCGATACACTGATTGAACACTTGGACAGAGGCTCATGTACATGTGATATCGCGCCTTGTTACAGTCCCAAAATGGCACATGACTAATCTAAAAGTCTGTACCCAGCGTCAAGTTTCACTCTACTGCAGTATGGTAGATAGGACAACACACAATTTTACTACAGACATGAATTTTCAATCTTTTAAATACATCAAGTGACATTTAAAGCTTTAAATGTTCAATACAGTTAGAAAATAGCACTACTGTTTTTGAAACCATTAATATGAACCCCGTTATCTTCAATACTTACTGATATATAACTACTAATTGTGGACAAAAGTTAGCCATGCTACTCAAGCTTAGAGATAAGTTAACAACTTTAAATCAAATCCAAACAGAGAACATTGATTTCACTTTTTTACAGCTTGAACTTACTATAAGAGTTCTAAAGAGTTCCAAGTGTTGAAGTATTGAATAAGCAGTTGATATTAAATTGTCCCCATGTGCATTAGTATCCGAACTGACATTTATAGATTTTTCAAGTTAACCAAAAAACGAAACCAATATTTCTCAAATTTCTC
This sequence comes from Pycnopodia helianthoides, assembly GCA_032158295.1. NCBI lineage: Eukaryota > Metazoa > Echinodermata > Asteroidea > Forcipulatida > Asteriidae > Pycnopodia > Pycnopodia helianthoides. Next base: position 17,753,133 of record CM063250.1, on the reverse strand, counting down.
TGTTTTGTTTTCTCTCCAGGCGAACTATAATCATAGAAAAACTGCATGGTTCGTTCGGCTTTGAATTACAGGTAAGTTTTGCCTTGTCTTTTGATAACTGAATTGCAGGGATATAAAAGGGAGTCCTTAAAAAATAGTTTGCAAGAATATCCTTAAGTATCATCTTCAACTCAAATTGTTTGCTTAATTTCTCGTCATGGTTAACTTGGCAAAGCTCACAAGGAAGTATACAAATAACGAGCTGTCGCAACCATCGGTTAAGAGCACAAACCGAGTGAAGCAGAATACAAAATAAAGAAACAATGTATTCGTGCAAATCAAAACCTTTTTGGGCAAGTGTCTCTGCCTGAACCATATTAGACCGTTCGAAGTTACAGTATAATTGAATTCAGTCACCTCTCACCCTAAGACCCCATAGATCCCTCATCATCGCGGTTACTTATCCAGACGATCCATTTTGCAAATTGAACGGGTCAATTAGCCATATCCTAGGCATGACATTGTCACTTCGGCACCCCCAGTAAACATAGCATGTTTTACGACTGCCGCCCAAAATCACTGAAGAGACGGGTTTCCCTCACCCCGTTCTATAACAGGAGGTTTCATCATCGAATGGGAAGCGATTAATTGCCACGATAGACGATAAACAAAAATCTTGAAAGGGATTATAACACAGTTATCAAGGCTTCTTATTATAGCGAGTTATTTTAATCAACTTGGACTCCATGAAACCCTGAAACAATGAAAGACAAGAAACAATTTACTGAAAAAACACAGACATTAATTAAAAAATCATGTTATGAGTACTCAAAGTTCAAAGTGAATTAACAAATTTTCAGTTTCTAAACATAAGCGAATCAAAATGTACTTGACAAGAAAACTCTTCATCATGTTGTCTCTCTTATTGACTATGGCAATCTTCTTTTATTTGCTGCTACGTCATATGAATTAGACAGAGTTCAAAGATAACAAAATAGTGCAGCTCGTTTGGCATATTCCACACCCTTGAGAGAACATATTACTCAGGGAACTCCATTGGACACTGATTAGAGAACGGATTCATTTTAAATTTGCTCTTTTTGTTGATAAATCCTCGAACAAAACTACTCCACTAAATATCTTTCCAATTTACTGTCATATTAAACACATCCACCTTTTCTTCGGTCCACACTTGAATGTTCCCTTCCCCGTGCAAGCAAAGTCAAAAAGCCTTTAGTGTAGCTGGGCAAATGATTTGGGACAATCTTACTTCTGCCATAAGGGAATCTTTTAGTTTATCTATGATTCGTAAAGCTCTGAAGACTCACCAATATCCATGTTAATTATTTTGTTATTATGTGCCCTATGGTCTTGATGGAATAGTGCCTTAAACTGTTATAAACTGTAATTGTTATGTTATGTTAAACGAGTCCCGTTGACAGTCAGTACCCATGTGTGGCGCTGTGTCGCCATGTTTGTTTGATATCCTGTACAAATATTACCGAATGGCTATTGTCTGACAGTCTAAGGGACCAGCATATACTAATTTGTTAACACATGTTTGTTGAGGACAAAAAAACAAGGTTGGTAATTAGTTCATTATTACTTAAACTGTTTTTGTCTCGCTGAGCTGGGTGTGCCCTCCTAACCAGACATCCTGAGAGTCAAACAGGTTCCTTTGCAATCATCCACCTTGTTCGACACCCCTCAAGCACTGCTCTCTTATACCCCTTTTATCTTGGTACATGGGTGTTAAAATGCCAGCCGGTGACATGGTTCATTTCTTGTCTATCCTATGCAGACGTACGCTATACACCATAGGGGCAGTAATGAGGTGGAGGTGTGCACGTATGTGTGTGATGTACTGTCCGACGGTGCCGCCTACTTGGCAGGCATGAGACCAGGTAAATAATGATTCCACTGAACTTGTCTATGCATTCACACCGATAAATTAAAAAACAGAAGGGACAAAGGTTCTCGCTTGATGTCACATAGTGTAGCACTTACGTCTCACTTGATATCACAATTGGAACAATATGAAGTTCTCGGTTGACAAAACACAAACTGTAATGTGTGTCTTAAGTTAAGGAGACAAAATAATTAGGTGTTGCAAACTGCTCACCATCCAAAAGTTAAGACTCTTAACTTAGAGTAGTGAAACAGGAAACCAAGTGTAACACCTTGAAGAAATGGTTCCCTAAATCGGTTTTTATCTTAGAAGACAGGGAAGGCTTTATAGAGTTTTTCATCCGTATGTTTTATGGACGTTCCCTAACGAATAACAAAAATGTTATGGAAACAATTTAAAACCAAATGATGATAATAAACATGAATTGTATTCAAAGAAAAGCCTTCAATGGATGTTACTAAGGCTACTACACCCCCATGTATAAATTGTTTACCCGGTGCCATGCGTTTCAAATAGAAAACATTGGTCTGTACAAACGTCCGTTCACAGGAAGACAATCATAGCAATAGGAAAACCACTAAAAGGCCATTTAGTACCAGGCAATTAAGCAAAGGATAAATAACACACAAAAGGCAATTGATACCGAATTACAAAAAACTGTACTTCCTCCAGACTCACAATGGGAATCTCTTCAAAAGATCTGCATCAACAATTACATGTTGTTGGGATAAAGGGAGACAGGGTTATTCGGTTATTTGACAGGGTAAAACAAATCGTCCGTACATGGTTCTTACAGAGGTTCAATTATGAAAAAACAAACAAAATCTCATACAGTTAAAGTTGGTTTTGGCCCAGATTCATAACACTGCTAACGGCAAACATTATTAGGCGCTTTACGGCGCCCTGCAAAGCGCATGATCTTTTGGGTGTAAGCGCCGAATTACGCGGTAAAGCAGCGCCCATGACAATCGACCCAAGTCACTCTGATAAAGTGTTATTCTGACTCCTCAAAGAAAACATTAGGCTGGTGATATGGAATCAGTTTCTCTCCAACGTACACACAAGCCCGACTTGCAAAAGCAAAGCGAATTTTATTGCGTCACAATATTGTTTGCGTCACGGAAATCATCTTCAAATTCGCTTTCACTTAAAGGTCTGACATGCTGGAGGCAGTTTTGATTTTAAAACAATACTCAGATATAAGGCTATACATTATTACCAGAAATAGGTTCTCAACAAACTGCAGACCAAAAACACGGAACACTAAAAACAATATTCTTAGTTATCCAATCACCCGTTCGTGGAATACAAATAACATAGGCTGGTGTGGGCTCGAGCCCCGGACAAGTCTTAAAGACCGAATTTCCATTTTGAATTGAGGAAAGATTGATCATTTCTTGTTTTTGCAGGTGACATCATACTATCTGTCAACGGCATCAATGTAGAAGGAGCAAAACATCACCAAATTGTGGAACTCATCAAAATCTCTTCAAATTCGTTAAGGTATACAATCGAGATTCAAATTACAAGATAAATGCGCACTTCCAGTACCCTGGCTGTTTTTATCAATGTTCAATTTCCTTTAGGAATTAAAGTCTAATGCACATCAGTAATAAGCTCGTTAAAGTCAATTCATACGCCCGATTAGAAGGTTTTATGTGATGGTGTAAAGCCTAAGAAAAAAAAAAGTCAAACTGATCTAGGTGCCAATATAATTCAAAATGAGCTTGGCACTTTGTTTTGCAAATACTTAAGGCGTAGATTTTCAACATCAACAAAAAAGGTTTTAATCATTTTCGTTTTGGGTTTAACTTATTCTCTGAAAATAGTGTTAAAAGGTAAAGACACAACAAATGAAACAGAGCTTACGATGCATTCCTCAAATAACTTATTCCCCTTCTGAAATGAAAGACTGTCTGCACAATTTTATATTTTTCACAGTGCAATAGTTTGACCACGAAGGATGTGCGAGCCTAGTTTAAACAACTAATTATACTTTATATAGAAATTACCAAAGCCAAGAGAGCCGGGTATTGATAATTGTAATGATAAATAGGGCAACATTTTTGCCAGTACAAGACAGACGACAATCGGTTTATTCTCCCATTTACATATTGTTTTTTCTACCGCAGGCTAGTCGTTCTATTTGAAGACTGTGTACGAAAAGTCGAACTCAACAAGAAGCTTGTAAAATTAAAGGTAAGCATTGGTTTGTTTACTGGTTATCAAACAATCGAACACACCAACAAACGGACAAACAAAAGCCTAAACTTATACTATATAAAAGTAAAGTGACAAAATAAAAATAAATAAACAAATATAAATTCATGCACGAAGCGTATTAGTCGAGCGAAATCCCTCGTTGTTTCAATCATCACAAAGTGGGACAAAGTGCATTTAATCGAAGTCACGAATAAGAAGGAAACAGACATGTACTATGTGGACAACCTTATCATCCACAAAGTGTAAACCACAAACAATAAAGCAAACCAAATAATTGCCCATTAATTGCAAATTATCCACTCATGGTTTTCAGTTGGGCTCCTGCTAGCGATTAAGAATCAACAGGATGGGAAGTAAAAAGGGAATTAAAGTTTACATATACTTTAAACAACAATCATGTGACAAGATAATGTTCGTTTACATTCATTTCCATTGTGGTTGAGACATCTGGTGTTTAGTTCATTATCTGCTGAAAAATCACATTTATCAGTGGAGCGCCATTGTTACACCATGTATACCGCGTGCCACACTGCATCACATCAAGTCAACTACAGCTCAAAATGATGGGCTTAGCAAAGTTTACAGGCTACTATAATGAAATGAGTTTCAATTAATAGTTAGTATACTAACTCCTCCTCACAATCTTCCATTTTCCTTGTTCCTTTTTTAAACTCAGAGGACACTTTATGACAAGAAGCTAGCCTTCCGAGCTCTCCAGGCCCAGGAAAAACGAATCCTACTCGGCATGGATCGGTACGAGAGGGGCCTCACCCCGTCCCACTCCCAGGACAGTGGAATCTGCTCCCCGTCATCATCCTGTCCCAACCATCAGTCCTCCCTAAATTACAGCGGCAAGTCGCAATCAATGAGCTCGCTAAGCTCCGGTGGCTTCTCCCTCTCCATGATACCCGGCAATGAAAGCCTAGAGGAGATCTCTATTTTGGATATTTGAAGAACGCTGCTCATGATTGGCAGAGAGTGACTGTCACGTGTATACTGTCGTCATCTTTGATGTTTTTTTGATACGATGCATATGATTGGACGAGGACTGTCGCACGAGTGGAATGAATACAGACATCATGATTGGTTGACGTGTGTCAAAATGGCTGCCAATAATATTGTACCGATGAACATTCAACAGATAGAATAGAAAAGGAGTTTTCTTTTTATACACCACTGTCACAAAAGTAAATTGCGATTTGTTTGGGACATAAAATGCGCACAAGAGGGCCAGCAAACAAGTGCCAAGTCCGGGGAAAACTGAAAGGTTTTGATGGCTGTAGGGCACAACAGAAAAGACTAAAAACTAAAAAATAGGGAAACTAGCATATTCTTCTTCAACCCACCCCATTGATGTAAATGACACAATAACAACTTAGTTTGTTGTTTTTTGTTTCACAAAAAGGGGAAAAACCATAATTGCTTCCAGAGTGAATGCGTCACCGATACAAAAGGGTCAACCTGTACTCATTTAGCATATGAAAAGCAGGAAGTTTGGGCGGACATTGTGGCGGGCGTTTGCTTCCTCCATTTCAGATCAATCGAATGAATTGGGACTTATGACGGGCGTCAGAGTTTACTGGTAAGCACCAGCCTAATGAATGAGAAATTGATTAAGTGCTACCACAAGCCCGTTTTGGGAATCCAAATTTACGGCTTCTCTGCGGGGCATGTCCCCTGACGCCAACAACACTTTTCAGCAGTGAGGAAATATAACAGATTGGCCTAGAACCTCCGACATCACTTAACCCGTTCAAGCTGTGGGTATATTGCTGTCTGACACAAGGCTATATCGATTGATCACAGCTGGAATGTGTCGTTGTCCATCAAGTTTAGGTTTCATTCCCGTTTAAAAAAAGTGCACAAGTAAATGGTGGCTTCTTTTAGTAGGCACATTCCAAGTCCGATCACGAAGCCATAAGCCACAGATTAGTGAAAAATTTTCTTTAATAGTCTTCTCAATTCTTAACAAAGTTTGGGCCGGTTTTACAGAACAGAAAAGCAAATGCGGCCGTGTGCAACTTCGTTCCCATCAGTGCTGATCTCGTTGCGCCATTTCCCCCACCATGCATGCCTTGCACGGCTGATTGACGGTGACGTCATGTTAAGGAAGTGTATTGTTTCGAACGTTGTGTTTGTACAGCAACTCTAAAAATAGAACACCATGCTATGTTTTCGATAACACATTTTTACGCCCGGAATTCCTTAAAGTCAGTCGGTAGGAGTTTTGGGTCGTTAAAAGTGATCGAAAAAGAAATACATCAAGCTAAGATAAAGTTGGGTTCCTTGCTGCACTGTAAAACACATCCAGAAATTTTCTGGTGACAGCATGGGTGCCAAACAATTAACCGTAAAATTCAAGGGTAACCTTTAAAGTATCAACACTACACATTTGAATATAAGATGCTATTATGAGCTCTGTACCTTGAAAATTGGTTGGTTTAACAGTTACGGTTGATCCCCGTTTACGCTGCTAAGAAACGATACCCGTAGACTTTACAAAAATTGTTTGACACCCATACTGTTAGGTAAATAACTGCTGTACGATTACGGATACTTTTTTTTTAGTGTGCTATACTTACTATTTATTTTTGATTATGCCTGTTTTTATTTATTTATTTATTTTATCTGTGGGTTTTCCCCTGAACATCATGTAATGTGCTATTTTCGTTTTAAAATTATTATATAGGATTGGTAAGGATAAGCTACAGCACTGTTTAATTTGAGTCTGAAAGCTTACTGATTATGAAGTGCATACTAAAACCATTTTTCTGTTAAATATTTACCTCTGTAATGAAGTCATAAACGAGACAACTGTATCTGAAAACCTAAAAAAACAACAAAAGATGATTTCAGTTGTTACAGCCAAAACTAAGGAATATGTGTTTACATACTAGACATTGTGCATGTTTTTTCACTATATATTCTCCTGACTCAGAGCTCAAATTTCAACAGGTTTGTTATTTCATGCACAATTATGGTTGATCACACAAAACATGAACACTGTCTTCGACTACTTTGCCAGCTCCACCAATCCTGTATACTACCTTTAAAGCAATTATTTGTCTCAATGCTAGTCATAAGATTATTCTGGATTATTCCTAGCAGTAGAACTTGTTACTTCTTAATGTGCAATACAGCTTCCGGGTAGGCATCTTTATCATAAAATGTTACCCATTGCTTTTTGAAAAGTATGTGCCTCATTTGGATCTAGCTTTTTACGAAGTAAAAAACGATGGTTTATGGCCCAACATCAATCTATGTGATCTCTACCTTTGCGTGCTCTCTTAAAAAAATATTGAAAAACCAACATCGAGATTTTTAGAGCAAGAATTATTCCACTTTTGTATGCAGTTATTTTTATGCCAGCTCTTGCTATTCGGTTGAAATGTAAATAGTCACTTGTAAAATTATTATTTAAGAAAAAATAGACGGAATGAAATAAATAAATACAACACATGAACGTTTACGTGACATGATTTCCTTGTACGTCTTCCTGAAACCACGCGGCTGATCGTCTTGTCCAATCAGTTTGGGTTAATAATGGAGGCATGCCGGATAGCAGTTTTGCTTACCACAGTACGGCTTGCTTAGCAGACACAGGTCATCAGTGATACAAATGAAATTGTCCAAAGCACTATTAAGCAGCTCCATAAAAATTGGGACTCAGTTTGATGATATTATGATTTTCAATTAATAATAATAATAATATTAATAATAATAATAATAACACATTTATTGTGTGCGTTTCCCCATAAAATGTTTCAAAAGCGCATTACAATAAGCTACAATATCGTAAAAAGTCAGCACAATGGAGTTAAACAGTTGAGGGTAAAAACAACGACATTACGCACAAATACAACAAAATAAGCCAAAAGCTTGTTAAGAAACAAAAGTCTTAAGCTTAATCTTAAAAACAAAGTGTTCGCCAATTTACTGTTGATTCATAATTATCCGAGTACAAAGACGCCCAAACTGTTGCGAGCAAAACTATAAGGGAACCGTCTATTTGGTCGGTTGCCTGTTGATTTTTAAACAAGAGTCAAACAAGAGCTTTCTAAGCTTGGTGAAATGGTGTCCCGAGATTTTAGGCTCGATAACTATGGCGGCATATGAATTGCCTTCTCGATCGAGTTTGCAGCAGATGAGCACCCAGTGCCAGTGCCAGTCCAGTTCACAGTAATTAATTGCAACTTTCAGTCCCTGACACGTGTTCGGGTGTGTGTATGATTTCCTCTATGACATTTAGATCGGGGGTTGAATTTCTATTACTCCCACAGCGATGTCAGTAAATGTCCCGACACACAAATCTCAGGGATGCTGGGTGAAATGATAAAAGACTGGCTTATGATTACTGTTGAAAACCCCCCAGTAGTACTAAAACTGAACACAATAATTGGTATGGTGCCTAATCACCATAGAAGTGAAATAACCAAATATTTGGTTAAACTGAACAGAATGCTGATATTGAACGATAAACACGTATTAGGATTGAGGACAGCACCTTGAGAGAGTAGCGTTCTTTAACATTGCCTCTAAACATTTCTGGTGGAAACATATAAATCAGATGACAGATGGGGTGTGGCCACGCATATTCCTCCCTCAGTACGCTCACCTGGCAAACACCATTCCTGTACCATTTAAAGAGTTTGCAAGGTGGTTGTATCCAACCCGTCATCACCACACTCCCCTTTTAAAATAATTCTCAATTGAAATAGCCTCGTATGTATTATTAAATGAACCCAGGTTCCTAAAATTTCTGCAGGGGCTTGAGGTGTGAGGGACATCAGAATACCATCACTGTCCGTGAGACGCCTAGAGTTTATCATTCTAGAGTCGTAAATTTGTGTTGATATTTTTCATGGCATCATCACCACGAGTCCAGCGCAGGGTCCACATCCACGGTAAGCTTTTTGTCAGCACTCTGATTCACGGTTCCCCAGGGCTCTATATTGTGACTCATTTCGCAATACAGGAAATTTACGGTAGAGCTTTTTGGGGTTCAGTCTCTGTACGGAAATGGTGCATGGTTTGCAGAAGGTCTACATTGTGCAGAGGTCATAGCGGGCAGGGGTAGCTTGGTTAATAACCACACCTACAATGTTTTAATATGGGAAATTTGTTTTATAGACGAGGCCGATCTGGAGGAATGAAGATGGGATGGAGAGATAAAGAAAAAGGGAACAAGGTCATTAAGATGACAGCATCAAGGGAAAGGGAAGTAGTTAAAAGGTGAATAGGGCAAGGCAGCTAGGCAATCATGTGCAGAAATTGAAGTAAAGGGCGAGGGAATGAGAAAGGAAGAAAATTACAAGGAGGTTGACGAGTGGAATGTGTTGATGATTTGAGGGAGTTCAGAGATAAGAAACAGGGCAAACGCAAAATAAATGTTACAAAGTGTACGAGTTGATTTTATTTCAGGACGACTTACAATTACTGCCTTCTTAGCTTAATAAGCCTTCTCATAAAATATGCCTAATTACATTAACGCATGCATACATATATAGGTTGTAAAACCACAGAGTTGTGCACTTGGCAAAGGCACAAACGCGTATGCGGTACCCCACCTTCAGCCCATGCAAAAGGCGCGATGTTCCCCCGTTATGCCAACTAGTATAGTGTTAGTACGCACGCGTAAGGTGAAATTTACATATGTTATTGCTCTCGTGAGAAATAATCATACACAAATTCTTTTAGTAAATAAAGGTATCTTTTCTATTTGCACGAAATACAAGTATCAAAATATACAAAGCCGTAAAAATACGAACAAAGAAGTTTACTTTGTTTCATCTGGTGGTCCTAAAAAGTTTTGCATTATGTTACTAGGCCTAACCGTGGTTTTCATTAAACGTAATAAGAGTAAATCACTATTTTTTACAAGAGTAAATTCATTCAAACTCAATCACAACCATCATAGGCTTATTGCTTATTTCGATTGTGCAATCAAGCCTGTGATTTGTAATGTCTTCTAACGTTATTTCCTACGACACGTTGTTAGAGATTGAAATATTTGTTACTAAGGATTGGTACTGGCATGAACTCCATAATGAGTGAGCTCTCTGATACAAACTATTTTTCTTCTTCTCAGTGTAACAAATACTGTCCTTTGCCTTCAATTACTTCGCCGAAAGAACCTTCAAAAGGTTGCAAATAGTTTATTTATTTCTGTTGAATCAATGTTTGAATCTTCTAAAATATTATTTCCCTTTGCACTAAAAAATTGCAACTTAAAATTGTATGTTTAATTTCTTAGTTGCTGAAAACAAAAGGAATCACGACATGTGTTTAATGTAAAAAAAACATGGTCCAAGCAACTGGGGTCAAGCAATCGAGCTTCCAAGCGAAAAACCTTAGTGCAGAAATTTTCAAATTTCCGTTGTGTAACAGCCTACCAGCCAACTGCCTCGTTATCTATGTTGATTGTGACTAATTACCTACTAACTTTAGCTAGGTAGCAAGTAGTATAGGTCAACATTTTACCCATGCCAAACAGCAAATGTAGGCCTGTATGGAACTGGAATAGACACACCATATATAGACCCCCTTGAATAAGCCGCCATCGCTGAGGTCAAACAATTGAAACGTGCATGCGTGTGCGAGCCACTCCCAGCCAGCCAAAGAGAGATCGTCCTTTGACCTCACAGAGAGAGCGCTGTTTGAGCTTGTGACGTCACACACAAGGAGTCTATTAGCTCGAGACAGACATTAGTCATAAGTAACAATCACAACCAGAATGTTTGTGTCAGACGACGAGATAACATCTTGCGCAAACAAAAATGCAATTTTTCAAGGTTTAAACACAAAACACAACTAAATTGCTCTGTACGAGTAGACACGGAGATTGTAAACATTTGTAACAAGGTATACTGTTTCCATGTCTGCTACACACATTTGAAAACTGTTGCAAAGCTGCAAATAAGAACAATAAAAGGGAATTAGCTGTTGCAAATTGGACTGTCGTAAAAAGTTGTCAATGGCCGACGTTTCGACCCTTTACTTGTAAGGCTGGTACAAGTTCCGCTCACACTCCTTTAAGCAACACACTGATTACTTACGGCAAATTAAATGGCCGTTTTTAATACAGCAGCTAGTGAAACACAGATGCCATTGGTGAGCATCTACTGGGGTTAAATGCTGACCTGTAAGCTTTATAGACCCGTGCTTTAATGACATGTTTCTGGGGGTGAAAACAAGATGATTGGAATTAATTCAGGCATCCAGTGATGTACATGTATCATCCCCTTAAAGACAGAGTCCGGATTGGCAAATACCACAAAATATATATATATATATATATAAGTTTCAACTGACAGCTCACTTATTATTAAGTTCATACCAGTATTGATCTGCCAGAGTGATTTCTTTATGAACTATACAACATTGAGGAAACCCTACACTTACCATTGCTTATTTTGATTGCACAAATAGAAATAAATCTTGATATGAATGTGTACAGAATCCCTTGGTTGTATCAAATCTACTCTTCCGACCCCCTCCCTCAAATAATGTACATGTAGTTTGACCCCCTTGCACAACGCAGAACGCACCTCCGCACAACGCCCGTCTACCATTTCCACCATTTTGGGAGTCAATTCCTCTGTGTACATTTCGACTCCCAAAACGGCGACAGGATAGGTGCGTGCTGCACATCGTGCAAGGAGTCATTAAATTTAAGTCCACTTTTGAGAGGGGGTATGCTCAAGTTGATGGCAGTGACCTGCAATGTACCAAGGAGAATACAAATAAGGAGCATTGCATTCTGGTCACTAACCCATTTCAGTTGAGATACTTGAAGCACGAAAAATTGTCCCAAGAGTCAAACCTTGAATTCATCTGAACGAGCAGCCCAAATGGAGCTTTGTGTCTTACAAGATGTGACTTCCTGATGAAACAGTCCGGTGATACCCATTTTAATTGCAGAATAGACATGACAAATTCCAGATTGTCCAGGGAAAAACAAGTTTTGGTTTTTAAAAGTAAAACAAAAAAACCCCAAAAACCTTCTATTTCCTGGGTCATCAAATCCTCTTCCTTTTCCACAGTTGAATTAAAGGTCATTCTGCTCTAGGGGACATGCAGGATTGCTCTTTACAACTTTTCAGATGTTCTATTTGAAAGATTGAACTCTTACTGCCACTTATTCCTTCATTTCCAATTTCCCTGATACTTTCAGGTTACTGACCGTGTTGATTCTTGACTACTGTACTTTCAATTCTAAACCTTTTCATTACCCACAAGACTGTCACTAAATGAGAGATTTTCTTTCACACTGAAACTTCTGTTATAACTTCTGTTTTTCTTAATAAGGGACTCCAAAGTCAAATTCAGTTTTGTGATCTACTAATTTTCCAATAGATAGAGTCCTTATGAAAATGGAAAACAATTATAAGCCTCTATTCTCACGTTAAATGGTGTAAAATGCAACTGTGTTTGGTACCCTTTGAGTGAATTTTTTGTCATAATCCAAAACCGATTGATGACATCAAATTTCAAACCTATGGTCTGTACATTTTCTACAAAGAATTTTCAGTTAGTTCCTGAGTTTTGATGATACTCAATCAAAATAAAATAGAATGTACCCTTTTGACTAGCGCTAAAATTTCTCTTTGGAATGTACAGACCTATTTGTTTTTTCTGTCCGAAGACGTCATTTATCAAATTTTGCTTTAAAAAGAGTGTCAAATAAAATGAAATTTTACACCTATTTAACTTGAGGTTAGAGACTTGTAATTTGTTCCCCACTTTCATGTGGACTCTATCTATTGGAAAATGCGTACATTACAAAAACAAATTTGACCTCGGAGACCCTCTTTAAAGGAGTGTTTAAAAAATGGGATCTCAGTAAGAGGGATCAAATCGTAATTCTCCTACCAGAAGAACATCCATCCACTCTGGTGAAAAGACCTCACACGACAAACTTCCCTTGGAGGGTGCACCGCTGTTTGTTTGGATTTCATGTTGAAACACTTCCTGTCCATATGGAAACACTGTTTTAATAAATTGCAATGGGGACGACACAATTCTCACTCCATGTTGTCGGTCCCTACCATGATCAAAACCTTGTCTAGACGCCTGCTGGTAGTCCTAACTCAAACCGTCTTTCTGACAGTATTTTTCCGGAGTCGATACAGGCATACACCCATTCCGGCGATACCAGGTGAAATTTGTACCGCCTTTCTCTCATCAGTCTCTTATACGAAGGAAGACGGCTTTTGTCTCTATACAAAAAAGAAGCAAACGTCAATTCAATGACGGTAATGTTTGTAGGAAAATACATCAGCAAAACTAATTATTGTGAAACTTCTATAATGTTTAAAAACATGTGCAAAAACACAGACTTTCAAATGCTGTTTTCTTGGTTTTGGGTTATTATTATTGTTATTAATATTTCTGGTAATAAAAACCAAGGATGCCTCATAAGTGAACTTAATCACTGTAGCTCTCAAGCCTGAGGGAACCTGTAAACAAGGTTGCTTGCTATTTGAATCAGAAATACTGGGGTTAAACCCTACTCTTCCATGATAAGTGTTCTGGTTTCTTTTACGTGCACTACCCATCCTATAACACAAGGGACCTTTGGCTTAATGTTCCATCTGTATGACAAAGCAATTATGGTAAAATATCTTGCTCAAGGACACAAGTGCAATGACCAGGACTCGAACCCATACTCTTAATCGCTCAAACACAATGTGGCCCGGTTAATATAACATTGTTATTGGTTAATAAACAGCAGTTGGACACTTCTGAGATATTTTCTGGATGCAAACTCTTTACATATTACTCTGACCAAACATATGGTTAAACCGAGTAACGTTTGCTGTCACTTTGTGTCTCTCAAGACTTAATGACTAAGTATGATCAGCTTTGAAACAGATCTTTGGAATCACGTCCAGAATTCTAGGTCACTTAATCTTTTCAAGAGTTGAATTTTTTGTTTCATGTAATATCGTGTTTCATATCCCTTTTCACACTTTCTGTTTCCTCCATGTTCATTGTAGTTGTAGGTCTGTATTGTAAGCTTAGACACTTAACCATAACTGCTCTGTCCTTTCAGATTAGACATAGAGCAGCAGTTCCCGTTTGCTGTAAGATTCATGTAAAACAAAAATCCAGAACGTTTATCATGAAAAAGGTGGCTAAATACTCACCACATCCCTTATACAGATAGGCTTTGGAGAGTATTGAAATAGTAGTAAAAGTCTTTGATGGAATACATTTTATAATAAATATTTTTAAAGGGAAAAACTATGTTTAAAGGGAAATCTCACATTCTTCCAACACTACGTGTGTGACATCTTCCTCCATCTCAGGTGAGATGGTTGCACCGTAGAATCGTAGCTCCAAGATAACCAAGTCCAAACTGCAGTCTTTGATATGCTACCCACAGAGAAATAATAATGACACCTTACTATTAGCAGAGGATCATTGGTACATAATTTGGGTGCAAAATCTCTCGCGTTGCATAACATTACAACAATTATTTTCTTACTGATGAAGGTTTTCCTTAGAATAATTAGTATCAGTACTATATTTACACCGATAAATACCTTTAGACAGGTCCTTTGCACATGCTGGACCATTCCTTTTGAATCAGTTACCCTCAAATGTTCGGGATAGTGCACCGTGGACACATTTAAAGACAGATTGAAATTTCATTTGTTTCAAACAGCATTTAAGTAGTCTTTTCTTTCTTCCCTTATTCTTACTATTCCCTCTTCCTTCATGCGCTTTGAGCACCTTATTAGGTGGATATTGCACAATATAAATACTCATTATTATTAATTATTAATAGATTAAGAAAACATTGTTGTTGTTTTTCCAATATTTCTGATCATCTTCAAAAATTATCTACAAGATTAACATAAGCTGATCGATCAGATGGGAGGCTTTCAAACAGTTTGTGTACTTACGGTTGACTCATCACCAATGACCAGACACGAATCCATGTAGACCTTGCACAACCTGAAGAGCCCCAGGGGGGATTCCCCTGGGAAATACTTCTGCTCTAGCTCGGCAATGCATGCATTTCCTAGAGTGGGGTAGGTGCCCTGTGTCAAGGTGACAAAACACATACACACACATAAAAGACCTGTGGTTTGTGGGACATCCTCCACAAGGTTCACCCTTTAACGTGACTCTGAATAAGTTTTATTTTAGCAAGTGGGGACAGGAAGAGGCTTGGAAAAAAATAAAATAAAACAGCTTGTGGGGGAGGTAAAAACCTTTTCCTGTTTCAGGCGGCTATTTCCAGGACCAAATCTTATATGTCTGCCCATGGAGGTAAATTTAGCTACCTCCATGATCTGACAAGCTCATACGTACTTTAAGCATCCAAAAACCTTCAAAGCCAAAATGTTCTCTATTTTTTCAGTTGAATCATCTCTAATACTCCCTCGATACACAATAAACAGATGATAACATACAAAATATCAAGGGCAAGCACTATTCTTTCAATCTTTCTGTTGTAAACTTTCTAAAGTATTTCCTTGTCCACAAAAGACAAAATTGAAAACAAACACTCAAGAACAAACACTCAAATTTTTCAATCCTGTGACCTCCAAAATATTGTACACAAACAAATCAACAGATGTTTTTCTGAGAGCAAAACATTTTTTCATACCTCCTCTCCAACTTTCTTGAATATGTCCTTGAGCTTATCAGTGTCTACGTCCTCAGTGTAGCTATCGCCATGACGATCGTACAGCAGTGAGAACTGGACTTTAGTCTCCGGGGAGACGTGGATCATGTGACTTGGTAACCATGGAAGGCACTTCTTTGCATCCTGTGAGAAAAGTTGCAAACAACCAAAATGCTTAAAGGGGAAACTTTTGAAATTCTTCAAAATTACCAATTTGGCTATGTTGCAACTGTTAACATTTTTAAGGAAATAAAAGCAAACTAAAAAATCCTTTGTAAATGTAAAAAGAGATGAAATTGCTCAGCACACAAACTTTGTTCGGTGCTTTTCAGTTTTCTGTGACATTCTTTAAACCACTTGGATGATGTCTGTACACAGAATGTTTTTTTTTGACAGACCTACGACGGACATTTTTTAATGCCAGGAAGAACTTCTGATTTTCCGCCATTTTTTGCCAACATGCGGACCATGGCACATTTTTTTACCATGGCTTACAGCCGAGGTTCTTTGAATCGTGGTGAGTGCCCACTCAATTTTCTCACATGACAACATCAAATCCCAGAGCTAGTTACGAGCATCTTTGTTGTCTTTCCTTTTGTCAAGTCAGGGTTTTTATTGTGGCAAAGATATTTTCAAAGGAAAACAATTACTCAAGAAGCTCCAAAAAGTTCTGAAAATAAATACTGACATTTTTTAAAATTACCAACATGAAGTGGTTAAAAAGAGGAAAATAGCAGATTGGCTGAAACAATTTGTCTGTAAAAGGGACATAAAAGTTTCAAGTTTTGTCAGGAATGCAGTGTAGTTAAACTACCAAGTAAGCACTTTTGCATTTTTAAAGAACAAAAACTTTGTATAAAAAAAACTCACCAAACATTTCAACAACCAGTCTGTACTGACAACATCATAGGTATCAGAACTAAAAAGGAGAAAAAGTGTCAAAAATTTGTGTTAACAAAATGAAATCAAGAAACAAATAGAGATAATTTGTTTATGCTGGACATCAGTAACAATTATAGGTCTCATATAAAGGGCGCTAAAGGGGTTTCACAAAATAAAGCGATATAGAAAGTGAGAATTAAATACAGATTGATAAATATATATTGTCTTTAAAAAATGGGCAAAGTCTAAAAACAACCAAAAAACCAAAACAAAAAATTGTACATATTAAAGACCTTTTTGTGTGGAGAGCAAAATATGACGTTGTCAAAATTACACAAATAAATGCACAAGTTACGCTTCATGCACAGAAAATAAATTTCAAATAAATACAGCCTTGCAAAAGGAAGAAAGGAATATTGTTGGACCACAAGATAACCAAACTGTGACAGCCCACAAGATGCCTACCTGATAATGTTTCTCACTTTGAGATTGATCTGGTTAGCCAAGACGCAGAATGTTTCCACACCAGGGTTCTGTGCCACCTGTCCGCCATACTCGACAATCTTCTTCTCCAACTCAGCCTTAGAGTGGCTGGTGGGACTATTGATGATACAAAACTCGCGATCTGCAAACATCTCAGATACCTGTGTTGGGGGGGGGGGGGGAGGGGGGGGAGTGGGAAGAAAAGAGCTCAGCTATGTAAATTGATGTTGTTTTGTGTAGATGATAATAATAATAATACCAGAGTCTTATACAGTGCATGTATCTACCAATAAGCTACTCAAGGCACTGGAACAAAGAGACACAAGCAGGTGAGAGATTTCTTAAGAAGGACATATTGTGCGAAGCCGACTTGGGAAGCACAGTGGCACAACTTGCTGCCAAGTCATACTAGAAACACCAGGGCAAGCCCCTTCTCTTTTACAGTGAGTGTTCTGGGTTCTTTTTCACAACACACGTGACCTACAGCTTTATGTTTCATCCAAAGGACAAGGCAAGTATGGTTAAGTGCCTTTCTCAAGGACACACATGACACAACTGGAATTCAAACCCACAGTCTGCTGCTGACAACACCTGAACTCGAGTCCGCCACAACACTCCAGATCATTAATGTCCTTTTTCTAGTGTGCCATACTCAAGTTCGATTGGTGTTGTTTATAGAATTGGGTTACATCCAGGTATCCTGGTCACTAAGGTTTCTTTGAGTAGCAGCCTTTACCATAATTCATTGACCAGTACTTTGTAAACAATACACAATTTATTGCACGTTTTAAAATTTGTGCATGGAAAGAGAACAGAACTTTTACTGTGAGACTTTGGAACGCTAGGTGGCAGCAGACTTGTTGGGTAATATTCCCTTGTTTACATATTTCAAGGAAAATTCTTCACCGTCTCCTGTTCATCAATATCCAGCAACATAATGAACATGAGACAATGAAGAATTTTCTTTCTTTTTTTAAAAGCAAATTTGCCCCAAACAGCTAAAAAGCCACTCTCGATACGGGTCTACGAGAAGAACATTTTTAAGATGAAAATAACTCGGGGGAGCTAAACAGTCTAGATTGTATGGAGGGAAACGTGCACCAGGCAAGGAGTTCCAAAGAGATGCAGTTTGTGGAAAGGCTCTTTGTTCTACATCTTAGCATAGCGTATGGGTGAGAACATAGTGTATGGGTGAGAACAAGCAGAAAGCCTAGTTTCTCGTTCAAACATCCTGATAGGAGGAACCAGGTGGGACACATTGGTGGTACATTTTTCACTCAAGAAAATATCTGTGGAAAAGACAGAGGCTGGCTACAGACCTATAGTGGGAAAAAGGTTGTAGCGTTGATGCCAACCCTTCACCAACAAAATTAACAAAACGCTTCTGCACTAAATAAAGATAAATGACAGGCAGAAGCTCCGGCCAAAAATGCGACAACAGTACTCAATTAAAATGCTAAATTTTAGATGTGGGAGGTAAACCCCAAATAGGGAAAACTCTATTAGGTAGGGACTGAAAACCCATTCCACAGAGGTCCTCAGAGGTGAAAGGCAGGGAAAGAAACCACTACGCAATTCTGATGAATTTACCCAGTTAAGTGGTCTGCCACTAAGCGTCCTGGAAAGTTTCCCATTCAAAGAGAAAGATATGAAAAGCATCTACCTTTGTGACCTCAGACACATCGGCTGCCATGAAGCGAGCAGCCACTCCCACTGGCTTAGCAATCCTGGACGATGTCTTCTTCTTCTTACTTGGGACTTCATCTTCGCCATCCAGCCCAGCATGCCTCGTTGCTAACTTCCCTTCTGAAGCCTTCAGAAATGAGTAAAATCATTTGACTTACTTTTTCTTTTCCTTTTGCAATTCATTGACAACAAATGAATAAACTAACTAGAACAATTTAAGAAGCCTTCCATACTTCCGTGTTAACTTTATCTACTAATCAAAGTATACTATTTAGTTCTAAGCTGATACTTTCTATTCTAATTATAAGCTACTTGCATTATTTTGCTATTTGCTAAAAATTACTTTGCTAATGCAACAAAAAACTATTTTTGTTTGTACAAAAGTTCTACGCAATGTATTTCTAAGCTAGTCCTATTATTAAATGCATTACAGCGCTTACTACTGATTTCTATGTTAATGAGTAGTAATGAGCTCCATATGTATTAGTTCTGGTTCTAGAAACTGACCTGTCTGATGTTGTCCAGTTCCTCTTTTGTCATGCACTGATGCCATGCTTTATCGTCTCGCACCTTCTCGACCCGCGGGAAACGAAGCGTGCAGCCCGTCGGATAACTAATGTAGAAATTCCATCATTTGTCCAAGTATAAATGCACAAATCCAATTAGTGACCAATAATGGTTAACAAATACAATTGTATGAGAAACAAAATGTCAAGTTATTTACTTTTAGGATCTGCGACAGTCAACTGTTTCTTACCCAAATGCCAAGTGTTATGGTCAGCATTTATTATAAACCAATACTACAAAACCTTCAAACAAATAAATGGGAAGAAAGTGGTTTCTGAAAGTCATACAAATGTATCTGAACAAAAACACAAATTCTAAAAAAGTAAAATTAAAATCAAACTAAAAAAATAGGGACAAAATCTTGGTTACCTGGTTGATGAGTTAATTTCGGTGGCTTTCACTTGCAGGATAAAAGAGTTCTCTGGCTTCACGTACATTTCAGGTTTTTCCTGTGAGAAATACACGACATAAAGTTTATTCTCCAACTTTAGAGTAGGGTCATCGATTGGTTTTTGATCTATTGGCAAAATTATCAAGGAAGATACAATAGAAGACCCCTGTGAAAGTTTCAGCTGAATACAGCGTCTAATTGTTGAGAAAACAACAAGAAACTGTCCCTGTATTTTCACACGAACATAGAATCCATCCACGTTTAGCGAGGTGACAGCGGATACCAACTGGTATCTGTGGCCGCAGCATTCACGAACGGATACCAACCCTCAGAAATCTGAGAAAAATTCATGCATGAATCGTTTCAGCGGGGGCCTTTCAGACGAAATGATTTTGCTGGATGCTTACTACCACTACCATCTTTATAACAAGTACGCTTTCGGATAGAAATTACACAATTTGTTTCCGGGTCATTACCAAAGTAACAAGGAAGGTTTCTGTAAGCCTTTGTACTGGTTCCCTACTTTTTAAAGTTTTTGGAGCATGCTTCTCTATATTTTCATTGGCAACCTTCAGCACATTGCAAGTTTTCCTGAAAATGTTGAAATTTTCCTCTTTTTTGGTCTGAATTTGAAGTCCCTTTTAATGTTACCTCCAACGTTGGAAATTATACACTTTTGATACATTTTCAAATGTGATTTGCTTAATTTGTCATTTTAAAGTCTAACTTGCAAACCTCCACCTCCCCATTAGGAAACCCCACCCCATGTTAAGAAACATACAAAGCTTGCAGTCACTGAACTCTGACAGAGCCTTGGCCTGCAGAGAGAGTGACCCTAGGACACAGTCTTTGCACTGAAATGCTGCTTTAATTACTGTCTACATGGGTGATGGTAGACAGGTGATGTTAAATCATTGTCAGATGGTCTGAGCTTCCTGTGTCTGTGTGTAACCTAGATGAGGGCGCTGTTGGTGTTTCACTGTGTCTCTTGAGAGTTGGGAGTTGATTAGTGCGGGTATGAGGTCGTCGATGGGGGGGGGGGGGGCTAGAAGAGGTATCAGGGCAGTATCTTGGAAATGTAATGAGTCTTTTTTCATCAAGACATACAGGCTTGATGAGAGAGGGTAGAGGGGAGGAAGGTAATAGAAAATTGAATGAAAATAATTTCCAATCGGTCAAAAAAGTGGCTGAAAGATCTTGACAAAATTTTAGAGCTGCTTAGACTCAAAACGTAATTAAGGTCAAAACAATTTTGCTTACCAGAGTAAGCTTACCGCTTGTGACTTGTTTCCTGCTTTTTGCTTTGCTTAGCAGAAAGTTGTTTGCCAAAATATTCTGCTTAAGCAGCTCTACAACTGAGGCAGAGATGGTTTTTAATGATGGCATGTGACCTTAACAGAGGCCCACAGGTTCATAGAAGCGTTGTGTTTGATGTGGTTGTTGGGGGTTTCTGGAGCAGGTATAGCTCTTTGTGCAAAGTCTAAGAATGAGAGAGAGAGCCTACTCATTCTGGCAGACCTTTTGGGGGTTTCTGGGTAGGGGGTGGTCACTGGTTGCTGCATTGTTTGGTTGTGCAACACAAAGAAGGAGGAGACCTTACTGTTGAGCTTGAATTAGAACCTTCATTAACTGTTCAATTATGTCATTTTGCAGGAGCACAGAGAGTTGAGATGTTGGTGGAGGGGAGGGGGTGTCTTATAAGTTTATAGTGTATAAGCTTAAATAAGGATTGTTCTTTTTTGAAGACTAAACATTAACACAGGGATTATAAAATTTGTCTACACCTGTTTGTTTAGGTGTGGGGGAGGGGAAATGAAGGGGTCAATAGGGTATTCCAGTTCACTTTTGTGTGAATGAGGGTAACTGCAGAACAGAACAGAAAAAACACAGGGGTTTTACAAAATGTTTACATTTGTTAGTTTAGGGGTTGGGGAGGGGAAAGAAAAGAGTCAACCTCAGAGTATGAATGAGGATGATCGTCAGGGTCAGAGATCTTTAGATTCTTGACCTTACATGGGTATGAAAAAGGGGTCAAGGGGATAATAATTCACCTTGGTGAATTGTAAGAATGATGGAGGGCGCTCTTTCTTGAAGACTTTCAGATGAGGAAGAAGCCGCTGATTGAAATCGTACAACTCCTTCAGCGAGTACCCTGAGCCAACCTTAATCAGAAGGAAAACAGCTTAAGTAAACAAATGCTTTCTTATGATTGTAAAATTGTACATATTATGATAAACAAATTTCTTTATGGAATGACCAATCATCTAATCTGTCATTTACATCTACATCATTACTCTTCCAGCAAATTGATTAAAACTGCATCCTGCTACAGTTGGTGTGGCATGGGCTAGACGCATTAAGCAGATGTGGGGTTGATAATAGAATTGAAAATATGTTCAGCCAAAGCATCTTGGAATTTGTTTACACTAGAAGCAAAGATGACTGAAGATGATAGACTCATTCAAGTGAAAAATTGTAAATGGATAAATAAGATAGATAAGTCATATAATAACCATAATTGCTGTTAATATTGCACTTTCCACATTACAGGTAGGGTCATAGATTAGTTTTGTCAATGTCATGCTTATTTATAGGCCAAATATAAAGAAAGATACAATAAAAGTCATGTGTAAAGGTTTCAGCTAAATACAGTGTCTACTTGCTGAGGAAACAGCAAAAAACTATCACGGTATTTTTACAAGGGCGTCAAATCCATCCACGTTTAGCGAGGCGCAGCGGGTACCGACCGCAGCATCTCTGGCCGCAGAATTTGCGAACGGACACCAACCCTCAGAAATCTAAGAAACGATTTATGCATGAATCATTTCTCAGATTCAAATGTGTGTTTGGGTGAAAAATTTTCTAAACCATATTACTTTGAAGGGAATCATTTCTCAAAGTAGTTTAAACTATCAATCATGTCTTCCAGATGGCTTGATGGCTTGGAATTGTTTTATTGATTCTAAAGGTTTAGACTGATGGAGTAGGCCATTTGAAAGGGATCGTGTTCACCCCCAAAAATAACGCTATTATGAAATGTACTAGTGTTCAAAACAGCCTGTTGGTGTAAGCGTGTCTGTAGATTCTAAGGGCCTCATCTAATCAGATCATGTGTTTAACATACCTTTGTGAAAGCTATAAAGTTGGTCGGATGTTCACCAGGTACTTTGGGAGGTTCAGCAACAGCCAATAGGAAATGAGATACCATCTGCGAGCGGATCTATACAGTGTTTTAAGTAAAGAGGAAATTTGTAACAGCTCATTTGTTTGGATGAGATGAAAATGATCATAACTTGGAGTGAGTGGCTGATTGAATGGGTGGTAAAAGTCAAGTACACTCATTTATGTGCCCAATTTTTCTGAAAAGATATCATGCAAGAAACTTGTGACCATTTTGGTGCTCAGTTTTTAAGAAAACTTTTGAAAAGGTAACCGTGTATAAAATCATAGAAATAATTTTCAGCAAAACAGAGAACAATCGTGACTAGTACTACAAAATGATAAGGCAATCGGCCTGGTATCTGTTCCTGCTAACATGGCTCAGGTGGATAATCCTAGTTGCAAAAGAGTCCAGCAAATCTCTGAAATTGGCTCTGAACTCTAAAATGAAAGTTTTGCTATTAATTCAAAACTTACCCCTTTACCAAAGTAGCCTCCAACAATCAACAAGTCCAGTTCATCCATCAAATTGTCAACGTATTCTGGTTTGATTTTCAACCATCCACTGCCTGTAAGGGAAAACATTTGTTGCAACCAATGAAAAGAAATAAACGTTACATAAACTCTATGTGTCTATAAGTTTGTTCTCTGAGTCAGCAGCATTTTAGCATAATTTTAAATGGTAAACAACCCCCCCCTCCCCCCCGAATCCTTCAAAGATCAGCATGAGGTTTCATTTGAATTTGATGAACATTCACTCTTTGCAGGATTCTATGGGCATTTTTAAAAAAGATCTATTCTTATGTGATTTTGAAGATTACCTTTTCGCCTGTCTGGCCTATATGCTGTGTTAGGATTCTTGATCATGATTCCCTCTTCTCTATTATCAATGGCTTCATTCAAGGCTGTCACAACGTCTAGTCTACAAGAAAAGAAAACAAAGTTTTTATGAGAGGCAATAAGAAAAAGCTTGAGGCAATCCCAGTTTCCTTGTAAATTTGGTTTTACCCTCCTTCCCCCTCAAAAAATTAAAAAAAGAGAAAAATAAAACCCCAGAAAGAATGAAAAGAGCCATGACAAGGAAGACCAAGCATAGAAGGCTTGGACTGTGGTAGGAAAAATACCGTAAATAAGGACTCTGTAAAGCCAGTCATCAGCACCAGCTAGGAAATCTACCTCTCTCCCCCGGCCCATAACCCCATCACCGAGAAAACATACATTGCACCACCAAAGCACATGGCTGTCTTGATACGCAAGGAACTAATTACATAAAATAAGTTCCCCTTGTTCATCCTAACCTGGGTGCAAACAATTGTGAGTTAGATTTGAATAAAGTCTGGTACAACGACTAACTTAGTCACAAGTGAATGCTTAAATTTGAATTCCTCAGACTATAGAGAAGTTGCTATGTCAAATGGTTCGGAGCAAGTTTTTGTATGGCAACCTCCAGGTGAGCAAACCCTGGTACCAATGTGCCATACACATCCATTCAAAATTGCATATGGGTGTACACCGTCTCTTACATAACTCTGCAAAAGCTTGCCCCGAATCATGTAACATAGCAACTGTCTCGATAGTCTGAGGAATTCAAATTTAAGCGGTAACTTGTGATCAAGCAAGTCAATGTACCAGATATTATTCAAATCTAACTCGCATATGGCTTATTGTTGTGAATTGAAAATAAAGGGCAGTCAAACAGCTCATCTTAAAATAAATTTACTTTTACGGTTTTACAAATGAAACTGTATGGTATCCAAATTCAAAACAAATCCTTTGAAGACATTTTGGTGGGATAGCTGGCAATTACCATATCCTAATCAGCCATGAACAGTTTGCTGTTGTGCTTACCAAAAGAAGCAATGTCACTTTAAATTTACAATTCTAAACAAAATGACAGGAATGACCAAAAACTTAATAATCTCTTACTTTGAATTTGCTTCTCTTCGCTCTACGATGTGAAATCTCCCTTCCACTGGATTGAAAACCCTGCAACACAAAAGACACCCCCAAAAAGGTGGATTAAAGAATCTTTTGCATTATATAACTGATTTAGAACATTGCTTTACTTTAGCTGTGTTAAGTATTGAGTAATATGTCAAAGGAAGATTGAGTGTTTTGTAAAACAAAGGTGACATTCTATATGTACTATAAGAGTTGTGAAAATGAGTAATATATATTGACAAAATTGCCAAACTTACTTTGAAAAGACCCAAACTACATGACCGTCTTTAATTTGGTACATAATAAATAATAATAATAATGGGCATTTATAATGCGCCGGTATCCATCTAAAGATGCTCATGGCGCAGTGACACAATAAAAAAAAACAAAAAAATGCCTTACTTTGCTTCCCGGTGATTTTTGAGTTCAAAGGGTCTCCTATTTGTTACCTACTGCCTATAAATTCTGGACAACCTGATGGGCAATACATGTATGTCATTTATTGTCACGTTTCGGGTTAAATATTATGTCGACAGAATAAGGCATTGTCTCAAAAGTCAGAATGGTAGGAACGTTCTAATTTGATCAGATAAGTATTCCATGCTCATGAACCCTTCCGTTGGACTGCCGGAATGTTTCGTTGTAAGGATTGTAGGATTGCTCCCGTACTTTGGCACAATGATGCAGTCTAGAACGTGCCCAACTTTTGAGACGCTCCCTAATAACCAAGGCAAATAATGTTCTCCTTACTTGCTAATGTACTGTACTCTCTCATGGAGTGGAAGGTTGGCAAGTTTCTTATCATTGAAGAGAAGAATGTCGAACACACAGTAACATACCTGAAGATCTGGTGATTGGAAATCACACAAAAAATAGTAATGCACTCCGACAGGGAGTAAGTTCACAAATCCAGAGAGTAAAACATCCTGTTTGTAAGTGAGATGTAATTCCACTGTAAGCTTAGCTCACTCCACACACAAAATGGCTCCAATGTTTGCCAGAAGCCCATAGGAAAGGTATGAGTTTTTCCTTGAGAATTCATGTACTGACTGTCCCCCTGCACCAATGTCACACACAGCTGCTGTCTGCTGCTTGCTATTTTGGGAGTTAACTGCACAATGAATTTGTGGTAAGCATGTGAAAACGCTGTTGCACAAAATGCAAACAACACTGTATACCACACAGGGAAATTGACTCCCAAAATTGCAAACAAGATTAGTTTGATGATGATGTCCTGTGAATTGGGTCAATAGGGGAAAACAAAAAGGATGTACAAAGTCTAAAGGTCCCCTAAATATGTTCAAATTGTAAAAAAAAAATGCCCTTGAACGAAAAAAAACAAAAGATTTTTGGAACAATTACACACAAACAGTGCCAAAACATCCTAGTGCGTACAGCACATATTTGCTTATGACTTAGCAACAGGACAGAGGTTTCCAATTCAAACATGCACCAGCAGAGTGCTTGAAATTTTTACAATAAATATAAACCAAACCTTTGCATAAGAATGCCATAGCTCAAACCGCAGGTGCACCTTTTCAGTAGAGCCCCATTATGAACAGATTAAAAATTGATGATGGAATTATAATTTCACATCTATACATAGATCTATCAGCTCTTACTCAGCAAAGAGTAAAGTATGGTGAAGCTTTTCAAATACTAGATATGAAACAGTTGTTTTATATTTCTCTGTTCTTCAGGCCTGGAATTACTCTGTTGCCCCTCCTGGTCTTGGCCTTCGGTGCCCCTTTAAAAGTTTCCCATAGACCATGTAGACTTTAAGATTTTCCAAAGGAAGTACCCTGTGAAATTCCAGGCCTGGTTCTTACCTGTAGTTCTACCTTTGTACAAAAAGTGCACTTATGGTTGGAGCCGTAACACTTACAGAAGTCCTGGCAAATCTACAGGCTACCTAAAGATAAGGGTAGCATAAGTCTATCGTAAACTTACCTTCGTCATCCCTCATTGTCTTAATGTCAAAATTCTCTCCCTTGGTCCTGAAATGTCAAATAAATACTTACAGTCAATGATCAGTAACTTTATTAGAAACCTTAAAGGGAAAGTTAAATCCCATCTTCAAGTTTTCAATAAACACACCATACAACCAAACCTGTGAAAAATTTGTCAAATGCAGTGGTTAAGTTTGAGTGAAAACAATGAAAAACGGTTTGTCAAGGATTTTGTGCACATTCATTTGGCATTAATTCTATTGTGGCAACCAAAATAAGCAATAGTGGTTTGTGGGGTCTTCAAATGTCATTTCCTTGACTTCTTCAGACAGAAGATCTTTACTGGAGAAATGGTATTGTGCAAACTTCATATTATCATTGAGAATTATCAAATTGAAACTAAGCGTTGTTTTTTCCCGACAACTACCAATTCTGTGTTTTGTCTAAAAATATTGAGTACAGCGACCAGGGTCTAATTACCAGACGTGGTTCTACGGGGAGAGGGGGGGGGGGGCTTTATCCCCCCCCCCAAAAAAAAAAAAATCTAAGAAAAAGAAAAAGAAAAAAGAAGATACATGCTGGAAAATACTGATCTTCATTAAAAATTCAAATGAATAGATTTGCACTGTCTTGTCACATACAGTCTTGGCCCAAACTACATCTCTGATTAAAATGTTTTCCGACCCAATTAATATTTAAAGTTCGACATGCTGCTATAGAATTTGCGATTTCCACCGGCGCTTTTGCCTCATTTTTTTTTGTATTACGTGAACATGAAACCAATCTCAGTTTGAAAGTTAGCTTATTATGCGCCAAGTACATGAAAAATGCGCTGTATGGTTGGTTGCTTTTCCCCTTCCAAAACGAAATAGCAGTAGTGACAGTTAGAGGGTGATGTCATGTGTGAAGGGTCTAGCCCTCCAAAAATATTGGCTCTAGAATTCTGCGCTTACGGTTCCCTATATAGCCAAATTATGTAGTAAGCACTTAAAGCAGTGCCATAAAATTGATTTGGGTATTTAGCCTCTTATGTTCATTTTCAAAATATTATTTTTTGAGATTAATCACAATGTTTCTAAATCTTTTTTTACAAAGTGAAGTGGGCAGGGGTAGGGGTCTTTAGTTTAGAGATCTGAGAACAAAAACATTGAAAATTAAACGTCAAAAAGTAAACAAATGATTTCTTAATGCCTCCTATTGTTCACACATATGGCAGTAGATCATTGAAACTGAGCTGATTGGCAACTTACATGAATGTCTTCGTTTCTGGATTGTAGCCCAGCATCTCTCCATCCAGTATGCAGTTACGAACATCCCTGACAGAAAGAAGAAATTCAACTTTATCTTACAGGTGTAAAAAACAACAACAAAACACGTCCGCATTACAGTCCTTGTGAATTGGAGAAAATGTGTCATTCATTGTTTGTCCCCAAAAGTATTTTGGGGTGCAAAATATAACAGCTTTAATACAGCAGCCATTTGTGGTTGGTCATGTTGTCAGTTTATGGCTTAGAACCAGTTGGGAATACTAATGAGGACCATTTTGCTTTTGCTCGACAATCCACAAGTTTAACTTGTGCTAAATTCAACTTGCCATCTGAGGCTCAAAATGTCACCCCAACTTCCCCGGTCACTGCCATCCAAGGATTAAAGATCATCAAAAAAACATGTCGAAACGAAAACGGACTTTTATATTCCGCCACAATCCTTTTCATGTTACCTGTATGTAACATGGATCATGAATACAGTATCTCATATTCCTATCAAGAAGCAGACTGTTTCTTTACTCAGTCACGGTGATTTGTGATATGTCCATACAATTGCACCTGTTTAGCTTTTAACCAATGCCATTGTTCATACTACTGTGTTAGGCGCCCTAGAGCATGCCTGCATGATTGGGGCGCTTTACAAATGTTGGTATTATTATTATTGTTATTAATATTACAGGTACTGTGTACTAGGATTGGTAGGGTACATAAAAGAACCCAGAACACTTATCGCACAAGAGTAAGGGTTAACCCAGCTGTTTCTGGTTCACATAGCAAGCACCATTGTTTACAGGTTTCCCCAGGCTTGAGAACTACAGTGGCATCCTTAGTTGTATTACCAGAAATATATAAAACATACCCCAAACTTGCTGAGAGAGGATGCATTATGCAGCTGATCCAGACACACCGTGGCAAACCTCTTCTCTTATTCTCATGGCAAGTGTTCTGGGTGTGTTAAACATATATGTGCATTGCACAATGCACATGACCTACAGTTTGATGTTCCATCCGAAAGGCATGGAGCTTGATGTTAAAGGAACATTACAGAATTTGTTTTTACTAACAAAACAGTTGCTGGCAGTGTAAGCACTTTATGTAATCCACCATATACATAAACTGACAAACCTGTAAAAGTTTGAGATCGATCAGCCATCTGGGTCACGAGAAAATACTGAAAAACCGATTACACATTTCCATTCGGAAAATTAGTATATTAATTTCTCATCAAATATATGGCGTTTCAGACAGAAATATTTCAAGGGATGTTTTCTACTATCATCATCAGTAGACCGTGTAAGTTTTATGTAAATCTGTGATCAAAAGGTATATTTTACAAGTTTTGTTTTACCAATTCTGTAATGTTCCTTTAAGGAGCCCTACTATGTCCCAGACAAGCCACCAACCATGGCAATACATGGAATGGTCTTCCATCCAATAACTCACCACAGTTTACAGTTATAACTAAAGCTCTTCCATTAGGCCAACTGTACATTTACTTAAAAATGGAAAGAAAAAAATAATGGAACCTTATTAGCAGCATATTTAATCTACCTTTTGAAGCAATTTGCAATGTACGGTGTCAGACTGCCATCATTTGGATTTTCACCAAAGGAACGGGAGTAGTCGTGAGATCTGAAGAAAAGCAAAATTATTTTTAAATTAATTGCACAAGTACTGTGACCTTATCACCCATGGTAGAGAACGTTGAAAGAAATTTGAGACATAAGTTGGTAGACACAAGGTAATTTTCAAATAATCTGCTTAACTCAAGTCAGCATATTTTCAAGAACCCCAAAAACCCAACTCTGCAAGTACTCTAGGAAATTATAAATGGTTGACCTACCTTCTTGAGAAGTACTTGTAGGAGTTTCCTTCCTTGTGTAGCTGCATTCTCTCTCCATCAAGCTTCGTCTCAATGAAGAATGGTTTGTGCTCCATTAACTTCTCAACCTTTTAAGACAAAATATCACATAGCCACTGCTGAGATTGCTAATACACCACTGCTATCAAAATACCATAAAAACAGAGGAAAAGCAGTTTTTATTATCACTCGAGGATTTCAAATTCATCTCATTGAAATCAATTAATCAATCAATCATTCAATCATAGCATTCATAGGACACAACTCCAACAGTGATTGCTTAGTTTTATCCAGTACACTTTGGAGGACACAATGACACAAAACTCAAAATTCTTATGCAACACACAGTGGCGTGCTTATATACTGGCAATCGAGTTTCTGTGCGTTTTGGCTGTGGTCACGTCAACAGGTAACGTGTGGTGAGACACTGTAGCGGATTGCATATACTGTAATTTCCTGCGTATAAGGCGCAGTACCCCAAAGCAACCGAGACAAGATTCAAGTGTTAACGTATAAAGCGCACTGCTGTATAAGATGCAACATGACTTCACAAACAGAGGCTCGCCAGGTCCCACTCACTGTTGGTACATCACAACATACAGGGGTATTTATAACATTTACCATAATGTATATCCGTAAATTTTTTAATCATGAACACGAGTAAAAATATAATTTTTTGTTTTTAAGAATTTTTTTTCGTAGTCTTTGGTAGCCAATTGAAAACTAAATGGTTTGTTCCTGTTTGTTGATGTCGGGCCATAACGTCTAATGTTTACCTGGTTTGTGTTGGCTCTCATTCCCAGCATTGGGCTGAAGGCAGAAAACACGCTGATCCCTACCTCATTCATCCTGACAACCGGATTATTCAAATCAGCACACAACTGCAGTGGAAAAACAACAACAATGACTATCAAATTCAAGGTACATGTAGTCTACAGGTTGGGTAATTACTGGAATATCAAATTGACAGTTGTAGCATTCAACGATCTCTAAAGGTAGGGTCATTATATAAGTTTTTGTCAACGTAAGGCGGATTTATATGCAAAAGTATAAAGAACGATACAACAAAAGGTACATGTGAAAGTTTTCAGCTGATGGTGTCTACTTTCTGAGAAAACAGCAAAAAAAAAATCATGGTATTTTCACAAGAACGTTGAACCCATCCACGCATAGCGAGGTGACAGCAGTTCCCAACGGCATCTCTGGTCGCAGCATTCTAGAACAGACACCAATCCTCATAAATCTGAGAAACGATTTATGCATGAATCGTTTTCCAGATTCAAATGTGTTTGGGTGAAAAATTATCCAAACAATGCCCTTACCTTTAAGTGAACACAGAATGTCCTGGAAATGAATACCTCAAATGAAATTTGAAGTTTTTGAGCAACAAGACAATCCCATACTTAAACAAAATTCACTTTCAAGGTGAAGTTAATCGCGAACATAAGCAATCCAATAGTTTCTCACGTTACGCGAGCGCAAGTATCAACAATTCTGGTCTTCAAAATGATTTAAGATTTGGTATTACAATTTTATTTATCATCACCCGCCAACAAATGCTGGCAGAAAA
Organism: Pycnopodia helianthoides; assembly: GCA_032158295.1. Classification (NCBI taxonomy): domain Eukaryota; kingdom Metazoa; phylum Echinodermata; class Asteroidea; order Forcipulatida; family Asteriidae; genus Pycnopodia; species Pycnopodia helianthoides. Next base: position 17,721,627 of record CM063250.1, on the reverse strand, counting down.
AAACTTTCTTCTGATTCATTTGGTCAGTTCAAACTTAGTTAAGGAGACAAAATTGAGATTGAACAGTCATAGATTTGCTTATTTGAAGATGTTTTTTGTTTATACCTTGGATAGGTTGTTTGTGACATTGAAGAAATCTTCTGCATCTGGATGGAAGATGTGGAACATTGAAACTTGACTGAGGCCAGACTTCATATCCTAAAACAATTGAACAAAATACACGGTGAACTGTTTAGAAATAAAGTTGGCAGATCTGATTATTACCTGTTGATAGATCTTGCCATTATACAAGGCTTTACAATTATACTTTTACCTCTTTGTCAACCTGTTTATTCATTTATTTATTTACTACTTGGTTGTGAAGCCAAGGATTCTCTGAAAGGCATGAAAAACAGTTACTACACGCCTTACCTGGGTATCAATCTGTGGAGAGCGTGTGCGCGTACAGTAACTGGGTGAGAGTTCATGACGGCACAGCCCTTTATATGTCATTATTGTCTTGATATATACCTTCATGATCATTCTGACCAGCCACTTCTGTTCCAGTGCACTGGTGTTTTTTAACAAGTGCATGAAGTTCTTCTTGACCACATCCTTCTTCTTGGCAGCATTGCTTCCTGCTATGGCATCAAGGCATGTGTTGACATCCTGAATGCTCAAACTACAAATAAAGTACATCCAGAGGCTTCAATCTAGGTCAGTGGTGAAGTTAACATTGTAATAACAATCACAATATGATTTTAGGTCTGCACTACACCGATCCATGGTAAAGCACTAGACACCTTGTGAAAAAAATATCCACAGCCACCTCATCGGGTGGGACCCAACCAAACCCACAAACTTTTAACTCGCACCAAATTGTTGACAATATTAGTTTTTACACATTGCACACTACGCACAACGTACACATGGATTTCCGGCCTAATTGAGCACAATTTTTTATTTGGTGCTGCATTTGATTGGGCAAATTTGAAAAGTAGAAATAAATAAAGAGTAATCATATCAACAATAACATTGAAAACTTTCAAGTTTAAATACAGCAAAAGGTTTTTTGGGGGTAAATGAAACCAAGTATCATAGCATGCGGTAGCATGTGACTGTATGTTGTAAACTCACCTCCCCTTCTCTGGGCATCTGTTTCTGAGCACAAAATATACGACACTGGCAAAGTCTCCGGCTTCCTGATTAAAGCAAAATAATATGAGGACATTTTATACTGGGGTGTCTTGGCCAAGCAGTCTAGCCCATCTGACTCAAGATCTCATGTTTTCCGAGTGTAAGTTCAGTTTCAAATTTTGACACTGGTGTCCATGAGCAAAACTCTTGAACTATAATCGTTTGAATGGGATGTGAATCATTAGGTCCCAACATAACAATCCAGAACACTTATCGTTAAGAGAAGAGGCTTGCCCTGGTGTTTACTGCATGGTCTGGCAGCCATATGGGTTAACTCACCTTGCAGGCCTGATATCTTATTGTGAATGAGTGTACAGATATGCATGTACGTGTATAATATGATCTAAACTGGTATTACAGTGCTGTCCCGAATGGGTGGTCTCCATCTGGGGATCCTCGCCCGCATTGCCCATTTCCATGCATGTTATTTTCTCCATGGGATCCCCTGGGTGTGATCACTCAGTTTCGGTCGGTACTTTACTGGCAGTCGGTACTTTACTGGCAGACCTGCAAGGCCGTTGTGTTAGTTTAAGTCCACTGTTTCGTTTTCGTCCTTCGTCCGTTTGTTTTTAAAGTGATCTTCTTTTTTTCCATTTTTTGAGTACGTGCTAGTGCATTGAGACCCATTATACTATTTTGTTCCTTAGTGGCTCGACTCGACCACGGACCTTTTGATTCACCATTGGAGCTGCTCCATGATTCACCTAATTCACCTGTTATTATCCGTCTCAGTGCAAATGCGTTTCTTTAGGGACCATTGCCTACAAGCTCTGCTTCTAAAATGGATCCCTCTGCAGTTTATCTATACTGTTAAGTTGTATTCTGATGATAATGTTTCTTTACTCGATACTGTGAAAAATAAATGAACCTTGAACCTTGATTTTCATCTTTGAAAGGGCAAGGCCATTTTCAATGTGCAAAGGGCACTTCCATTGTAAAATCTTAAAGTCTATGGGAAACTTTTACACGGGCACCAAGGCCAAGTCAAGGGCGACAGAGGCCATGGCCTCCGTGGCATCTGTTTAATTCCAGGCCTGAACTTGTATCCCTTTCAAGGTGTTATACCTCCTTTAATCAAGTACCGAGTACATTGTATTTGGCAGTTCCTTAAAAGATTCATTCAGGGTTTTTCAACAGGATTGACCATTGTTGGTACTCAATACCGAGACAGAAACATTATCTTAATTAAGATATACACTTACCTGTTTGGCAGTTGGTGCTCGATAATTGATTAACTTCTTAGCATCCTGGCTTTCTTTACCCATGCCAAGAATGTCAATATACAACTTTGCTAGGGTATGCTGCATAAAAAGAGAAAAAACAAGGGATAGTTATTACAATATAAGAACATTTAAACTTGAGAAAGATGTTTTTACTTTTGTGATCTTTTTAAGAAGAATGGGATTCTAAAACCACATTTAAATCATTATTGTTGAAACTCTGCATGCGTACAAAAAGGAATTGAGTTCCATGTATTAAAAAATAAAAACACATGTTATGCCCATATGTAGGTACACAAGCAAAACTCCATCTTGAGTTGTGACCGATTAACTATTGGGCTACCTCTAAAATAGCCAAACATTGCCCATTATCATCATCATTAGCCCATGTCATCCCACTGCTGGGCGAAGGCCTCTCCCAAACTGTGCCAAGTATTTCTTTTCAGGGAATCCGCACAAGGCCTGGAATTACAGGGAGGCCACAGAGGCCATGGCCTCTGTTGTCCCTGGTTTTGGCCTTGGTGCCCCTTCAAAAGTTTCCTATAGACTTGATGGACTTCTGATGGAAGTGCCCTTTACAGAATGAAAATGGCCTTGCCCTCGTGAAGATGAAATTCCAGGCCTGCCATACCAGTGGGTATTTTACACCCTGCTGCAACATACCTCCTTGATACCATATGCAATTCTTTCCCTTTCAAGTTGTGGAAGTAACAATCTCATTACAGGATAGAAATTGTCTTTCTGTGGGAATACAAATCGCAAAAAACAAAAGTAAGCCACCAAATGTACACATGTATACTTCAACGTATTTCATTCTTAAGTTTTGATAATATTATCAAGTTTGTCATTAATATTATTATTTATTTGACCTCAACATTACAAACACAAGTAAACAGAAAACATCAAAACGAGAAACATAGGCCTAGGATAAACATACAGAGTTGCAATGTGCAAAATAGATGCTGACAGGAGGGCAACTAGACGAGCATGGAGAATAGTACACTAATAATGTCAAGGAAAAATAAAGAAAGGAGAAACTTATGTATGAAGGGAGCATGCAAGTATTGACAAGGCAATCTAGGGAAGGACACAAGACAAATGCAAGAAAAAATATAATAAATATTATGCAGATTAGGGACAACTAAAGTAAACTAAACTGCTGTTGCTCGGAAGCTTTCTACTTTAACAGTGGTCCGCTGGCCAGATGCCAGTTAAAACACCTGAGAACAGTAAAACTTTACTCTTAGTGGTTCGGCTGTTTAGTTCATTGTGAAAAGCATATTTCATTGAAATATGGACTGACTAGTGAAAAAGCTGATGGACTAGTGAAAAAGCTGACGGACTAGTGAAATGACAAGCTAACTGGTCTTGCAAGCCAGTCACTAAAAGAGTTAAAGGCAAACCCTGATCTTATCCCACACATAGTAAGTAAGACTGGAAAACCGGGGAAAAAAGGACGAGATTTATCAAGTTCTCACACCTGCAAGAAGCCTGTTGGACGAGTTGAGCAGAATTTTCTTTTAGTTTCAATTGAACTGAAACAGATATCCAAACCTTGACATTGCCCTTTAAGTACATTTCATGTGATTGCAAATAATCAAAATCGTTCAATTTTTCATTGTTGGGAAAAATGTAAATTGTATCCTATTTCCACAATCTGGCTTAAAACCCTGGCCTACGGTTACATTTACCCTACTTTTATCCAAGTCAGTACATCTCAATCAAACATAAAAGCCCTTTCAAAATTTTCTCTATGGTCGAAGCTAAATTCAGACAGTAGACAAACACAGTTCACCACTACCGTCAATGCATCATCCTCATGAAGATGCTTGTGAAACTCTCTCCATTTGTCCAGGAACTCTCGGAACATCTGCTTCTTGGCCTCACCACCATGCTTCTTCTGTACCTTCTCCAGGAATCCAGCGAGTTCAGCGAAAGGAATACGGCTAGCCACTGTCACTGCATCATCACTGGCTCCTGCAGTTGCTGCTGCTTGGGTCGATGTTGATGGAGTCTCTCTTCCATCAGACATATTCAAAGCTGCTAGTCACAACTTTCAGAAACTGATCGGTATTATAGCAATACCTGTATGGTTAAAGAATAAAAGATTATTAATTTTTTCATTTTTTCTTTTACTAATGAATGGTGTTTTACACAGCGTTCTATTTATTACAAACCATTTCTGCGCAAAGAATTACTTACACTTATACGGCCTTCTACATAGAAAAACTGTACAAATTTCTTTTGATACTTGATAGAGCCTCTCTCGAATCAACCTCCTTCATCAGCCCATGTTAATTTCCAAAGAGGACAGAATCTCTGGAGCATGGGGGACAGATTTCCCTATGAGTATGACTGATGAGTGATGACATGACACCGGCGCCACCGGCTCTACTTTTTTGTTAGTTTCAATCACAGCTAGCAAAATGTCGAAGAAAATATAGCAATAACAATAACATGAATAACAGTCTCCACATTATTAATTTTCTTTCAAAAATACTTGAGCTTCAAATATGATTTTCTCAAAATAAAAAAGTTTAGGTGCAAGCATGCACAGCCAGGGCGTACTGGGCGGTAGAACCATGCAAACAAAATAGATAGGCATGATATATGTAGGGGAGGGGAGCTAAAGTAAAATGCTTAAATTTATATCGACTGACGCCGAAAAAAATAAACCTACAATACAAACAGTGCCCATATTTTCTAGTCATTACGACGCATAAGGCTACAAAACTACTGAATGATATTTCCATATCATTCTATAAAATAGCAACAAAAAGATTAGTAACATACCAAAAGTTCAAAACAAGGCCGCGCTAACAGCAGCAGAGAGCAGACGAAAATGACAAAAATAAACGAGTCTTGATGCAAGTCTTAAACCCGGTATCTGCACGAATCACATCAGTCGAAAATCAGTGGAGTTTGCAAAACAGCAAAACAGGGACCAGTCTATACATATTGAGAGTGGCTTCTGTATTGACTATTGTACACATTGTGTACACCCATACAAACACGAGGTTGTAATTAATGTTATTTATGAAATTCAAAATGAATTTTCTCCGGGTTGTCAACTGTTCGAGGACTTTAAGACTTCGTACGAGACCAATGCCCCCTTTTAGCAGCATCATCAATGGGACAGTTTTTGAACAACGTCGTAGTGAACTTTTGTGTACAGGCTCAACTTCTCACTGTTCGCAGTACACTCATCATCATACTCATACTCATAGTCATAGCGCTATTGCATGGCCATTACCCTCCAAAACACTTCGCACTTCATGCTGTTGTTGTACATCGACACAGGTGACTAGTTACAGTAGAGGTATCACTGGCAGTAGGCCTAATTATGCAATATTTTCACACCTTGTTGAAACAGATTTTTCAAAAAGAACTTTTACTTCCTCGTGTGAAAAATATTTTGTTCAAAAGTGGCGAGAATTTTCATCAGATGCAACAACTGTTGTTGGCATGGATGATGTGGAGAACATTGAGGAAATTGAGTGGACACACCCGACAACCCGAGCTGAAAGTGTAATCAGCCAAGACCCAGAACTACGCTCACTTCTCTGTGAAATTGCATCAGACTTTGGAAAGTCTAATCATGGAGAAAGAGCTTCAGAAGGGATGATCAACACAGATTCTGAATCATCTGATTCATCTACCACTGCCAATAATACCATGTCTACATTGAATAACATCTGTGTTAAAGAAGTCAGTGAGATAGGAGGCTCTGCTGCCATGATGCCAGAGGAAGATGGACTTCAGAAGGAGACAGAAACTTTGAATGTCACAAATATAGCTGGTGCATATTTTATGTTGTTTGTTATTAAACCATTCAATTATGACCGAGTATGACTGGATATCAAAGTTCAATGAATTAGTATTTGAAATAAAATAATGACACGATGAAGTCGGACCTTGATTTTTTCCGAACCTCTATGTTTGTAAAGCAAATAGATGCAAAAGAATATAAATAAAACCACTTCAATGTAAAGACATTTAACCCTCTTGCTGTCTGACCATTCAATACCATTCAAGTGGTTTTAAATGGTAGATAAACTATGCCAGCCTGAAATATGATACCATGAGGGAATGCATGTACACAGTACAGAGTTGGTTCTGTGCACAGTTGTGCCACCGTACACAACCTTGGCAGTCGAATGGTTTCAAATGGTTGGTCAACTCAGTGGAAAATGTTGCCAAGAGTCACTGACAGTAGATTACTATTTTTAATTTTTTTTGTTTGTTATCCAGAGGAATCGACGATCGTGTTCGACATTGACGAACTTGTGGAAATACTGCGTGAAGAGAATGCACTGGACATATGCGTCATCAAAGTGCCTCCGGAGAAAAACTATGTGGATTATTTTGTTGTAGTGACTGGTAGATCCACAAGACACCTCAGCGCTATGACTCAGTTCATCAATAAAGTGGTACGGCAAGTTCCAAGTTGGGCCTCATCTATTTTTCCATCATGAAGGATTATAAAATAAAATTTTCTCACGCTCACACCAGAGAGCAAGTGCATTGTTTTTCTAACTGCGACGTCTCTCAAACATGGATACAAAAAACCAGTGGTGCGACATAGTACCTCAGGATGCTGAATCACTTGAAAAAAATTGACATTCAAGAAACCTTAAAATAACTGTTGATCTAAATTTCTGTATCCTTCAATTTTCTCTTCTCAGTACAAACAGCATAAGCACAGCAGTGATCCATTTCTCATCATACAGGGAAAACTAAGTGATGACTGGATGTGTCTTGACTTTGGTAAGATGAAGAAAATGAAGAGATGAAGGATGCCCTCTCTTCAGAGATATCTTCAGTCTTTGACCATCTGTTACTTGCATTTTTCATTCCACAATCAACACTATAGATAAAAACATACATTTGATTTTTAATTTTCGTATTTTATTAGAAGATCTCAAAAGTTTTCAGCTCACACAAATGTAATTTAGACTAAAAATCGTACCCTGATTGGGAAAAACTTGAACCTTAATTAGAACCATTTTCCGATGAGGATAGGCAATTGGTCTTTTAAACGGGAAACTTTATGGTTCCAAACCAGCAACATCACTTGATGGCGAAATAAAAACAGGCCACAAAAGAGAGAGAAAAAAACACATGCCCAAGCCTGTAGTTTCATGGAGGCTCCTGGTCTTGGCCTAGGTACCTCTTCAAAAGTTTCCCATAGACTTTAAGATTTTCCAATGGAAGTTCCCTTTGAAAAATGAAAATGGCCTTGCCCGCCAAAAGTTGAAATTCCAGGACTGATGTCCCTTACCATCTTGCTTTACAGGCAACATTGTTGTCCACTTCATGATGGAAGAAACAAGATCTTTGTACGACCTAGAGCAGTTGTGGACACTAGGGAGGGAATTTGATGACCACATCCAACAGTGGGAGCAACATGAGATGATGATGTTCAACCCAAGGACCGATCTTCAGATGCAGGAGCCAGATGATGGAGAATTAACCCGATGATGAGCTTGAACACGCTGTTTCAAACAAGGCCCTGTTTATAGAAGAAACACATAAATTAATAAATAAAAATATAAAAAACCCAAAACACACTAAGCCCAAATTTCCAAAGGTTTGTTGTTTTATGTAGGCCTATATGGTTTATCACAGAAAACATGAACACTGTCTGCGAGTATTTGTCAGCTCTATCAATACTGTATAATATGAGCTGACAAATACTCGCAGACAGTGTTCATGTTTTGTGTGATCAACCAGATAGGCCTACATGAACCAACAAACCTTTGGAAATTTGGGCGTAATCACTGTGTGAGTTGTGAGTCAGGAGAAAATAATGAAAAACCATGCACAATGTTCAGCATGTAAACATTGTCCTTAATTTTGGTTGTAACAAATCGAAATCAGCTGTTTTGTCAAAAAGGTTTCCAGATACAGTTTTCTAAAATATGGCTTCATTTTAGATAGAAACATTTCACAAACAAAAAAAGGTTTTGGTATGAACTTACTGACTAAAATTAACCAATAATGTTTTTTATCTTTACCAATCCTATATAATAGCTTTACCATTTATGAAATATTTACGCATGTGAACTTTTCTGTGGTATTTAATTGTCCAAGAAGAAAAAGTCCTCTCAATATGCTTCTTTGATGTTGATTTTAAAAACATTCTTTTTTGTTACCATCATTTGGAAAAATTATAGTTGACATAAAAATTATTTGACCCAAGGTTGTAATTTTAGAACACTACTTTTATGTCGGGTTTGAGTATTTTTTCTCTCTCCCGTTTTGTGTAGATAGAGAGACAAGATTAGAAAGATTAAAAAAACAAAAACAAATCAAAACTTAATAGTCTCTTTAGAAAGTTTGGCAATGCTTTGAATTATAGCACACAGGTAGATTTTTTTGAATCAAGATGGGACTCGGAAATGTTGTAAAATAAAAGAATGGCATCTGAACTAAGTGTCTCAAAAAAGTTTGTATTTTGTAATAAAATGTGGTTTTATTTATGTTGCCGTGTACTGGCCGGATTGGTAGGTAGATAAGGAATAATTCATGTATAAAATTTATAAACTTTAAAAAATTCAAATGTTTTTACTATATAGTATTGTAGTAGATGTTAATTTTGCATGAGAAGAATATTTGGTTTTACCCATAGACCGATGTGTGTAAAGCACTGTATTCTCAGTGCTTCACCCCCCCCCCTCGAAAGTCCTGTGCCCCCCCCCCCCAGCTAAACTTGATTTAAGTCCCGTTCTCGTGTGTGAGAGGTCCCTAAGACTAGCAAACAACCCGTATATGGGGGAATGCAGAGCATCACAAAACAATAGTTTTCTGGGGATGGCACGGGATTGGGACTTGAGTCAAGTCTACCAACCAGCCCGTTAGCGATTTTGTTTTTCACACCTCGCACTCTGCTATACACGCATAAAACTATGGACACTTCCCCGCTCCCCCGCTCCCCGGATCCCATCACTATTAATCGACCCCGTATAGTGAGTGTGTGCTACAAGAACAAATTACAGCCCAATGCACGCTGCACGATGGGTGGAAACGATGACAATTGATATAGTCTGGTTCCTGTTTCTTTACTTAATGAGAATAGTTCCAATATAAAGGCTACCAGTCTAGACATGAGCAGCTTTAGCTGGTACCTTGCCAACACAAGTGCTACGTTACTTTTGGTAACGGAGACCAGCGTTCTACTCTCTCTCTCTTTCTTTCACACCGTCAAAATGGTACGAGTATTATTTTTGAAGTGGGAAATAAAGTCCGCATTTCTCAGTCTTCCCGGTCAGAAACGATTCAAATACTAAAGTGTATTATTGTCTGATATTTTCTCTTGCATCAGGGTAGAAAGTCAATTTGTTTTAACTTTTGAATGCTTCACTTTTTTACTGTCCAAAATAAGCATTAAGAATACCGATGGATTTCCTTCACGTGGGAACTTTGAAACAACGCACGAATGGATACTACGCGTTTTTCCGACACAAGATTTGAGGGCGCTACAGCTCATTTTTATATGGCGTATATTTTCTACAATTTCGACATAATTATTGTGTCACGTTTTTGTTTAATTCTGATAAACGAAAAATTATAATTTTTCATGACCAGACGGCCTCCATCTCGACAAGCTCCAATAATATGAATCATGACTCAAATAAATTAAATAACGCAAAAATAAATAATAAATCATAGTCATGGACGTCTTACTTCAAAGTTCAGACTTGCATGACTTGGGGTGGGGAAGAACCTGTGGTCGTCAGACAGAAGGCAGTATCAAATAAATCCAGTGAAATTGCAATGTGGATACCTCTTTTAAAAAAATGGCCAAGACGATGGCTCAATTTTTTGAATAATTTAAATTTATCTGTGCAAGATTTGATATTTCTGTCTGTTTTTGCTTCAGTATTATTAAATTTTCAAGTTTGCAGGGTGGATTTTTTCTCCAGGACTAGGTCAATGAGAATACATAGAACACAAATTAAGCTACGATTATTTTGCAGTGTTTTGTGTAGTTAATGACGATATTGACCAAGAGCTACACCCAACTAAAATTTTAGTGCATTAATATTGAAACATTTTATATTCACACACAGACAACAAAGCGAAGGAACAACGGACGCAACAAGAAAGGACGTGGTCACGTCCGGCCTGTGCGCTGCACAAACTGTGCCCGTTGTGTTCCCAAAGACAAGGCCATCAAGAAGTTTGTAATCAGAAACATCGTAGAGGCAGCTGCAGTCAGGGACATCCAAGACGCAAGTGTTTATGATGGTAAAGCAACAGGGCTAATGTCTATAATAAAGGCACAAAATAATAACACAAATTCATTCAAATTAAATTGCAAATTTTGCTCTTGTATTAAGTCATGCGCAGTCAAACAAATCAAACATTGCAAAACGTTCTTTAAGCTTTATACTTTACAAGCTGAACAAACAAGGAAGCTTTATATTTAAAACCTTTCTTGCTATGTGCATTAAAAATGTGCATGTGTACATAATGATTGCATGTGAAGTTTCTCGTGACAGTCATTTTGAATTTTGTTACCAAGTGATTGCAGGGCACATAAAGGAATATACTTTTCATTGGATCCTTAGGCCCCCCAAAATAAGGGTTCTGTTTCCGGTTCCCCGACCGACCCTAGTTTTTAAGCCGTGACCCTAAACTTTTTATTCGGCCTTTAAAAAAAAAAACGGGAAAAAAACAAAGAAAAAAAACAAAAAACCATTTTACCTGGAAGAAAATGTCTGACTTTTACCAATTTACAATGCTTTAGGCAACATTTGAAATAAAAACCAGAACATATCAGGAAGAATTTACGACTGGACTACGAGCGAAAAATACCCACAATTCAATTCGCACGTGTGTACACGGCCCTGTATGAAGCGCATTCCACAGGTTTGCGCAATCTGCAGATTGCGCACATTTTTGCAAAACCGGCCGCTTGAACTGCCAATCTAAAGAGCACAAACTGAAGATTGTGCTCAATTTGCAAGGTCGGGCAGATTAACTGCCAAAGCGCAAACTGCAGTTTGCGCGCAATTTTGCCTAATTCGTTGGGCAAATCAGTTGATTGCGCTCAACACATGAACGATCGTGGACGTATCGTCAATCGTATCGGAGTAAGAAAAAATAGCAAAATAAAAAAACTCTCCGACCTACCGACCCTATTTTGAAATGACATGTAATCAGAAACAGAACACTTTTTGTTGGCCTTACCTTTGAAATATGCTAAGTACTTCTGTTGGCAAAGGCCCTAGAAGTGGGCAGTTGGCAAAATGTAAAGACTTATTGTCTCCCATATTATAGGCAGCAGGACATTCCCTTGTTTTGCCTTACACATAAAAAGGGGGGGGTGGGGGTAGAAGTGAAATTGTTTAGACATTTCCTTAATTAGGTATGCATTTCTCATTGTTACAGTGTACGCATTGCCCAAGCTGTATGCAAAACTTCACTACTGTGTGAGCTGTGCCATTCACTCCAAGGTGGTACGTAACCGATCCAAGGAGGCACGTAAGGACCGGACTCCCCCTCCACGCTTCCGACCAGGAATGGTAAGCATTGACATGTATAATTTACACGTGACTGTCTAGGGCTTAAAAGAAGATCCTGTGCAGAAAAGAAAAAAAAAGTTTGACAAGTTTGTTCTTGAGATAACTATTTAATATGCAAAGAAGGAGGATTTTAAAATTAATTGTCAACATGTAGAAGAAGCAGCCAGGAGTGTTTGATAAATCTACAGTTTAAGCGTGAATGGAGAAAATGGGGGGGGGGGTATCCCTTTTGAGTAGTTAAAAAATTTCTAGTGGATGGTGTTGATATTGAAAACTGTGTATCATACTTTCACCGTTTTAAGGGTTTATTTTTTCAAGTATTTATTTTCTGAGTTGTGAGTGAATTCCGTTTTTATCTGGTTATCTTTAGGCCTCTGGACAGCAACCCAGACCAGGAGGCACCGCAGGACGTTAAAGGTGTCATGAAATCCTGTCCCTGTTAACTTGGGACTCCGGATAGCAGCCCAGACCAGGAGGCACCACAGGACATTAAAGATGTCATGAAAGCCTATTACTGTTAACTGTTAACATTGGTCATAACATTGAGGCAGTTGTATTTTAAAAAATGACTGATCATCATTTTTGGCCTTTAATAGTCTCGATTTGCAGTCACCACATATAAAGAAATAAACAATTGGACAACACAAAGGTTTGAATAAAATAAACACCATCAATGGCAAAATGATAACATAGAACAAGATGTCAAAGCTGTTTGATTTAATGCCTCGTGACTCACCCAACCTCCAGTAAATACATGTTTTTGTCCACTTCAAATCAAGCCATTTGCTGTAACTCCCAAAACTGATGTGCATGTACAGGTATGTTTCATGTTCCCTGGAGTCTACATGTAAAGAAACAAAATCAGAGTTAAGTTTAAGTATAACTCAAGAACTAAGCATGCTAGAGATACGAAATTTGTACCTGAATCTTTCTTGCATAGTCCTGCACCCAAAAATCACTTTTCAAGGCAACTTTCGGCCGTCTTCATACCGGAAAATACAGGCAAGTGACGATACTCCGAATGTTCCCCAAACGCATGTCTAATGGGATTTGTGTACACAGTGCTATTCGAAAGAGAAACATAAAGTATACACGGTCAGATCACCCTCAAATCAATGCTGGATTTTTACAAGTTTTATACCATTTAAAGCCCGTCTCAAGGGCTCTAGATTGAACCTAATAATGTTACTGTGGCGATTTTGTAGGCGACGCGAGTGGCCAGAGAGTAGGGCTAATACAGTCCAGAGAGTAGGGCTAATACAGTAGCAACTAAGCAATGAAGGGCTGTGTAGTACAACCAGCAAGGAATATACTGCTGAAAAATGGCTGGAAACAAATTCGGAGTTAAGTTTAAGTATAACTCAAGAACTAAGGATGCTAGAGAGACGAAATTTGTACCTGAATCTTTCTTGCATAGTCCTGCATCAAAAAATCACTTTTTCAAGGCAACTTTCGGCCGTCTTCGTACCGGAAAAAACAGGCAAGTGACGATACTCCGAATGTTCCCCAAACGCATGTCTAATGGGATTTTTGTACATAGTGCTATTTGAAAGAGAAACATAAAGTATGCACGGTCAGATCACCCTCCAATCGATGCTGAATTTTTACAAGTTTTATACCATTTGAAAGCCCAACTCAAGGGCTCTAGATTAAACCTAATTATGTAGCTCTGGCGATTTTGTAGGCGACACGAGTGGCCAGAGAGTAGGGCTAATACAGTAGCAACTAAGCAAAGAAGGGCTGTGTAGTACAACCAGCTTCGAATATACTGACGAAAAATGGCTGGAAACAAATTCGGAGTTAAGTTTAAGTATAACTCAAGAGCTAAGCATGCTAGAGAGACGAAATTTGTACCTGAAGCTTTTCCTTGCATAGTCCTGCATCCCAAAATCACTTTTTCAAGGCAACTATCGGTCGTCTTCGTGCCGGAAAATCCAGGCAAGTGACGATACTCAAAATGTTCCCCAAACGCATGTCTAATGGGATTTTTGTACACAGTGCTATTCGAAAGAGAAACATAAAGTATGCACGGTCAGATCACCCTGAAATCAATGCTGGATTTTAACAAGTTTTATACCATTTGAAAGCCCGTCTCAAGGGCTCTAGATTGAACCTAATAATGTTACTGTGGCGATTTTGTAGGCGACGCGAGTGGCCAGAGAGTAGGGCTAATACAGTAGCAACTAAGCAAAGAAGGGCTGTGTAGTACAACCAGCAAGGAATATACTGCCGAAAAATGGCTGGAAACAAATTCGGAGTTAAGTTTAAGTATAACTCAAGAACTAAGCATGCTAGAGAGACGAAATTTGTACCTGAATCTTCCTTGCATAGTCCTGCATCCAAATTACATTTTTCAAGGCAACTTTCGGCCGTCTTCGTACCGGAAAATACAGCAAGTGACGATACTCCGAATGTTCCCCAAACGCATGTCTAATGGGATTTTTGTACACAGTGCTATTCGAAAGAGAAACATAAAGTATGCACGGTCAGATCACCCTCAAATCAATGCTGGATTTTTACAAGTTTTATACCATTTGAAAGCCCGTCTCAAGGGCTCTAGATTGAACCTAATTATGTAGCTGTGGCGATTTTTGTAGGCGACGCGAGTGGCCAGAGAGTAGGGCTAATACAGTAGCAACTAAGCAAAGAAGGGCTGTGTAGTACAACCAGCAAGGAATATACTGCCGAAAAATGGCTGGAAACAAATTCGGAGTTAAGTTTAAGTATAACTCAAGAACTAAGCATGCTAGAGAGACGAAATTTTACCTGAATCTTCCTTGCATAGTCCTGCATCCAATATCACATTTTCAAGGCAACTTTTGGCCGTCTTCGTACCGGAAAATACAGTCAAGTGACGATACTCCGAATGTTCCCAAACGCATGTCTAATGGGATTTTTGTACACAGTGCTATTCGAAAGAGAAACATAAAGTATGCACGGTCAGATCACCCTCAAATCAATGCTGGATTTTTACAAGTTTTATACCATTTGAAAGCCCGTCTCAAGGGCTCTAGATTGAACTAATTATGTAGCTGTGGCGATTTTGTAGGCGACGCGAGTGGCCAGAGAGTAGGGCTAATACAGTAGCAACTAAGCAATGAAGGGCTGTGTAGTACAACCAGCAAGGAATATACTGCCGAAAAATGGCTGGAAACAAATTCGGAGTTAAGTTTAAGTATAACTCAAGAACTAAGCATGCTAGAGAGACGAAATTTGTACCTGAATCTTCCTTGCATAGTCCTGCATCCAAATATCACTTTTTCAAGGCAACTTTCGGCCGTCTTCGTACCGGAAAATACAGGCAAGTGACGATACTCCGAATGTTCCCCAAACGCATGTCTAATGGGATTTTTGTACACAGTGCTATTCGAAAGAGAAACATAAAGTATGCACGGTCAGATCACCCTCAAATCAATGCTGGATTTTTACAAGTTTTATACCATTTGAAAGCCCGTCTCAAGGGCTCTAGATTGAACTAATTATGTAGCTGTGGCGATTTTTAGGCGACGCGAGTGGCCAGAGAGTAGGGCTAATACAGTAGCAACTAAGCAATGAAGGGCTGTGTAGTACAACCAGCAAGGAATATACTGCCGAAAAATGGCTGGAAACAAATTCGGAGTTAAGTTTAAGTATAACTCAAGAACTAAGCATGCTAGAGAGACGAAATTTGTACCTGAATCTTCCTTGCATAGTCCTGCATCCAAATATCACTTTTTCAAGGCAACTTTCGGCCGTCTTCGTACCGGAAAATACAGGCAAGTGACGATACTCCGAATGTTCCCCAAACGCATGTCTAATGGGATTTTTGTACACAGTGCTATTCGAAAGAGAAACATAAAGTATGCACGGTCAGATCACCCTCAAATCAATGCTGGATTTTTACAAGTTTTATACCATTTGAAAGCCCGTCTCAAGGCTCTAGATTGAATCTAATTATGTAGCTGTGGCGATTTTGTAGGCGACGCGAGTGGCCAGAGAGTAGGGCTAATACAGTAGCAACTAAGCAAAGAAGGGCTGTGTAGTACAACCAGCAAGGAATATACTGCCGAAAAATGGCTGGAAACAAATTCGGAGTTAAGTTTAAGTATAACTCAAGAACTAAGCATGCTAGAGAGACGAAATTTGTACCTGAATCTTCCTGCATAGTCCTGCATCCAAATATCACTTTTCAAGGCAACTTTCGGCCGTCTTCGTACCGGAAAATACAGGCAAGTGACGATACTCCGAATGTTCCCAAAACGCATGTCTAATGGGATTTTTGTACACAGTGCTATTCGAAAGAGAAACATAAAGTATGCACGGTCAGATCACCCTCAAATCAATGCTGGATTTTTACAAGTTTTATACCATTTGAAAGCCCCTCTCAAGGGCTCTAGATTGAACCTAATTATGTAGCTGTGGCATTTTGTAGGCGACGCGAGTGGCCAGAGAGTAGGGCTAATACAGTAGCAACTAAGCAAGAAGGGCTGTGTAGTACAACCAGCAAGGAATATACTGCCGAAAAATGGCTGGAAACAAATTCGGAGTTAAGTTTAAGTATAACTCAAGAACTAAGCATGCTAGAGAGACGAAATTTGTACCTGAATCTTCCTTGCATAGTCCTGCATCCAAATATCACTTTTTCAAGGCAACTTTCGGCCGTCTTCGTACCGGAAAATACAGGCAAGTGACGATACTCCGAATGTTCCCCAAACGCATGTCTAATGGGATTTTTGTACACAGTGCTATTCGAAAGAGAAACATAAAGTATGCACGGTCAGATCACCCTCAAATCAATGCTGGATTTTTACAAGTTTTATACCATTTGAAAGCCCGTCTCAAGGGCTCTAGATTGAACTAATTATGTAGCTGTGCGATTTTGTAGGCGACGCGAGTGGCCAGAGAGTAGGGCTAATACAGTAGCAACTAAGCAATGAAGGGCTGTGTAGTACAACCAGCAAGGAATATACTGCCGAAAAATGGCTGGAAACAAATTCGGAGTTAAGTTTAAGTATAACTCAAGAACTAAGCATGCTAGAGAGACGAAATTTGTACCTGAATCTTCCTTGCATAGTCCTGCATCCAAATATTACTTTTTCAAGGCAACTTTCGGCCGTCTTCGTACCGGAAAATACAGGCAAGTGACGATACTCCGAATGTTCCCCAAACGCATGTCTAATGGGATTTTTGTACACAGTGCTATTCGAAAGAGAAACATAAAGTATGCACGGTCAGATCACCCTCAAATCAATGCTGGATTTTTACAAGTTTTATACCATTTGAAAGCCCGTCTCAAGGGCTCTAGATTGAACCTAATTATGTAGCTGTGGCCATTTTGTAGGCGACGCGAGTGGCCAAGAGTAGGGCTAATACAGTAGCAACTAAGCAATGAAGGGCTGTGTAGTACAACCAGCAAGGAATATACTGCCGAAAAATGGCTGGAAACAAATTCGGAGTTAAGTTTAAGTATAACTCAAGAACTAAGCATGCTAGAGAGACGAAATTTGTACCTGAATCTTCCTTGCATAGTCCTGCATCCAAAATATCACTTTTTCAAGGCAACTTTCGGCCGTCTTCGTACCGGAAAATACAGGCAAGTGACGATACTCCGAATGTTCCCCAAACGCATGTCTAATGGGATTTTTGTACACAGTGCTATTCGAAAGAGAAACATAAAGTATGCACGGTCAGATCACCCTCAAATCAATGCTGGATTTTTACAAGTTTTATACCATTTGAAAGCCCGTCTCAAGGGCTCTAGATTGAATCTAATTATGTAGCTGTGGCGATTTTGTAGGCGACGCGAGTGGCCAGAGAGTAGGGCTAATACAGTAGCAACTAAGCAATGAAGGGCTGTAGTACAACCAGCAAGGAATATACTGCCGAAAAATGGCTGGAAACAAATTCGGAGTTAAGTTTAAGTATAACTCAAGAACTAAGCATGCTAGAGAGACGAAATTTGTACCTGAATCTTCCTTGCATAGTCCTGCATCCAAATATTACTTTTTCAAGGCAACTTTCGGCCGTCTTCGTACCGGAAAATACAGCAAGTGACGATACTCCGAATGTTCCCAAACGCATGTCTAATGGATTTTTGTACACAGTGCTATTCGAAAGAGAAACATAAAGTATGCACGGTCAGATCACCCTCAAATCAATGCTGGATTTTTACAAGTTTTATACCAAAACAAATTCGGAGTTAAGTTTAAGTATAACTCAAGAACTAAGCATGCTAGAGAGACACAATTTGTACCTGAATCTTCCTTGCATAGTCCTGCATCCAAATATACACTTTTTCAAGGCAACTTTCGGCCGTCTTCGTACCGGAAAATACAGGCAAGTGACGATACTCCGAATGTTCCCCAAACGCATGTCTAATGGGATTTTTGTACACAGTGCTATTCGAAAGAGAAACATAAAGTATGCACGGTCAGATCACCCTCAAATCAATGCTGGATTTTTACAAGTTTTATACCATTTGAAAGCCCGTCTCAAGGGCTCTAGATTGAACCTAATTATGTAGCTGTGGCAATTTTGCAGGCGACGCGAGTGGCCAGAGAGTAGGGCTAATACAGTAGCAACTAAGCAATGAAGGGCTGTGTAGTACAACCAGCAAGGAATATACTGCCGAAAAATGGCTGGAAACAAATTCGGAGTTAAGTTTAAGTATAACTCAAGAACTAAGCATGCTAGAGAGACGAAATTTGTACCTGAATCTTCCTTGCATAGTCCTGCATCCATATAACTTTTTCAAGGCAACTTTCGGCCGTCTTCGTACCGGAAAATACAGGCAAGTGACGATACTCCGAATGTTCCCCAAACGCATGTCTAATGGGATTTTTGTACACAGTGCTATTCGAAAGAGAAACATAAAGTATGCACGGTCAGATCACCCTCAAATCAAAGCTGGATTTTTACAAGTTTTATACCATTTGAAAGCCCGTCGCTCTAGATTGACTATTATGTGCTGTGCATTGAGCGACGATGGCCAAGTAGTATACAGTGCACTAAGAGAGGGCTTTAGTAACGCAGATATATGCCGAAATGCGAAATTCGGTTATTAAGTAACTAGAAAGTAGAAGAATTTGTACTGAATCTTTCAAGTCCTGCTCAAACTTTCAAGGCAACTTTGCGTCTTGTACGGAATAAGAAGTGCGATACTCGATTTCCAAGCATTTAATGATTTGACCATATTCGAAGAGAAAAGTATGACGATCACTCACACTGTTTTTACATTATACATTTGAAAGCGTCAAGGCTTAATTGACTAATTAGCTGCATTTGAGCGCCGGCAGAGTAGGTATACAGTGCAATAAGCAAGAAGGGTGATCCCAAAGATATACTGCGAAATGTGGAACAATTCGGTTATATATTCAGGTCAGATGACTTTTGGCTTGGCGAATTAGGCAGCGATGCAGTAGGTAATACGTACAATAAGCATAGGGTATGTTTAACCAAGGATATTCGAAATGTGGAAACAATTAGTAATTAGTAATCAGCTAAGCATGCTAGGAAATTTTACTGTCTTTATAGTCCTATCAATAACTTCAACAACTTCGCGTTGTACCAAATAGGCAATTTGACGATACCGAATGTTCCAAGATGTAGGGATTTTGTCACAGTGCATTCAAAGAAACATAAAGAGCAGGAGATCACCCAAAATCAATGCTGGATTTTTACAAGTTTTATAATTATGAAAGCCGCAAGGCTTAGATTGACTAATTTTCGTGCATTTTAGCCGCAGGCCAAAGTAGGGCAATCGTCACTAGAAAAAGGGCTAGTATACAACCCAAAAATGCAAATGGTGTAAACAATTCGAGTAAGAAATAAAAGACTAACACTAAACAAATTGGTTTACAATTTTTTGAAGTCCTGCTCAATTAACTTTAAGTTCGGCGTTTGTAGGCGAAAAAGGCAAGGAGATACTGAAGTCCAACTAGCTGGATTTGTACCAGAATATCGAAAACGAAAAAATCGAGTAATTAGACGGTCAGATACCTCAAATCAAACTGATTTTTACAATTTTATACTTGAACCTTCTTCAAGGCTAGATTGACCTAATATAGAAGTGCGATTGAGCGAGCATGCCAAGATGGGCTAATGAGAACATAGGCTAGTATCAACCCAAGAATATACTGCGAAAAATGGTGAAACAAATTCGAGTTAATTTAATAAATAATACTGAAGAGGACAATTTGTACCGAATTTCTGATATTTGATACAATGCATTTTTCAAGGCAACTCGCAGTCTCTACCGAAAATAAGGCAAATGAGAATCAATATTCCCAAAAATGCTGCAATTGGGATTTTTGTACACAGTGCTATTCAAAGAAAACATAAAGTATGCACGGCTATCACCTCAATCAATGCTGATTTTTCAAGTTTATCATTTGAAAGCCGCAAGGGTGATGAACTAATTATGAGCTGTCATTTTAGCAGCGAGTGGCAGTGTAGGGTAATACAGTAGCACTAAGCAATGAAGCTGGTATAACAGCAGGATATATGCCAAAAAGGCTGGAACAAATTCGGAGTTAAGTTTAGTAAACTCAAGAATAAGCATGCTAGAGAGACGAATTGTACGAATCTCTTGCAATCTGCTCAATATACTTTCAAGGAACTTCGCCGCTTGTACGGAAATCGGCAAGTAGATACTCGAAATTCCCCAAAGCATGTCTAATGGATTTTTGTACCATGCATTCGAAAGAGAAATAAAGTTGCACGGTCAATACCCTAAATCAAGCGATTTTACAAGTTTTATACATTTAAAGCTTCAAGGGCTCAATGAACTAATTATTACTGGGCATTTTGTAGGCGACGCGAGTGGCCAGAGTAGGCTAATACAGTAGAACTAAGCAGAAGGGTGTTAGTAACCAAAATATATGCCGAAAAATGGCGGAAACAATTCGGAGTTAGTTTAAATAACAAGAACTAAGTGAGAGAAAAATTTGACTGAATTCCTGCATATCCTCATCATATTATTTTCAAGGAACTTGGCGTCTTGTAGAAAATACCAATCTCTCCGAAGTTCCCAACATTTAATGGGATTTGACAACAATAAGAGAAACAAAATATGACGTCAGTCCCCAAATCATTTGGATTTTTACAAGTTTTAACATGAAAGCGTCCAAGGGTCTGATAACTAATTATGTAGTGGCATTTTTGGGACGTTTTGCAAGATAGGCATACAGTAGCAATAAGCAATTAGGGTTTAGTACAGCAAGGATTACGAAAAATGGCGGAAACAATTCGGTAGTAAGTGATAGTAAGACAAGCATCAAGAGATATTTGACCGAAAATCTTGATAGTCGATATATAATTTTCAAGGCAACTATTGGTCTTGTACGGAAATAAGGCAGCATATCCGAATATTCCCCAAACCATTCAATGGATTTTGTACAATGTATTGAAAAAGAACATAGTGAGTCAATACCTTCATGTGGATTTTTACAAGTTTAAATTTGAAAGCGTACCAAGTGCTTAGATGAAACTAAATTATGTAGCTGCGATTTTTAAGGCAGTCTCCAGAGGTAGGGTCAATACAGTAAGATTGAAGGATTGAGTCAAACAGACGATTTTACTGCAAATGCGAACAATTAGGATTTAAGTTAATTACTTAACCAGAAGGCAATTGACAAATGCAGATC